>JAHWFO010025112.1:0-15212 GCA_023313115.1 Rhysida immarginata
CAAACCTGGCAACCCTGTACATTACTGATAGAAGACTTTATTCACAACATCTGATACTTTTAAGATATGTTAACATTAAAATAAGTCTTCAAATAAATTTTAAGCACTATTTGCTAGCTTTTTTTAAATTTAAAGTATGCTTAAAAATAAGAAAGAAATTTTAACCTGGAGGCAACGACTGCTTTAATTTTTCGGCCTTTTCTTTGTCTGGGACAACTAACGTGTACAAATATCGCTTGCAGCGGAGTTTAAACTTGGTATTATCTCTATTCTTCTTAATCTTCACAGCTAGAACGATATTCAATTTTTAATATTAAGCATCATTAGCTACACTAAGCAAGGCAAATAAGCTTCATTTAAGCAAATCATGGAACAAGTTAGAATACTATCGCACAACTCACATTTAGCGTCCCTCCTCCTTGCTGTTAGCAAGAAGTCTTTAATTTCCATAATCTGTTTCGGCTAACAAATAAAAATACAATACTACTTTAAAAAAAGGTTGCACTAACGTTAAACAAATTGTATATTTCCATTAAACTCTTCAATAGGATGATTTAAAGAAATGAGATCCTCCCAATGCTTACCATTTTTCAGACTTCGCACTATGTCCTAACTATTTACAAATATTAGTAGATCTGTCAATACACGAATAAGAATTAATATTTTAAAATCGTTCTCTACGAACATGTTTTTCATTTTATCCAAATGTAATCTTGGATTTCTAAAAGGATTGCTAAGGATAAAAATTTAATAACTTACATGACACGAACTGTCCAAGCAAACACGGTTCCGGAAGAAGAAATTAAGGAACCTATAAAACCAACAGACAATGTTATTCGTATGAAGAGCGAGTTAGAGCCACCTGGTGGTGGCCTAGGATTAATATTCAGCAGCTTTAAATTTCAAGATTAGAATTATTATTTCATTCATTATTATTTCATTACGAACGCTGTTAGTGCAATAAAATCTATTTTACAAGCTTATTCGTTTCATTCAAAACTTTGAACTTTAAAATATTGTAAACTTCATAAAAAGACAAAAATTAGTGCTTTGCTCTATCTTGTCTTAGAAAACTAGATCTTAGCAATCGAGGTGGTGAAAATACCCTGCAGACGGGTTTTTGGTGAAAATGGTGCTGGAAATATTATCTAAACGCCTTTCTCACGGATCTGTGGTAAGATCCGTGCAATTAAGTTTCCTGTTAGTATTAAATGCACGAATTAAACCGCCTAAAACTTCCAATAACCCCGTATGCCCGCACAGCACTGTGCTTATCGTAGCATCTATAATTTCTCATAAGCCTTCCTTTGCCTTTTTTTTAAAACCCCCAAAAAAGTTACAATTATATATATTAAATAATAATATTATAAATAAATAGCACGTGGGGTAGTATGAAACATATAAATGTTTAGAATCACATCTATATATAGAGCTTTTTTTGAAAAAAAAAAAAGTTTCTTAGAAAACCGGAATTATTTGAGGAAATTGATATGATGTACTCCTATGAGTTGTAAATATAATTTTTTATGCTTATGTGATTTTATGTTTATTTTAACTTTTTTGCATAGTAAGTAGTGCATTTTGTTATAAGTTATATTAAATTTCCAAGAAATATACTATGAAGATAACTAGATCTCGAAAAGTCATCACATCTGATTGATTTTATTATAAAATTGCTTTTTTTTTTTTAATATAAAATTTAAAAGTTAATTTTCACTCTCTACACATTCACAAAATGAAACTGCAGAAACCGCACAATCGCACCATGACTGAATCCGCAAACTAAATTGTCGCAATTTCTGTGACCAATAAAATAAGTAGACTATTAGTCTCCTTTAACTGGCCAAGGGAAATCAACTGTCCCATGACCAAACAGATTGGGGTATGCATACAGTGGTATCTCGCAATTCAAACATAATCTGTTCTGAGACTGCAATCGAATTCCAAATCGTTTGAGTTCCAAAGCAATTTTTCCCATTGAAAATAATGGAAATTAAATTAACCTGTTCCAGGGTACAACAATTTCAAATTTTAATGGCAGCGAGTTTTCTCTTTGTGAGTCCTTAGTAATGTTTCTATCAATGAAATTTACAAGGGAGAACAGAGTTTCCGACTAGTTTCGCCATTTATTCCCGGCTTTATCAAGGATATAAACTACACTGGAGGCTTCTTCCCTTTATGTACAGAAATATGGTAAAATGGAGAAATATGATTGGATAAAAATACAACGAATGGCATGACAAAGGCGATGAGTAATCTTCTATATACAGGGTGAATACAAAAGTCTGAACCCCCCTTTTAGTTTTTGAACCGAAGCATATATGTTGATTTTGATGAATCCAATGAATAGGAAGTTGTGGGTGGCCTCTCCCATGGTGCACTTTTCATCATCCCAAATATGCAAATTAGGACACATTCAAACTTTTGTATTCACCCTGTATATAAAGAAGGATGTTTGTTTGTGGGTTTGTTTGTTTTTTATACAAATCTACAGTTTTATTCCGATCTTAATGAAATTTTGCATACTTGACCTTCAAAGCATTAGGAAGGTCACTGTCTACCTCAGATGTCGGAAAAATAATAAATATCGATAAAAAATCGATGTTCATGGTTATGGCAAGGCATAATAATGAGAAATATCTCATGACCAATAATGCAAGGCAAAGTTTGTACAACAATAGGTATCAACAATGGTATCAGCATGCAATTCACAAACACACTGCATGGACCAACAATATACATCTCATGGCCAACAATGCAAGGCAAAGTTTGTGCAACAATAGGCCCATCGTGTTCGCATCAACAATGGTATCAACGTGCAATTCACCAATAACAATGAGCACAGAATGATGATGCAATGTTAAAGCAATCTTTCCAAGAATTATAACAATGAACATAAAATGATGATGCAATATGGTTAAGTTTCAATTTATAACAATGCATAGAATATCTGATATTCAGGCTTTTCTTAGAAAAGAGAGTTCTTACGCGTCATTGTGAGCCTTTAAAAAATTTTTTTCCGAATTTTCATTAAGAATTTTTACTGTATTAATTCTAAGCATTTTCATGTGTTTATTTTTAAGATATTGCAAAATTTAATTTAATTTTTTGAGATTGTTTTGTTTACCTGCAAGTGTAATTATCCCGGGCAACGCCGGATACCTTTGCTAGTAAGTACAATGTAGGTAGAAGTAAAGTAAACAACATAGGTGTACGTTGATTGGATAATACCAGTGTGTCTAGCAAAACGATTCCATAAAATTCCCGACTTTTCCCAGTTTTCCCGGTTGCTAGTCACTCTGGAATACAGCGAATGAAAATAAGAGAATGGGTACACTATAAAAAGGTACACTAACTAGATGAAAGCAGAAAAAAAAAATGATAGGATAACAAATAACAGTAAAATAGAATACAAAAAGTGAGGACATAAATGGATAAAGAAAGGTAGATCCATAAAGAATATACAGGGTGTTTCAAAATTATGTACAATAAACTTAGTAACATATTCTTCAGGTCAAAAGAAGATGAAAATGTTCTATAGCACTTTGTCTGGAAACGATTTGTTTGCGAGTAATCCAATATCATACAGTAGGGAAGCGCGGTAGTTAGCAGACGTTATTTAAGCAGTTCCAGCTTTTCGACCCAGCACTAGGTTGAGTGGTTTGTTCCATTTAAACCTACTTTAGGGTTGTTCCATTAGTTGTGTACGGTTGTTTCCATTACTGTACATCCACTGAATATCAATTTCAGAACGTTTGCGTGCTTTGACATATGCATTACGATTTATGTAAAAAAAAAGTCATGTACACATATTCCAGTGCAGAATACACTGACATGCACCTAATGTATGGCCTTGCGGACGGAAATGCTGTGGAAGCAAGAAGACTCTACCATGAACGCTTTCCGAATAGACGTTTGCCAAATAACCGAACATTTGTATCTGTCGACAGACATTTGAGGGAGCGTGGTTCCTTTGGCCGTCAAACAGGACAAGGGCGGCCTGTAGCACATTCTCCGGATGAGGAGGATGTGATAATTGACATCATACATGATGAACCACAGACAAGCACCCGTCGTATTTCTTCCATGGTACACATTCCACACTCGTCTGTTTGGCGCATTCTTCACCGTCAGCTTTTGCATCCCTACCACCTGCAACTGGTTCAGGCACTGAACCCAACGGACTATCCACACCGACAACGATTTTGCCAATGGATACAACGTCGTCATACTGCAGACCCTAGTTGTCTCAGCCAGATACTTTTCACGGACGAAGCAACCTTCACCCGGACAGGAATCGTAAATTCTCACAACCAGCACCATTGGGCAGATGCTAACCTGCACGTTACCAGAGCTCGAGCGCATCAAGAGCGTTTCTCCATGAACTTTTAGTGTGGAATTGTCGGAAATAACTTAATTGGCCCTTATGTGTTGCCGCCACGATTGACTGGGCGAACGTATCTTTTGTTTCTGCAGAATGCATTGCCAGAATTACTGGAAGATGTTCCTCTTTTGATAAGATCTAACATGTGGTTCATGCATGATGGCGCTCCAGCACATTTCAGCCATGTTGTGCGAGCACACCTTAATGCTGCATACACGAATCGGTGGATAGGTCGAGGTGGACCGGTAGCCTGGCCTGCAAGATCACCCGACCTTAATCCCTTGGACTTTTTTCTGTGGGGTCATGTGAAAACGATCGTCTACAGCACAGAAGTTCCTAACATTATGGATCTGCGACAACGAATTGAAAATGCATGCCAAACCGTTCGTAATGCTGGCGACGAACTCTTCCACGACATCAGACGGTCGCTCGTGCAACGAGCCGAAGCGTGCGTGCGAGCTGGTGGCGGGCACTTTGAACAATTCCTGTAATTTGGAGCCACGGGTTTAGTTGGCTGTATCGCGTAAATAAATTGTTTCCAGACAAAGTGCTATAGAACATTTTCGTCTTCTTTTGACCTGAAGAATATGACACTAAATGCAGACTTGCTTCTTTTTATTGTGCTTCAAAGATATTGCGCCTACTGTTAAGAGACTCTTAATAGACACAGCTGTAGAACAGCTTTAATTTGCAATAGTGTGATATTTTTAGAACAGAATTGATACTATCTCAGGAATATACCTGTATAACTTCTAAAAGTAACTTTTATTAATATAACACTATACAAATCTTTATAATAAACTTTTTTTTTTCTCCCTTTTCAAATTTAAAGCGCCGTTATGCAGCACAAGCTGCACCAGCTGCAGCTGCAGCGACAGCACAAGCACCTTTACGAAAACAAGAACCAAAGGTGAAAGATATGAAATACTGAGTCAAATTTTATTTTTTATATTTTATCCTTCGCTGTGTATAAAATTATAAAAAATTTCCAATGTTTTTATTGAATCTCAGATAACTACACAACCGAACGGGGTCGTTCTTGCCTCTGTCGAAAATTTCAGTCCTGTTTCGAGGATTGCTGTCCTATATAAAGCTGGTTCACGTTATGAAACTCATAATAATTTGGGGATTACTCATACCTTAAGATACTGTGCTGGGTTGGTAAGTATAAATCACTACACTTGAATAGGTTTCAAGAAAACAATGCAGTTATTAAAACGATGCATTTTGGCAGTGATTTAAATTCGAATGATTTCATTTTGATAAAAGTATTGCTTCTCGAGACTTCTTCAAATGTATTAATTTATCAAATAGTAATACTTCTTCATATAATAATAATAATAATAATAATAATAATAATAATAATAATTATTGAATAGCACCCAAAGTGGGTAAATAAAAAGAAATTAACACTTACAACAAAGTAGTCTAAACGACCTTGTTAATAAAATAGATGTAGAGTTGACTTTTAAAATGACGACAAGACAATCTACAAACTTGAGCTGTACAGTCGAGGGGAAAACGTCTAATCTCCAAAGGAAGTTCATTCCAAAGCAGTATTGCATTGAAAGGGAAATGTCTGTCACGGTATTTTGTCGTTAACTCGGGTATTTGGAATTTAGCAAATCTGGTAGTACGAATGCCAGTTGCTTCATTCAGCCATTGTCGAACAAACGCTAACGGATGATCCTTACATCGAAGCGCAGCAGACAGCTCAGCCAATAAACCAACTTTTCTAATAATTACAAGCGTAGGTAAACTATGTTTTAGACATATTGGACTTATAGCATGATACTTCGTGAGATTAAAAGCCCTACGTATAACATCATTATAAGCAACGGTGATTCGGTGCAGTTGGCACTTTCTGACACCTCCCCAGAAAACAACTCCGTACTCCAACAAAGGACAAATCACAGTTAAAATATAATTTGACATGTCCTTACATGTTAAAAACTGTCTTAACCTCTTAATTAAATATAGTTTGCGATGAAGGCTAGTGACTATACGATCGACGTAAGCATGAAATTGTAATTTGGCGTCAAAAGTGATCCCAAGAATTTTAATTATATTTGCATTCAGATTGCCCTTAGAGACCACAAGAATAACAGTTTTGTCCTTATTTAAGAACAATCCACTATTAGCATACCACGACTGGAGGTAACTAATATCGTTCTCCAAGTTAAGTAGGATTTGATCTAGTTCATGCGGATGAAACTGCATGGATAAGAAATTATCATCGACATAACTATGGATACTCAGATTAAACCTGTGATTATACATTGCGGACGTTGCGACCGCATACATCAAAGGGCCGAGGAAAGAACCCTGGATAATCCCCCTATATGACGGTTTTATAATGTTAATATTGTTCTGTAACTGGTTAATATGGTTCGTAAAATAATCACTAATCAGATGACAGTAAGGTTCAGATACCCCAAAGGTACTCAAATCCTGCAGCAATTGATCCCTAGAGACTATATCAAAAGCTTTAGATAGATCAGTCTGAGCTATCATGTAATTTAAGCCTCTGTCCAGCGACTCAACGGCCTGGTAATATAGATGAATTGGTATCCAAAGGACATTACGTCCGGGCCTATTACCATACGTAAATTTTCGGCCATAAATAATTAACAAGATCAGTAAATAAAAGCTTCTCAACCACCTTAGTTAATGGAGGTAACATCGTTATTGGCCTATAATTGGTCACTATTTCGTGATTGCCAGACTTAAACACCGGTATAATACGCAATTTCTTCAATTTTTGAGGGAACTTGCACTGGGCAATAATATTCAAGCATAACTGTCTGATGATGTCAACACCATACATATCAAGCTGTTTCAAACAACAGGCCGGCATACATCCTGCCTCATTAACGTCAGTTAACTTCATTTTATTAATTGTTGTTTTAAGTTGACAGCCCACAGGTATATTTGGCCACGGGGATTCCTCATCTGTGATTTTAGGTTCCACAATTATACTTCTGGGGATTGGGATACCCAATCATATCTTCTAAATTGTTATTACGTATTTTAAACAAGTCTCTTAAAGTAATTTTCATTTTATTAGGGAACAAAAGATGCTACTGTTTTTGGTATTACTAGAAACCTTCAACAGATCGGAGCAAGTTTAAGGTACGAAAAGAAATATAGTGAGGGTTTTCGTACATGTATTTTGTATTTTTATTTTTTTTTCCTTTTATTTATTTCAGTGCAAGCACTACTAGGGAGCACGTGATTTACAAATTGGATTGCTTGCGTGATGAACTGTAAGTTCTTCGGTTAGATGGAAAATTAAAGGCCTGGATTCCACATCCCTAGAAAATGGAAACTGGGAATAAAAACGGAATTTTTCCATTCTGGTCACGAAATCTGGTCCACAGCAACAGAAAGCTTGTCGGGAAGTTTGAGTCCAGCGCCATCTACTTTCAATCTAGTGCTTTTTCAGAACCACGCCCATAGAGAAGAAATAAGATAGAGCGCATAAAGGTCTTCTGCGCAGGTAGCCAACATCCCCAAGTCACGTGACTCAAAGTCTCTGCTATGTTAGCATCCAAAATTGGTCACTAACACCTCCTTGTTTTCCTCACACCAACCGTTCATCTTACGGAGAATTACCGATATATTCCTGCAAATGCTAAACGACACAGTCTTTGTATTGTAAATAGTGCAGCTTTGGTCTCATCCATCCCCAAATCACGTGATCTTGTCTCAAATCTCTATTGGCTGTTTTGCTTCAATGTTGGCACCCTGAATCGCTCACTGTGCAGGCGAATGCGCTCTCTATCTTATTCTTCTCTATGGCGACGCCAACATAGTGAGCCAGAGCCACATGTCATGGCAATACCATGTTGCGATTGATATTCCATTCTGTGACGAGAATCGAAATTTTTTTTTCAGCATCGCTCAGGAAGCTTTTCATCGATTTTTCCAATGACCAAAACAGAAAGAAAAGAAATCAGAAAGTGACATTCGAAAAGTTTTCCATTGGGGTTTCTGTTCTAGCGTGATTTCAGTGATTTGGAATCCAGGCCTGAAATTAACTATGAAATCACAACTGTCTTATATCTGGCTGCTTTTAAAAATTATTTAAATGATATAAATATGAAGTACAGTGGTACCTCGCAGTTTGAACATAATCTGTTCAGAGATAACAATTGAATTCCAAATCGTTCAAGTTTCAGAGTAATTTTTCCCCATTGAAAAAAATTGGAAACTAGATTAATCTGTTCTAGGGTCCAGCAATATCGTAACAAGTTCACATATGCGGATATGATGCTTAATGATAAGATTTTTTTTAATTACAATTGTTGCTCTAACAGCTTTTCTCTTACTTTGTTTTTCAATACTACATTTTCTACCTACCATAACTGATTCACTAAGTGTTTTATAGAAAAAAATATAAAAAAATAAAAGAGATATAAATGGACGTCTAGAGTGATACGGATACTTAAGCGTTTATTGCCGACGCATTTCGGTTTTACACCATCTTCAACGGGCATTAACAAAAGTAACCGAAATGTGAAATACAAAATCATCAGTATATATATATAGGTTAAAAACAGTGATAGGACCACCAATCAGCGAATGGACCACTGATTGGTGGTTTACAATTCCGCAATTGGAGGATAAAAACAAAAAAAAACAAAATAAACCTTAAAGACGAAGTTTGTGATCAATGGGCAGACCTAATAGAGGTATCTATTATCGGTCTGTCTTGTCAGTAAAATCAATTATGAAATCTATGATAATATCTCTATCGAAAGAAACCTGATTGTTTAGTAATTTGTCCTTGTTGAGTCTTAGATGTTTCCTTATCTCGATTTCCTCTTGTATGGCAATTCTTTCGGGGTTCTTTCCAATCCATATAGGTGTCATACAATCTTCGATTGGGCGCATCCTGTGTCTGTCAGTGACTAGATGTTCAATCTTATCCTTGTTTAACCAGGATCTTCTATGTTCATTATATCTGATAGTAAATGATCGTTTTGTGCGTCCGATATAATAGGTTTCGCAGTCTGGGCATTCGAGCTTATACACCTCACATAGTTTATATATGTTCTCTTCTTGGATCTTCTTCTTAGGGTTAAGGAAGAATCTACTATTATTCGTAGTTCTATAGGCCATTCCCAGGCCATGCTCCTGAAAAACGTTGGTGATTTTTCTGATGCTGAGAATATTGTAAGTGAAAGTAGCAAAATCCCTCTTGGTTTTGATGACTTCCTTTCTCCGCTGTTTCAAGCTCGTCTTGACACTTTTCAGGATGGAATAAGTTGTGTGTTTGGGGAATCCGTTGAGTCTTGCTAATTCAAAGGTAGTGGTGATTTCGTAAAAATTCGTAAAATTAGCTGCAAAAAAGCTTACGAATCGACGAGATGAGAAGCAAGACTAAAACGAACTGAAGCGTAGGTGGCTAGCCACATGCTAGGCGTTCGATTTCCAAGGCAGCGTTCAAGTTCCGAGGCAAAATTTACTTGAAAATTTTCGTTCAGATCCCAAGTTGTTCAAGTGTTGGGGCATTCGAATTACGAGGTACCACTGTATTAGAATGTACGTTTATGAATACAGTACGTTCACAGAGAATACAGTACTGCAGTCGTACTGTAAAACATTTTAAAAGTTTTAGATCCTATACCGAAGTTTTTGCTGCATTGCATATCGTTCTGCAATGCTGTTTAAAAAAAGCATTAAATGTTTTCAGGGACACTGGAATAAACTTCTTGTCCAAAATCACTACTGAGCAAGTATTCAAGCCCTGGGAGATCCAAGATTTTCTCCCTCGTTTGAAGATCGAGTTATCATTGATGCGATCACAACCACAAATTCAGTTGATGGAAGTTCTGCATAAGGCTGCATTTCGTTCAAGTTTAAGAAATTCTGTCTATTGCCCTCCACATATGGTGGGCAAGCACACCAGTGAAATGGTAACTCAAATATGCATTTACTTTTGTTTTATTTATGTTATTGTATAACGTCAGTTCATCAATATCAAGATGATAGTCAAATTCCTTGTATAATTTTAATAATACGTATTGCCTTTTGTATTTTTAACCCTAAATTGTCTGGCTGTGAAAAAATTAGCTCCAACAGTATGTCAAAGACCATTTCACTTCAAGACGCATGGCCATTGTCGGCATTGGCATTCCTCATGATGTCCTCACTGCTTTTGCAGAAATATTCCAGGTTGAAGATGGAGCTGGGAAAGCAGAAACTCCTCAAGCTTATTTGGGAGGTACATTCCATATTCTTTCTTTTAAAGTTTTCAAAATTAAATACTTCTTAATTTATTATATTTTGTGAATTGTGGTGATTATTATTATTATCAGGAATAAATTTTTATTTTTAATATAAAGAAATACCGTATTTTTGTGTCAATATCTCGCAGGTATACAGTTTGTTACATCCCGCAGAGGGGGGATGTGGGGATTTAAGTGGTTACGGGTTTTAATTTTTTTTTATACAGTGACGGCGGATTCTGAACTTTCCCAACCACTCTAGCTGCTGTGATAGAATATACTAAGCAAACTCGGCACCAGATCATATCGCCAGTTTATACAAGATGTTTCACATGGTCAAATTTTGCATATACACTGAGTTAGCAAAACTCATGGGATAGCAAGCACATTGATTGATGGGCATGGCTCACGAATTCACAGGGGTAACGGATTCTGGGAATGGACCATTAGACATTGTGGGAAGAGCTTGGATAAGTGATTAATCAGAAATGGCACGTCGTCGCAAGTTGACGTCTTTTGAACGGGGTATGATAGTAGGTGCCCGGCGCATGGGATGTTTCATTTCGGCAGTGGTGCAGGAATTTGGCTTTCCCCGCTCAACTGTCTCCAGGGTGTATCGGGAATGGCTGGATGAAGGCATCGCAGTCCACAACAAGCACCATACCGGCGTCCAGCTGCCCTGAATGATCGTGACCGGCGACACCTGGGACGAATGATTCAGAGAGACAGGAGCGCAACAGTGCAGCAAATCATAGACCAGTTCAATACTGGCCGCACTAGAAACGTCTCTCGGTGGACAATCCGTCGGAATCTGCATCCCTCGGGTTTGGCAGCCGTCGCCCTACATGGGTGCCAATGCTTACCCAGCGTCGTCGGACACTCCGGCGTGCATTTGCCACCAACCATCTTGGCTGGACTCTGCAACAGTGGTGTAACGTCATATGGTCAGATGAGTCACGATATCAACTGTACCATGCTGATGGGAGGCACCGTGTGCGGCGCAGACCTCACGAAATGATGGATCCCGCATGCCAACAGGTGGTGGTGCAGGGTGGTGGGGCATCAGTGATGGTCTGGGGTGCATTTTCCTGGTTTGGAATGGGCCCTCTGGTTATCCTGGACCAAACATTGAATGGTCCACGGTATCGTCAACTCATCGGAGACCATCTGCACCCGTTTTTGTCATTTCAACATCCTGATGACGTAGCAGTCTTTCAAGATGACAATGCTCCAGCACATCGCTCCAATGTCGTCCGCGAATGGTTCGAAGAGCATGCAGGAGAGGTCCAACGACTGAGCTGGCCAGCCCGGAGCCCTGACATGAATCCCATCGAGCATATCTGGGATGCTGTTGAAGTCAGGCTCCGGGCACTGGATCATCCGCCCACGAACGGGCAGCAACTATCTTCGGCTCTGCAGACTATCTGGTGTCAACTGCCTCCAGAAGTGTACCAGGGACTTGCAGACTCACTACCACGCCGTATTGCTGCACTCCACAGGGCCAGAGGTGGCCCGACCAGATATTAAGTAACTACCCCATGAGTGTTGCTAACTCAATGTACATTCTTCAGGCAATTTGAGGCAAGTTTGTCATATACACCTCTGTCCGGAAACATAGCCGTTCGCTATTGGTCATCACATCATTTAGTCACCAAGCGAGTTTAATTATTTTTAATTGCTTAAAAAAAACTTTAATTGCTTTGTGAGTATTAAATTTTAAGACTCCTTTAACCAAACTTCTTTACAGTCTGTACAATACGTAAAAGAAAAACTGGCATGGTGCCAGAATGTGCTAAAGCCAGGCATCTTATTGGCTAATAGCACATTCTGGCACCACGCCATCTTTTTTCTTTTACGTATTGCACAGCAATTATTTTTGGTGTAAAATCAACAATAACTCGAAAACGGCTTGTTTTTGGACCCATGTTTATTATCTTCAAATCGTCGTGCAGAATGCATCCACACGATCTTCTTGAAATTCCGGTCTGCTGAGACAAACTGCGTGTTGATTTGCTTGGACTCTGTAGCATCATTGTTTGGAGGTTTTGGACATTTCTTACTCGTTTTGGAGTGGTTCTACGCTTGTTTAAAACGGAACCTGTGTCCCGCCACTTTTTTATTAAACGTTGCATCGTACGTTTCGTTGGAATTTTCTCATCTTCAAAGTTTTGAGCAAACAAACCGCTACACTGCTTCCAGGAGTTGGTTTTTGCATAATTCTCAACAATGAAGATTCTTTGCTGCATCGAAAGCACCATTTTTTCAGCTAAGAATCGTTCAAATGATGCGCTTCTTGGTATATATCTGCCGCACTGATAATGGGACAGCCCAATTATTGCGTACGGCGTTAGGTTTATTTCTCTGCAATTCATGCGCGGTTGAGTGACGGGTTTTTTTGCAGCCTCAATTTTGAGTTTTCGACATTTTTGACAAGGAACTTTTTGCTTCGATTGATACATGGAATCACACTATGTACTTGCTCTCCTTCCATTTAGAAACACCCTGTATATATACACTAACTTTGTTTGAAGCTCATCAGGACAGAATGTAATTTCGTCAGATCAAAGCAGTTTTGAAGTTGCCATCTGTTCTGAGAAATTACTTTCATATTAGTTTTGGGTGACGGGAAATGAAATGCCATTACCGGTATTTCAGTATGTTCTCGTGAGTTTAGTTCACGGGAAATACATGGGTGTGAAGCTTGTAAATAATTTTTTTTAATATACAGGGTGTTTTTGAATTGAGTACAGATTTTTTGGGAGATGATAGAAGAGGTCCTTAGAAGTATTTTTTGTCATATGAACATGGGTCCTCGCAGCTCCGTTTACTTACAATACTTCATTGAACAATCAAATGACACTGGGACGCAGTGTGCGTTGGTAGGCCTAGATTATTTTATTTTTAACAATTAACACAAGCAATCTACTGTAATAACTTTTAAAGTAATTGTTTGCAAAGAAATTTCAAGGTGCACGTGCTTGTTTGTTGAAAAGTCTTAGGACAAACTTCGTCAAGGAGATTCCATGGTATCCAACCCCTTTGTAAAATACGATTAGTCCATATGTAAATGAACTAATCGCATTCTGGGAAAGCAGTAGGTAAAGATTTGTTTTAAAAAGTTCACTTGATGTACTTTTTACATGTGTAAAGTTAAACAAACAGTATGAATCGTTTTACATGGAATGATTATGCAGACATGCGTCTGTGTCTCGGTGCTGCTGGTACCATGGATGGTGCAAGGCGTTTGTATGCTGAACAGAATTCTTCCCAATTCACGAACATTTGGTGCAGTAGATCGTCGTCTAAGAGAAACAGGCGCATTCGCTCATGATAATCATCAGCGTGGACGTCGTCGGTGGTTACGCTCCCCTGAATTAGAGGATGAAGTTTTGGAAAGGTTTAACCGAAATCCATCGACAAGTACTCGTGCGGTCGGAGCTGCTTTGAATGCTAGTCATACCACTGTATGGAACATTTTACATGACAACTGTTACATGTCGCAGGTGACATCAGCGACCGTGCAAATCAACTGTTTACACGCGTACATCAGTCCATCATAAGGCGTTGCGAATTGTGCTATGAAGCAAATGGCGGTCATTTCGAACAATTACTGTAAAAGTCATACAGTAGATTGCTTGTGTTAATTGTTAAAAATAATCTAGGCCTACCAATGCACACTGCATCTCGGTGTCATTTGATTGTTCAATGCAGTATTGTAAGTAAACGGAGCTGCGGGGACCCCATGTTCATATGACAAAAAATACTTCTAAGGACCTCTTCTATCATCTCCCAAAAAATCTGTACTTAATTCAAATACCCCTGTATACAAAAACAAAATTTTCACAGGTTATTAAGGGGTGTGGGTTTTTTTCGTTTGCAGGTTATTGACGCGAAAATATGGAAAAACTAAGTATTAGGTTCCTTTGTCCATACCTTTACCATTTAGCAGTTTCAAAAAATTCCTTTTAAAACATTTTCGTTTTTATTTCCAGGAGAGGTTCGTATCGAGTCGGGGATTCCTTATACGCATGTTGCTGTAGTTGCAGAAGGTGTGAGGTAAACCTCAGCTTCCACTATAAGTTGTATTTGAAATCTTTTGCAACATCTGTATAACGATTAAATTTAATTTGCAGTTCAAAAAATCCAAAAGATGTTATAGCTGCTGCTATTTTACAACAAATTATGGGGATTACACCCTTCATTAAAAGGGGCACTTCTCCAGGGAAATTAACAGTAGCTGCTGCCAAAGCCACTCAGGATCCTTTTGCAGTAAGAATTTTGTTTCATTGTTATTTGCTTTAGTTAAATTGGGATCATTAACGATCGGAAATTTGTTACATTAGATGGGCTTCTTTTGATATTATTTTCTACAGTTGCAATGCAAATGCCTCGTACAAATCATTTAGAAATCATTTTTTACAAGAATAATTTGAAATTCTCACGTATGGCTGAATACCGTAAATATTCTAGTATAACGCGACCTCTTGTATAACGCGACTCCACTTTTTCGGCCCAAAAAAATCGGCAAAAATCCTATCCTCTTGTATAACGCGACCCCCATTTTTGACTCCTCGCGAGAAATAAAATGTACGAAC
>JAHWFO010025113.1:3233-14978 GCA_023313115.1 Rhysida immarginata
TGATATATTACATGCCATATCTACGCATTAAAAGTAACAACAGTAACGTATGGTGCCATATGGAAATATTAGGGTACGTGCTACTAAACCAATTCCTACTATCATTATTTACTCGTTATATTCAGTCATGACACGTTGTTACGAGTTGTTTGATTTATTACATACTATATCTCAGCATTGATAGTTATAACCGTACCACAGAATACCATTAGGGCACGTGCTGCTAAACAATTTCCAGTATCATTATTTACGCGTTATATTCATTTATGAGATCCTTACACGTACACGTGTCATTAGACCAATGTCTGCTATGACTAGTTACTCTTATATATTTATTCATGACCCGTCGTGACGAATTGTTTGATATACCACCTGCCATATCTGGTTATAGTTATTTTTGAAGGGTGTATCATAATTGTACCATTAGTGCATGTGCCATTAGACGCGTACCTATTCATGGTATCTCACGTTCGATCTTGTTCGTGCTCTTTCCCATATTAATGGATTGATGAAAATAGAGTGTGGTAAAGTTAATTCCTTTTCAAGATTTCTTAATAATTAAAAAACTTCTTACGAGTTTTCCCGAGTTTTCCTGAAGTTTAGTTTTTCCTAGTAAAATAAAGAAATCCGAGCCTTCCCGAGTTTTACCGGAAAACGTTTCATTTCCGAGCGTGACGGATCAGACACTTGCATTCTCCAGCAAAAGTTTGTATGAAGTGCGCCTATAGAAGTTTTCACTTCAAAAAAACCCCCCCTAATAACCTGCAAATCAAACATAGGGGAGAACTTGCAGGAATGGTACAGTAGGAGGAGTGGGACAGTATAATTTCCTGTTATTTATCAAATTTTAAGCATTATCGATGTCGCTCTAGGTGGAGCATGTATTGGGACCATGTTGATTGCGATGGTTGCCAGATGCAAAAGCGTGGTTTAAGGCTGCAACATAGTCTGTGTTTTGAGCATCAAAAAGTAAATAAAACATGTTCTGTTTGTAAGAAGATTGTTGAAAATATGTCGCGATCTTGCTGCATCAAGCTTTTAATTGAAACAATGTAGCCTAACGATTATTAGGAAAGGTTAGATTCAGGCTTAATAGTCACATTTTTCTTTTAATAGGCTGATGTAATAAGTTATTACTAATAAGTTATTACTAATAACACAAAGCCTAAGCCTAAGCCTTAAGTTATTACAATTAGTATCAACAATGGTATCAACACGGAATGCACCAACACTATGCAGGGATTAACAATATATATCTCATGGCCAACAATGCAAGTAAAAGTTTGTGCAACAATAGGTATCAACAATGGTATCAACACGCCATGAACCAACACTATATATCTCATGACCAACAATGAAAGGCAAAGTTTGTTCAATATAGATAAGGTTGAATTTGTAACAATGCATAGAATTCCTGTTATTAAGGCTTTTCTTAGAAAAGAGAGTTCTTAGTACTTAACAATTTCTTGAAAATCTTTAAAAATGAACAGTAACTGGAGATAATGAAGAGTTAGCAGACTATTGGGTAAGAGTGGAAAGACGACAGAGAAAGCACTCCTTTAGCTGTGTGCTGTATTGAGAAAATGGTAAGCAAGTAAATAGAAGAATCGGCGGCCGCTAGACTACACAAAGTGATGAATGGCCAAGTTTTGCTTCAAGACATCGACAGAAGAGTAGAATTTCAACAAACATCAAGTGTACACCTAAAGTAGAATTACGTGAGTAAGAAATTATTTAGACCAGCAGTGGCATCCTTGGACAGGTCCATCCATTGTGAGCCTTTAAAACATTTTTTTTCGAATATTCATTAAGAAGTTTTACTGTATTAATTCTAAGCGTTTTCATCTGTTTATTTTTAAGATATTGCAAAATTTAATCAAAAAAAAAAAGTCCGAGCCACGCTGGGGTTATCACCTAGCTTATTTGGTAGCACATCAGATCCAAACATTTCCTAAAAATACATGTTGACTATATTCTGTGGGAATGTGTATATTTCGGTAACTGACATGCTGATAATTGGATGATTGAACGTTCGTTTCCAAAAATTAATAATAATGAGCATAAAATGATAATGTAGTGAGAGAACATTAATAAGGCAGCGTCTATTGATGAGGCAAAGGAGTCACGCGTGTCACCCTTGAGCTCCCTATCAAAAGTCCAGACGACTGGCAAAAATTTGTGTGTCTGGAAAAAAAAGAGAAAGAACGAGAATTGGTCAGAGAAACTCAGCAACTAAAACAGAAAAAGCTATACGGGCATTTGAAACATCTGGAAAACGGGAATTTCGAACAGAGTAAGAGGGTATATGAGCTTCTACGTCAAGAGCAAGAAAAACTTGAGTCTAAAGAATCTGGTCCTGGTATATCACTTTGAATTCCTGTTTTTCGTATTTTTATTAGAATGGATATCCATTTGCTCTGTGTTGTATTGATTGAGTTATCATTTAACCAATTGGGAGTTATAATTCAATTTTTTGAGATTGTTCTGTTTACCTACAAGTATAAATATCCCAGGCAACGCCGGGTACCTCTGCTAGTAATAAATAAATCTATCATCTATCTTCTATCTATATATATAAAAAAGGATGTTTGTGGGTTTGTAGGTGGGTTTGTTTGTGGGTTTGTTTTTTATACAAATCTACAGTTTTATTCCGATCTTGATGAAATTTTGCATACTTGACCTTCAAAGCATGAGGAAGGTCACTGCCTACCACAGATTTCGGAAAAATAATAAATATCGATAAAAAATCTATATTCATGGTTTTGGCAAGGCATATTAATAAGAAATATCTCATGACCAACAATGCAAGGCAAACTTTGTTACACAATAGGTATCAACAATGGTATCAGCACGCAATTCACAAACACTCTGCATGGACCAACAATATATAACTCATGATCAAAAATGCAAGGAAAATTTTGTGCAACAATAGGCCCGTCGTGTTCCCATCAGCAATGTCATCATTGCGCAATTCACCAATAACAATGAGCACAAAATGATGATGCAATGATAAAGCAATCCTTTCCAAGAATTATAACAATGCATAGAATTCCTGTTATTCAGGTTTGTCTTAGAAAAGAGAGTTCTTAGTAATTAACTATTTCTTGAAAATCTTTAAAAATGATCAGTAACTGGAGATAATGGAGAGTTAGCAGACTATTGAGAAAGAGTGGAAAGACGACAGAGGAAGCACTCCTTTAGCTCCGTGCTGTATTGAGCAAATGGGAAGCAAGTAAATAGAAGAATCGGCAACCGCTAGACTACACAAAGTGATGAATAACCAAGTTTTGCATCAACACATCGAGAGAAGAGTGGAAATTGCAACAACATCAAGTGTACATCTGAAGTAAGATTAACGTGAGTACGAAATTATTGGAGAGGTCCATCCATTGTTAGCCTTTAAATTTTTTTTTACTTTTCATTAAGAATTTTTACTGTATTCTAAGTATTTTCATGTGTTTAGTTTTAAGATATTGCAAAATTTAATTTAATTTTTAGAGATTGTTCTGTTTACCTGCAAGTGTAATTATCCCGGGCAACGCCGGATACCTTTGCTAGTGGAAAATAAGACTTGTCTTAACACAATATGACATGACGTTTCTGCATTTAAAATTTTTATAAAGTTCAAGGAAGAATTTTGTGAAAAGCTTCCCATTCCTGCCAGCTCTCCCCTAATTAAAAACACAAATATGAAAGTATTATTGTTGGTTGTTGTTGGTTTTTTATATTGTTGTAGACGGTGTTATTGTTGCCAGATTGAATTTGGTTATTCTATATATGTTCTGATGTTCTGATTGGATTTGGTTATTTAATAAATAGGTTTTTTCTGTAAGTGTTGCTTTGTGTACGTACAGATTTTAGAAGATTTTTATTTTGTTTAAATTTTTATGATAATTTTGGGAGACCGTGTGATAATAAAACATTTTTGGAGGATGACAGATAAGTGACAGAATGCATTAAAATCAATTTTGGAATTTTTGTCTGTTTGTTTGTTATAGCTTTATAGCCTGGGTCAAAATTTAAAGAACTTATGATCCCGATCAACCATTTTTTTCTTCTATCATCTTACTTTCTTTTTTTCTTTATGTCTTTCTTTCTGTGTATCTATTTTCTATCTCTTCTATCTATCTACACTGTCATATCAATGAATTATGACCAGCACCCCTTCAAGGCACATGCATGGTTCGCCCAACAACGATTACACATTGCAAAATTTGCATAACAGGCTGAGAAAGCTTTAAAGCTGGTGCATCAAACGGCAGGTGCACGAGCCTCAAGATGGGTAAACGTCCGGATTTAACGGATATCCAAAAAGGGATGATAATAGGCAATCGCAGCAAGGGTGGTACCATCTCCGAAAAGGCGCGATTTGTGAACTGTTCATGGTCCGCTGTAGTGAAGAGTAGACAGCAGGGACAGAAATTGCGTCCCAACGCTATCACTGTAAAGGGTCAAGAGCCATCGACCTACGAGGTGAGCGGCGCCTACGACGACTCGTAAAAGGTGTCAGGAAAGCCACAGTCCATTAACTGACCACCAGATTCAACAGTGGTCCCAACAGACGTGTATCCGACATTATGGTTGAACGCACCTGCTACGGATGGGCCTGAACAGTCGATGCATGGTTGCTGTACCTATGTTGACCAGGGATCAACGACGCTTAGACTTTGCACGTGAGTACCGTCATTGGGCCACAGGCGAGTGGGCTAAGGTCGCCTTCTCCTGCAAGATTTTTGCTCCATAAGAGTGACGGGCGATGGCGAGTGCGTCGTGAACGCCATGAAAAGAGACTGCAGGAGGCTATTGTGGGCCGGAAACAGGCTGGTGGGGGTTGTGTTCATGTGTGGGGGGTCTTCTGTTGGGATTAATTAGGTCCACTGATTCGTCTAGAGGGCAATTTGAATACCTGTGGCCACCTGTCAATTGTAGCGGACCAGATGCACCCGTACATGCTCACTATGTTCCCCCAATGTGATGGTGTGTTCCAGCAGGACAATGCACCCTGCCACAAGGCACGTCTCCTTCTGGATTGGTTCGAGGAACACTCTACTGACTTTCGAGTGCTCCCTTGGCCCGCTAATTCGCCAGATATCAATCCAACGTGCACAATCGAACATCTGTGGGAGCATCTTGATCGCCATGTACGGCAGCTGGACCCTCCACCTATGACTCTCGAAGCTCTGTGGACAGCGCTTCAAGCGGAATGGACTGCCATACCATCGGACACATACCGCGCATTTCTTGCGTCCATGCCACGACGCCTAGCAGCAGTTATAGCGGCGAAGGGTGGCTACTCCTATTACTAAGCGGGTGGTTATAATTCAGTGTATATTCTTATATAACAGAACTGAATTTTTCATGTCTGTACATTCACATTTGGATATTGCAAAAGTTCGTCAAACAAAGAGCCCGAATAAGGCATATCAGCTTAGCACAACAAATATATAAGATGAAATATAATTTATGAGCAATTTTTTATAAAAGATTGGAAAATATTGGAAAGATGCTAATATTTGGAAAATATCAAAGTTTATTTGGGTATTTAGTAATAAATTTTGTTTGGAGGAGAAGAATTTGTAGAGTTCATTGTAAATCTTTCTTTCTCTAAAGTCTGACGTGGTAAACGAGGCGGATCTAACAACAATTGTTCACTCTGCTTTGTTAACATGCCTGGCCAACACCTCCTAGACAGAAGGCCTGATAACGGAAACGTCATACATTGTTACAATATCTTTAGTCGACCATTCTTAATCCTATTTCTACCAATAATAATTACATTTGGTCGACTACGAGGCTAACGAGAAAGACAGGCTCCGGCACTGAAAAGTCACCTGACCAAGATAAGTCTATTAACAATGTAAATTTCATTGTTTCCATCTTGTATTTTAACAATCAGTTTTTTTCCCTTTGTTGGAAACAATGAAGGTTGGATTGTTAATAGACCTATCTTGGTCAGGTGACTTTTCAGTACCAGAGCCTGTATTTCTCGTTAGCCTCGGGTCGACTAATGATGATGTAACAATGTATGACGTTTTCGATATCAGGCCTTCTGTCTAGATGGTGTTGGCCTAGCGTGCCATTGCAGAAGCGGAGCTGACAACAATTGTTCACTCTGCTTTGTTTCCATGCCCAATACCACCTCTACTTTGTCACGCTCTATAGAAGTAAATGGTCGTTCAACTCCCGTCATTTTCCATTGTTAAGGGAAGCTAAGGAATTCAGATCACGCTAGGAGCCGCATAGTCGCAATGGACTTTCTGCGCTCTATGCGGCACCTAGCGTGATCTGAATTTCCTAACTTGTAAAGTTATTTTATTCATTTAGTTGATGCCCAAAATTAATAGTGAGCTATGTAATGCATTCAATAGTTGGATTGCCAATTATTTCTTTAAGATTATGTAGAATACATCAATTTCGGCAGTATTATGCCAATAATTCCGACTGCATTGAAACTGAAAATGAAACTAAAATTTCTAGCTCACGATAGGGAGGCGCTGCATGCGATTTAGTCCGATTGTACATGCAGCGCCATTTTTCAATTGAGTTACCCCGTTATCGGGAGCTAGGAACTATAGCTTCATTTTTCAGTGGAGTTGGATGACCATCTACTATCTAAAGACTATGACTTTGTTCACATGAGTAGAGGTGGTGTTGACATGCCTCGGGTGAACAAAGCAGACTTTTAGATTTCAGTTCAGATCGTGTTCCAAGCAAGGAACAGTATTCTCCAATGATCCTAATACTTATATTTATAATTGTGTATACCGTGAAATTTTCTAAGATAATTAGCATGTACAGTATCTGTTTGTACATTAACATTGACGTATATTTCCAAAGTAAATGATGCTCAAATGTAGAATACACTGCACAGCATTTTTGTTTTGTAAGATTAAAGTAAGCCTAATCTAATGGTCATATCATCAATGCCTTTGTGGCTATACCAATTTTTTTTTGTTTATAACTCGACAGAATTGGATATTCCGATGCATGAGTTTCTTTTGCCGTCGAACTTTCAACGTATACGCTTCTGATCCTGAAAACATAAATTTCACAGGAATATCATGAACATCAACCCTTTTGCACCCGTACAAGATGATGAAGGATGCGTGTGGCCGTTCCACAGGAAACATTCAAGTGTAGATAATACAGAACGATCCCAGAAGATATAATTTACCAATTGTCAATGAGGTAGCAGCAGTGTTTGAAGCTGACGATGGAGAACTAACCACTATTTTAGCGAGATTCATGCGTCTATTCAAGCACGGGGAACAACTGATAACATATGTCGATTTTGAGTCCGAACTGTGATCCAATGACTTACCCGTTGCTGTTTCCTCATGGAGAATGCTGGAAGATAAAATTCAGGAGCACTGAAGGGACGAAAGTCAGCTTGTTAGCCTTCTACTCCTACAAACTGTATGAACGGCCAGGACTTTTTAATCCGGTGTTGCACGCAAGCTTACTCAGCAGTATATTGTGGACGCTTTTTAAAAATTGAAGGAGGCCGGCTACAATGGGCGAAAGAAAATCAGAAGATTTTAAGAGTAGAGGCTTACCACTTGGCTTAATGGATTTCGTTCACAATCAGGCTAATAACTTTAATATAAAAGCAGGAAAAGTCTGTATTCTACCTATGCCATTTACCGGAAGCAAACGCACCTTGCAGCAAAACTACCAGAATGCAAAATGGTGCCCAAGTTCGGGAAACCAGATCTTTACATCACATTTACATGCAATCCAAACTGGATTGTAATAACAGAACAGCTGGCTTCATACAAAACTTCGATGCATAGACCCGACATCGCCGTGATAGCCTTTGGTTGATTGAGGGCATTTGTCGGCAACCTGACTAAAAACTCGGTGCTGCGAAGGAGGCGGCATGGATGGACGTTATTGAGTTCCAGAAAAGAGGTAATGAATTAGTCAAGACAAACCGATATAAAATGGAATGATTCTCAAAGGTAATTATTTGAAAGTATCCATTTCTTCCAAGAATACCTATAATCCTCAAAACATAAATTTCACAGGCTGTAAGCCTGTCTGCCTTGCCTCTAGTAACATAACATCTTTATTGTAAGCAATACATTATTATATGCTGAAAAGCATATATTGGTTTCGCTCTATGTGTGTGTGTGTCTGTCTGTCCGTATGTCCGACGATTACTCGAGAATGCCTTAACTTTTTCAAATTCTGCTTTCGCTGTTCGATAGAGACCCTTCCTGAGCTCACCTGATTAGTTTGTGATTGAAATCGGTCTAACAGTCACGTGACTATTGAGGCCCAACACCCCCCCCCCCCCATTAAATTTTTTTATTGGCAATATAAGGCATGCAGTATGTCATTCGAACGGGAATGATGAACACAAGACGAATATGATATTCTTTTCGATTTTCGAAATGCTACATCCGAGAAAATGACCCCCCAAAAGTACTAAAATGAGCCCTTATTACAAGCATAATCAATATCTTTATGTGTCCAGCTGGCCATCGTTTGCACGAAACGTGAAAATGGAAGATCTCAACTGCGATATATCAACTTTTGATGAGCTCTCGTGGGCCCCTTCAGGCACGTGCACTAATTTTAAGAATATTAACTTAGGGCATGTAATATGTCAATCGATTTGTACCGACAAGTCATAAGTGAATACAGCGTTACTTTTTGTTTATCACTTAAGCATTGTTGATGGCAGCTTGGAGCACTTGCCCGTTATGAATTTTTGTCGATGCACGTACTCATTTCGTTTTAAAATTCAGTGCTGTTAGGCCTATTGTAAAATGTGACTAATTAATGTTAAGGCGATTGTTAAAAATGGCTCATTAATGTTAGGCCTATTGTTAAAAATGGCTAATTAATGTTAGGCCTATAGTTAAAATGACTATACAGGGTGTTTCAAAATTACACCACCAAACCTGGCAAACGTTAGAGGGGATCAATGTGAACATCTTTGGTTAATAACGTTTTATTCTAAAACGACTGTACAGTCAGCTACAGTACAAAGATTCCACTGTTTCATCCTGCTTATTCGGAGTCCCATTATCAAAAAGACAGTATTGCTTAATGTTTTGAATAACATTAATTTACCCACCACAGAATAATGGTTCATTCCTTTAAATCCATACAGTAGTATGCAATTAGACACATGGTTAGTACAGAAAGCAATTGTAAAGTTTAGTTGTCAATTGGAACCATTGCAAGCACAGCATGCAGACATACTCAAATGAAGAACTGGCTGACATGCAATTCGTGTATGGAGCAGCCAATGGGAATGGGGGAGCTGCAGTTAGGCTGTACCAGGAAAGATACCCCACCAGACGTGTGCCTCACTATCAGATATTCGCGAATCTGCATCGGCGACTTCGTGAAACAGGATTTTTCTCCAGGAACATGGGCAACACAGGACGACCACGTAACAGGAACGTAGCGCTACAGGACGAGATTCTGCAACAATCTGCTGATAACCCAACAACAAGTGTACGTGCAGTAGCGCACAACCTGAGTCTGAACCACACTTATGTTTGGAGAGTTGTGCACGAGAATTTGCTGTATCCATTCCACCGGCAAAAGGTTCAATCATTGAAGATAACTGACTACCCTCTTCGTGAAGCATTTGCAACGTGGTATTTTGCACAAAATCACACGGACCCTACATTCACATCACGTGTATTAATTCACACAATGCACACCTGTGGGCCCATGAGAATCCACACGCACGTTTTCTCCGTGCATATCAACAGCGCTACAGTATTAACGCTTGGTGTGGAATTGTGCATGAATAATTGATTGGCCCATACATGATGCCCACTTCCTTAACTGGACATACGTACAATATGTTTCTTCAGCATGTGTTACCAGAACTCTTGAAAGATTTACCACTGAGAGTTCGCCGAGACATGTGGTACCAGCATGATGGGGCACCACCCCATTTCTCCCGGGAAGTACGTGATTACCTTGATGCAAGATTTCCAAACAAATGGATCGGTCGTGGAGGTCCTATTAACTGGCCACCCAGGTCACCTGACCTCACATGTCTGGACTACTTCCTCTGGGGACATATGAAAAGTGTTGTGTATGAAACTCCTGTTGAGTCACAGGAAGATTTTGTGGCACGTGTGGTGGCTGCTGCAGCGATGGTAAACGACATGCCTGGAGTGTTTCAGCGCATCAACCGTTCCTTGTTACGAAGATGTGAGACTTGCATTGAAGCAGGTGGTCGACATTTCGAGCATATTATGTAGTAATAAGACATTTCTGACTTGTCTAATTAATGTTCTTTGTAATGATGTGAATAAACGTGTTAAAGGTTAACAGTGTTTCCCTTCATGTTAATTAATTGAATCCACGTACTGCAGTTGACTGCATAATCATTTTAGAATAAAACTTTATTAACAAAAGATGTTCAAATTGATCCCCTCTAACGTTTTGCCAAGTTTGGTGGTGTAATTTTGAAACACCCTATATAATGTTAGGCCTATTGTTAAAAATGGCTAATTAATATTAGGCCTATTGTTGAAATGGATAATTAATGTTAGGCCTATAGTTAAAAATGGCTAATTAAAGTTAGGCCTGTAGTTAAAAGTGGCTAATTAATGTTAGGACTATTGTTAAAAATGTCTAATTAAAGTTAGGCCTATATTTAAAAATGATGTGAGTTTGGATAGAATCAAAGGTATTTCCATTGTTTATTTAAATCAACTGCAAGTAAAAGTGAAATATTGAAATTTAAAATCACATCTGCGTCACAGGTAAAGCTCCTTGGAATGCTTACTAGATTTTTCCCGACAATGCTTTGCAACAATGATTAAGAAGGGATGAATGGTAACTTTGATTAAGAAGAGATGAATCGCTCAAGCGGTGGAAAGAACATAGGCGAAGTATAATGAAAAAATGACAGACTTTTATAGCAAAATGGTAATGTTTTAATGAACCTACGCGTCTGTCGTTTTTTCATTATAGTATCCAGCAAAATAGACCATTATGCAACTAATAGGCGAAGTAGTTTAAAACATTCCAAGAAGTGCGAGCATTTCATTTCTCATTTCGCGCGTGTTTGGAAAGATTCGTGTGAACGCTGCAATCGAATACATAAATTGACATGCAGTTTTCGTCATTATTAAGTACCGAAAGGTGCTTTATGCTTTGGCCTTGTCCGACCGTCCGTCCGTCCGTCCGTCCGTCCGTCCGTCTGTCCGTAACTCGATTTTCTCGCAAAGTATGAAAGATTTTAAAAATCTGTTTTCACCAATCGACAGATATGGGAAATGGCACGGACGAGTTCGAAGATGGTCGAAATCTGTACAATGCCACGCGCTCTAATTGTAGTATTGTGATACCCCCCCAAAATTTTTACATGTTAAGATTTAGTAAGTAACATATCAAACCACTCGTAACGACGAGCCATGAACGAATATAACGTTATTAAATAGTGTTTAGCCAATTGATAAATTTAGTTTGAAATCGGTACAATTGCATTGGAGAAAACGCGTAATAAGCATATAGGTTCGGCTCAGCGCGTGCTCTAAACGTTAATGAAATGGTGTGCGCGCATGTTGCACGAGATTGACGATTATTGAAAGGGCAGAACGGACTCAAAATCAAAAGAATTTTATTATTCGTAGGGAGCTTATTATTTATTTATTACGATAACTTGAAAACGAATTAACTTTTTCACACTCTGTTTTCACCAATCCATTAATATGGGACGGAGCACGAATAAGTACGAACCTGAGATAGCCGGAATAGGTACGT
>JAHWFO010025116.1:0-12659 GCA_023313115.1 Rhysida immarginata
CGACGGCAAGCAACAGCGGCAGCCAATCACCGCGAACTTAGCATCTACGTCATCGCTTCGTCATGTCCAACACCGAAAGATTATTTAATGGCTGCTCATGAGCGGCGATATAGCCATACGTTTCGATAACAAAACCCCAAACAATGTTGTTTCAGATTTAAATTACATATATGAACAACATAGATAACGACGGCGTAATTTAGGACAAATCGGATGAAAGAATATAAGTCCGAGTTCGATCTTCGCCAAACGAAACGAGCAAAAGCATTCATTTCGCAACGTCGTTTTCCGTGCTTGTGGAAATGACTACGATGGTTTCGCAACGGAAAGTTTTCTTGCCTTCGACGTGGCCGTCGCGGAATCCTCCGTAGTGTGAATCCGGCTTAAGAATGTTTTGCACAATATTATAAAGATCGCAACTAATATATTTTTAAATAATAATATGATGAAGAAAAAACGATTCTTGCATTGAGAAAATTCCCTTGCTAAGAGCGCTGTACTTTTGGCCTAATATTTATTGATGGCGTTTTCATCGTCTGTTGTGAGGCTGTTGTTTAAAAGGTGATGCCAAGACCGGCTAAAGACAAAGCAGGATTCACACTACGACGGATTCCGCGACGGCAGAGCTTCGATGACAACGCAGCCAACGAGAAAGACAGGCCTGGGCACTCAAAAGTCACCTGACCATACTATATTCTGTCCAACGAAAGTTGGAGTGGGCGTGTCCAGTTAAACTTCCTATTTCAATTGTTAGATATTGTTGATTCTACTTCCAACTTTCATTGTTTTCATCTTGTCTTTTAACTGCCAGAGCCTGTCTTTCTCGTTAGCCTCGGGACGGCAACGTAGCCGACAAAAAAGACAGGCCGGGGCACTTAAAAGTCACATGACCAACATAGATGAAGCAAAAATCCAACCTTCATTGTTTCCAACAAACGAAAAAACACTGATTGTTGAAATCCAAAATGGAAACAATGAAGATTGGATTGTTGCTAGATCTACTTTGGTCATGTGATTTTTTAGTGCCCCAGCCTGTCTTTTTCGTCGGCTACGGACATGGATGAAAGAAACAGGGTGGACGACTCCTATGAGTCATGCGTGAGTTTTTTTTCAGTGGATTCTTAAGTGAAAAATACCGAAACGTTTGGTTTCGCTTCGCATGGTTTCTGTTTACACAGCTGTTAGAGGAGAAAAGCATGGCCGTCTATCGCAAAAATATTACGTATTTCATTGAGTTCTTTTGAATTTTTATGTATTAAAGTATTTTTTATTATTTTATTTAATTAGTTTATTGAAATATTAAGTTTTGGAGTTAAAATGATGTAATTTTTATTAACAATTATATACGCATATTAACGATTCTTTTAACAATTTAATTATATACGCATAAAGTTTTGCTTTAGAAATTATATTTAAAATTACATTAAAAGATATCAAAATGAAAATGGAAAAGATTTCTTCATTAAATCATAACTGTACATATCATCTAAATATATATTATAAGTTTCAAAGAAATCGCAGCTGTTTCTGGTCTCCTAGCAACATGTCAACAATAACCATGAGCCTATGGACAGCTTTTCCTCTTCTCCCTAAGCAGACGCCAGATGCTAGTTTTCATGCAAGAATCCAGATGTCGCTCTGAAATCAAACTTGCTGGGAAAGTCGGCCATCCTGTTTCTTTCATCCATGGCTACGGACGGCAAAAAATGACGTCACGGGAGCGCGAAAATCGGGCGGAAAACACGATAGAACCGAGCTCTACTTTTGCCATCTTACGCGGCGACAAGCAACAGCGGCAGCCAATCATCTACGTCATCGCTACATCATGTCCAATACCGAAAATTTCTTTCGCTTTTTTAATGGCGGCTCTTGAGTCGAAGAAATGAGCAGCGATCTGCCCATTGTCATGGTCTAAGAGTATGACGCAGTGGAAGATAGAATTATTAAGCGGATGACAACAGAGTATAATTTTTGGTAGTGTTTATTAAATAAATGGTTTCTTATAAATACAAAAAAAAACATACAAACAAAGATTAAACGGGCTACGATCCTACTTAAGCGTAGGAAACGCTGGACCAATAGTTGATTGCTATGGCCTGCCCGCGGAAACTTAATGGGTTCCGCTCACAAGTAAAAAACAACAATATATTAATATAAACAAGTTTTACGGGCCGCCTTTGGGAGTAATGAAAGGAGCTTAGCCAACTCCATCACCCGATCCCCGACCCACCTGAGGAAAGATAATCCCAGGTTTACAAAAATAGTTGCTTGTTTAGCGGAATGAAATGTCAGTTAGGTTTCAATATCATTACCGTCCCACGCGCGCTTTTCACTAGACGACGGGTCTCGGGAACAGCGGAAGAGGACTCAATGCATTGACGCCGAAAGACGCAGCTGCCGGTAACTGGAAAAGAAAACCCAGACAAATTAATGACTAATAAAGGTATATATTGTGCTTATGCGCACCTTCTAACAAAGCTTGGGGCTTGCGCTGGCTGCAGCTAAGATACCCGAAAACGGGGAATTAAAACAGCAAGCGCAAGCCACGAAATCGCGCTCAATTATACCAAACCTGTTGTACGGTGCAATATGGCCTAGCCCATGCAGCCAGAACGCCTCTTGTGTCCACGGCGTTATCCACACGCCAAGTTCGTCCGGCACCAAACGACTGTCCAGATTTGGAATGTCTCGTAGTCGCGTTGGCTCTAACCCAGCTGCCACCACCAACGTTCTCGTAAACCTCCTATCCAGGAACTCCGACACAGGTAGTGGAATTTTAAATGCTGGCGTTGGTTCTCCGCGCGTGGCTCCGG
Source organism: Rhysida immarginata (assembly GCA_023313115.1). NCBI lineage: Eukaryota > Metazoa > Arthropoda > Chilopoda > Scolopendromorpha > Scolopendridae > Rhysida > Rhysida immarginata. Next base: position 2,814 of record JAHWFO010025116.1, read on the forward strand.
CGACTTCAGTGTGACGAACGTCTAAAACGGCCCCTGCAAGGATTACAGGATTTAAAGAAATGTTCGTTAGTGAGGAGTCTACGGTCGTGCTCGTAAATGGTCGCGAAGGCGGAATTTTCCTATTCGGGCACTCGCTGGCTCTCGTCTCTTCTCCCGTTGAAGCATTAGACGGAGGTGTCACTTCCCTCGACGGCATTAGACTTCCTTGCTGTCGAAAGCAGGTTTGGATCCACCGAATTTTTCCGTGTCCTCACTCTACGGTTTCCAAGACACTCTCCTAGATTAACCTTTTTTTCTTTCGCGCGCTCTTTCTCGCGCATCCTCCCGCGCCGCTTCCGTTTAGATCCAATACGACGCTCGCGCTTAACGCCTCTACTGAAACGCTTATTGTTAAGCTGTGTGGCCGCACTAGATGGCGTGACTAATCTCTCTTGCTTACGAGCACATCGCTTAGCAAGATAACTGACTTTGTGGCTGTTAGCCGCTGCTGGCGCTGCAATACATACAAGCTTGCTCCCTTCTTGCGAAGCATGAATGGGAGCCTTGGCAGCGACATCTGTCGCCAAACTTGGTGACACCCATACGTTTCGATAACAAAGCCCCCAAAAATGTTGCTTCAGATTTAAAATGCATATGTAATTTAGTACGAATCGGATAAAAGAATTTAAGTCCGATTTCGATCTTCGCTAAACGAAACGAGCAAAAGCATTCATTTTGCAACGTCGTTTTCCGCGATTGTGGGAATGACCATGACGATTTCGCGACGGAGAGTTTGTTTGCCTTCGAAGCCGCCGTCGCGGAATCCGCCTTATTGTGAATCCGGATTAAGGCCTGAGCGCGGAAACGTCATACATTGTTACATCATCATACGAGGTCATGTTTATTCATATTTCTAGCAATAAAAATCATCCCTAAATTATTACTCCGCATGATGATGTAACAATTTATGACGTTTTCGCGCTCAGGCCTTATCTTTAGGTGGTGTTGGATCAGCCCTAGTACGACCTATGCGGCACCTGGCGCGATCCGTTTTCCTTAGCTTCTCGAAACAATGGCGGAAGCTCGATAACCATAATACAGGGTGTCTCAAAAAATGTACTAATACTTTTTTTTTCAGGTGTAACTTATGTAACAGAATGGCAGGAGATCAATTTAGCTTTGAAGAGAGAAAGTTTGTCCTTAAATATTATTGGAAGATCGAAAACGCCACGGAAGTGCAAAGACGGTTCAGAAGGAATTTCGATAAACCGCCACCTACACACCGGACCATTGCTCGCATCAGAGATAAATTTGAAGCAGGTGGAACCGTTCACAACGTCAACAAGAAACGTTCTGGACGACCACGGACACCACCAGGCCTGGAAAATTAGAGCAGGTGCAGGAAACCCTCATTCGATCTCCACAGAAATCTCTACGACAAACTGCTCGGGAGACACACATCTCAAAAGATAGCGTCTGCGCTGGAAATGCTACATTCCAACACTAATCCATGCTTTCAATGAAGATGATCCTGACAGGAGAGTTCAATTCTGTGAATGGTATCTGGCAAAATGTGCAGAAGATGCAGAGTTTCCACACAAAATTGTCTGGAGCGATGAGGCCACCTTTAAATTAAATGGCTCAATTAATCGCCATAATTGCACCTACTGGGTCCTGTAAATCCTCTTGTTACAGTTGAACAGCATTTAAACTTACCAGGGGTAACAATGTGGTGTGGGATATCAGCATTGGGCATCACAGGACCATTTTTTTAACGGAACTGTCACTGGTGACAGGTAGCTAACCTTGCTGCAGGAGTCCGATGGTCCACACATTGAAGAGATTTGCTTTCAGCAAGATGGAGGACCTCCCCACTATCATCGCGATGTAAGAACTCATCTCGATGCAGCTTATCCAAACACATGGTTTGGACGAAGGGGTGGCATTGAACACCCTGCGCGCTCCCCAGACCTCACGCCAATGGACTTCTTTTTATGGGGATACCTCAAGGACAGATTTATCACACAAAACCAAGAACAATTGATGCATTGAAATTGGAAATTGAAAGGCAATGTCGCGATATTCCAAATGAACTGTTTCGTGACGTTTGCGAATCCATTGGTGCGCGTTAGCAGCTTTGTCTGGACAATGACGGTGATCAATTTGAACATTTGCGAACACGATTCTTTAATTACATTTGTCTTCTGTAATTCAAGCCTTTAAACTTGTCTCTATGTTCATAAATAATGTTTTTATAGTCATTCAAAGTGTTAGTGAAAATATATACAGGGTATATACTGGCAGTACTGCTGGGTAGTCTATCTGCTCGGCTGCAGGGGCCCACTCCTAACAATATCACCTTATTGTTACATCACATAAGTAGGGCATTGTTAATCGCATTTCCACTAATAAGCTCTAAATTTGCCCTTCTGATGATGATATAACAATCCATGACGTTTCAGCGCCCAGGCCTTTAATATAGGTGGTATTGTTATGAGCGGGCACCTGCAGCCGAGCGGATAGATTACCCAGCAGTACTGCCCTGTATATATTTGCAACACCCTGTATATCTATAGATCGTGATTAGGAGTAAATGACAATGTGCTCTTGCAATAATGGGATGCTCCTTCGAAATTATACATAGGCAGAGATTTGAAATTCGAAAGTGAAATTAGTGAAAATAAAAATCTTGCACATCAAAATAAGCACATGCCGTCATCGCGTCTTAACCAATCAGATTGAGTCTTACAAAAAATCGTGAATCAATCCGAGAATCACTCAATTCTTGGTTGACGAATGCGAATGCGAAGGTAATCCTGAACGAAGTAATCCTAAATCATGGATTATGTGATCCTAGTTTTAATCTTCGGTTGGTGAATACGGCCGCAGGAATTCAATGAAGCTAAACGTCGGGAAATGTGCAGTTGTAACCTTCTTCCGCTCTGCTAGTCCCATAACTGGATAGGAAATACTTTGCTGCCACGAAAATTCATCATACGCGATCTTGGTGTAAACTTGCCTTCTAAATTAAGTCCCGATTCACACATTGACGACATTTGCCGCAAAGCCTCCAGAACACTCAGTTTTGTTATTAGAACTTCCAAACACGGACTCAGTGTGGACGCCCTAAGAGTATTGTTTGTGGCGCTTGTCAGACCAATTTTTGAATATTGCAATGTATCAGATTGGACATACACAAGGGCTTCAGAAAATCCAGGATCGACTTATACGTATTGCCGAAATTTTAAACTCGGTTTCGAATACGCTTCGGTGCCCATTGACTCCGTTGCGGATTTTCTGGGCAATAGATAAGAAGACAACTCCCCGATGAATCTTTTTAATAAAGATTCTTATGCCAACATCCACTATTCTGATCTTTTGAGTCGCATCGAGCTTAAGAGTGCCTTCACGTACAAGCTCTCTTGTTTGTCGACAGGTCCTCACTACTAACTACGAAATGAAATAGCCTTCTTCCTCGTCTTCATAGGTTGGGGAATAATGTTTCCCCTCACCGCGATTTCTTTTTCGATTGCATACAACATCTGGAGAACTTTTATACAATTTTAGGCTGCATTTTTTAATTTTAAGTTTTACATCTTCTTTGCTTGTATCATTAACCACTACTTGTATACTGATTATTTTATTTTCAACAATAGAGTTTGCGAAAGCGACTCTCCACGTTATGAATTGCGAGTTTTCAGTTATATTATACATAAGTGATAAATTGTAAAAAAAAAAAAATGCGGCTGATTTATGTTGTAAATTATAAATTACGAATAATAAGTTATAACTCAGGAAGTGACATACCACTTTCTTTATGTCAGTTCCTGTAAAAGTTACAAGATGGATGCATCCACATTAATACTAATGGATTATCCCGAACATTCTGTTACAAATACGTATGCTCTTTTTTGATTGACTGCGTTATTTTTCGAAAATACATGTAACTCTAATTTGTACTTTTTCGTTAGAGTTACAACTTTCTGTTAGGAATTAGAGCTCTAATTCATAATTCATAATGTGAAAGTCACTTTCGTAAACACTGTAATTTTTTCTGTCTTTTCATTATGGATGTCTTTATCCTTTTCTTTTTATTATGTATGTCTGCCATTCTTCCTTTATGTAAAAATGGTATAAGCCGTAAATAAATAAATAAATAAATAAATAAATAAATAAATAAATAAAGCCATTATTATCACGTTGTGCTTATTGAAATTAATCACTGGATTATGAATTTAAAATGCGATCCTTTTTCCGTTAACAAAGATCTTGTCTCTATTTTCGTTTAGAATTATAATTTTTGCAATTTCAGAGAAAAAAAAACTTCTGAAGCGTTAATTATTAAAGAAAAAAAGACGGAAAGCTATTTCAATGTTTTTTTCTGTACGAAAATTATAGTACTGTAGTTCGATCCCGAAAAAGCAAAAATAAAAATAAAAATAAAAAAGCCACAAAAGATAATGGACGCAATCAGTGTTAATTAAAAACTTAAATACACATTAAAAAACTAAAGGAGATAACTTTAAAATGAGATTAAATGAATTCGGAGGCAAATTCCAAGAGTCAAGAGAGAGATAAACGGAACTCAGGAAAATTATACAACACGACGGTGACTTGTTAAATCTGCTGACATTTATCTGCCTTACAAACACATTTCCAGATTAGTAGATTAACTCGAGATAATTTTTGAGAGCATTTTATGGCAAACAAAATGTACATATTATAAAATATCTCTTCTCCAGGGCATCTACTTCTTGGTCGAGCGCAGCGCAGGTCGCACAAAGGCAGAAGCGGGTCCTGGGTTTTCACTCCTCAGCTCCTAAGAATCAATTGCGTATCAACTCGACTGAGAAAGTAAGCACGAAACATTTCACTGCTATTGTTATATAATATTATAATTTATTTTTATAGTTATTTACTGCCTTCAAATATTCAAAAGCTTTTTCGTGGAATTTCATAAAAACAAATATATCGATTTTTTAAAGATATCATTTCACGTCTTTCCTTTATTTTCTTTTTGTGTGTCTAAAGAGTGGAATATGTCGTCGTCTTCGTTGCTGAGCACAGTCGTCGTCGTGTTGGTCGTGCTGTCGGCCGCTGAATGCCGTCATTATGTCGCTCATAATCATTTCGCAGGTGAGTCCAATCTTTCACCCTTTGCTTTAAAAATATTTTGGTGTACACAAGAAGTACATACGCCTCTATAAATCAACAGTGCAATTGAGGTCATTTTTATGGTTTTTCATCATGGAAGCTCTACCTTGCTTTGATTTTTGGTCGTTCTCCTTTAAAACGGTGTTTCGAGAGCTGATGACTTTCTGGAAACAGCATAGAAGTGGCTCAAATTGACCAAAACGCTAATATCAAGTTGCTGCAAAAGATTTTTCCGGGTTTTTATTCAACACAAAAACCTCATTTTATTGAATGACAGATTCAGCTCATGCAGATGCCGGGCAATGGTTGAAAAGTGAACCTTGAGCTGTTATGCGAGTTCCCTCGTTGTGACATTGTGATCTTCATCAATTGCTTGGCTCAGATCACCATCTGAAATCATGATTTGCCGACCAGAGGAGGTGCATCTTGAAGAGTGCTATCTCCGCGTCTGAACCGCCGATACCATTCTTCCGTTGTACGTAAATTAACAGTGCCATCACCAAAACGTTGGCAAATGTTTCGGTGACATTGCGCAGCACAAATCTTTCCAGAATACTCGTAGAAGATTATTGCTCGAATACGCTCGCGTGAAAGGTCCATTTCAGACCGTTGATAGCACTCATAGATGTATAGTCAGAAAGTTGATTATTGGATGTAATATAGCAAAGATATTCAGGAATCGAATGCAAGAATTTGTTTGAAAACATAGGAAAAACCCCCTCGGAAAATGAGCCCGTCTTGGGCACGGGTTCTAGAACTGGAAGAAACTTTTGCAACAACCTGATAAAATAATATCTAGAGAGAATTCGCGTATCCTTAATTTTCACGTCTATTTTCATAAAAACTTCAGACTGAAACGAAGAAAATTTCAATTGGCACATTTTGATCGAAAGCAAGAGTGCCACTTTATAGAGAACAATTTTAGTATTTATGCGACTACTGTCTTCTTCGTTCCAATGCCTTCGAAGAAGTGAGATTACAAAACCATTGAATTGGCCTATTACATGAATTTTACTGACATCGCGGGTCTCAAATTCGATTCCCGATCGACCGCCCGCCCGTTACTCCTCAAAGTTAGTATTTCGATATCTCGTGGGATTTTTTTTCTATTTTCTATGATTTTTAATTGAAGCTGTCTTCGTTTTATTCATTTTTCTACGATGTCTATACGAGAAACATCTTCAATCAATCTCTGACCATTTTTAAACTTAAAAATTGAACACAGAGTGGTAAGACTGAAAAAAGACTATTCTTTTGTCATTTTTATTTACTACTAGCAAAGGTACCCGGCGTTGCCCGGGATAATTACACTTGTAGGTAAACACAACAATCTCAAAAAATTAAATTAAATTTTGCAATATCTTAAAAATAAACAAATGAAAATGCTTAGAATTAATACAGTATGAAAATTCGAAAAAAAAAAAATTTAAAGGCTCACAATGGATGGACCTCTCCAATAATTTCTTAGTCACGTAATCTTACTTCAGATGGACACTTGGTGTGGTTGCAATTTCCACTCTTCTCTCGATGTGTTGAAGCAAAACTTGGCCATTCATCATTTTGTGTATCTAGCGGTCGCCGATTCTTCTGTTTACTTGCTTCCCATTTGCTCAATACAGTACGGAGCAAAAGGAGTGCTTCCTCTGTCGTCTTTACACTCTTTTTCAATAGTCTGCAAACTCTCCATTATCTCCAGTTACTGATCATTTTCAAAGATGATCATTTTCAAAGATTTTCAAGAAATTATTAATTACTAAGAACTCTCTTTTCTAAGAAAAGCCTGAATAGGGGAAAATATCTTCGCACTGAATGATGGGTACAGCTGTCATTTTTTTGAGGGCAAGAGGAAGCCAATCCTATACTGCTACTCATCGAAGTGCGCCGTTTTTGCCCGATTGTATAACGATGGTAACGAGTTGTTGCGTGTTTGGATGTATTGTATAACATTGGGATAAGTTCAGAGCCATGGCAGCCATGGGTCTCGATGCCCTCAAAATATGGCAGATATTCAATGTTTATGTTTTGATATTTCCTATAACAGGAATTCTATGCATTATTACAAATTCAAACTTATCTATATTGCATCATCTTTATATGTTAATTGTTATAATTCTTGGAAAGGATTGCTTTATCATTGCATCATCATTTTGTGCTCATTGTTATTGGTGAATTGCGTGTTGATACCATTGTTGATACCTATTGTTGCACAAACTTTGCCTTGCATTGTTGGTCATGAGATATTTCTCATTAATATGCCCTGCCATAGCCATGAATATCGATTTTTATCAATAATAGTTATTTTTCCGAAATCTGAGGTAGACAGTGACCTTCCTCATGCTTTGAAGGTCAAGTATGCAAAATTTTATCAAGATCGGAATAAAACTGTAGATTTGTATAAAAAACAAACAAACAAACCCACAAACAAACAAACAAACAAACCCACAAACAAACAAACAAACATCCTTCTTTATACATACAGAAAGACTAGTATCAGTAAATTCGGACACTGGCCTTCTTGACGGATACGTTGTATTGTTATCAAGTGTTACAACAATCACCTTCAAAGTATTCTCCTTCTCTAACTATGCACTTCTGCCAATGCGAGTACAGTTGCTGAAAACATTCCCGGAAGCCTTTGGAGGGGATGGTCTTCAGGGCAGCCATCGCTCCTTCCTGAATCTCAGATGCACTTTTGAAACGGCATCCTTTGAGTTCGTTTATCAGATGGGAGAACAGATAAAAGTCGCATGGGACGAGATCGCGTAAGTAGGGAGGATGTGGAAGGGTTGACGTTTCCATTTTGACCAGTGCAGCCTGCACCATGAAAGACCGATGTGCGGGGGCATTGTCATGTTGCAGTACCCGAACCTCGTTTTTCCATGTTCTGGGCGTTTCTGTGCGTAACTCTCCTTGTCCACTGTCGTCAAAATTTGATCTTAACACTTTGTTCTTCAAACGCCATTTCTTCTTCCGAAGAACACGAACAAGTGCAGTTCACTGATAGGCATGGTTAGGAAAATCCCTGCACTGCGGAACTGCTTCCTCCTTACCACATCTCGCGTCTTATGTGCCTCTACGCCACGGTCAAATAGTTCCCCTCTCTTCCAAGCCTGATTGATACATCAGCAGTTTCCAGCTTATTGATATTACAAGTATACTGTCTATCCGAAACGTCAGCTTTTTTCAGGATCTTACCATTCTGTGTTCAATTTACCTTTTATTACAAGGTTTTTATGTCTCGTCCTTCTTTTCTTCTACTCCGTCATTTTTAAGCTTGACATACCACTCGTACACTTTTGAACGATTAGTAAGCTGTCGTCCTAATCATTTAAAGCTTTCCGCTCCAGTTTTCCCATGTTTGTTGCAAGTTCATTATAGAATATGGCAGAAGACATACAGCACATTTTCACAACCCGTGGTAGAAAATAAATGACTACCCCAACGAAAGATTGCAAAATTATATTATATTGAAAAATTCACAGCAGAATGATTAGATTTCATAGGCCATTCTAATAAGCCTCCGAACCTTTTTAATCAGCCCTGTAGAACTATTAAAGAGAAATTTAGTGATTTCGTTTGTTTACTTCCTAATTTCTCGGCCCCAACATTTTTCAACGTTTCGTGAATGTTTCCCATTGCTCGTTCTCACAGCAAAAGAACTCGATTACAGCACGTTGTTTCTGACGAACGTCCACTACAGCAGCCATCTTGAAGGACTGTTAGCATGGCGCCGCTCATGGGAACGACTTAAACTACATTTGAATATAAGCGGGGAATATGTATCTCAGACTTCCATAAAATGCAAAGGTGTAGAATAAACAATAAATTAAAAAATATATTCTGCATTACTTTTGAAATGACCCTCGTAGGTTCGAATTCTTTCATGAAGTTGGCACTGCTATGAAATGTTCATCCGAATCATTAAAATAATTCTTCATGGCTTTGTGGTTTATAGTTTTATTCTTCCTTTTATAAGTTAAAATTATTTTTTCACTAGGTTAAAAAGTGTTATTTTAGGTTATCTGCATTTGCGTCAAATGTAGTTTTGGGATAATTGCTTTTGGTCAAAACGTTTTGTTTCAAATTTGGTTGAAATTGGGCGAAACTGTTAGACGCACAGCAGGGCTGAAAGGCAAATATACAGTGTGTTTATAAAATGAGGGATAATAAGTACCTAGCGTAACCCTTTGTGTGATGACAAACTTAAAGTTCCTTATGCAAAATGTTCAAAACTCAAATTTTAAGGATCTGAACATCACGCGAAATTTTCTAAAAGCTGGCGGAAAACGTCATTTAATCATAACAAGTGCCACCGTTTTCTCGTGGCATAGCGCAGTTCATTACGTGAAGTGTTGGTGCAGAAAGTTCATAAATGACCTAATGGCACCATTCTAAATTTTGGGTTTTAAACATTTTCGATAAGGAACTTTTTGCTCAGATTGATGTATGGAATCACACTATGTAATTATGATCCCTCATTTTATGAACACCCTGTATATAATTTTCATTAAAATTTTCATAAGAGTAATGTAAAAGTAAGTCCAACACAAAAGAAACAGAATGACGAGTGCATCTGTCGCACTGGCAATTTAAATAATGCTTACAACTTATAGTCAATATTGACTGTATCTTGACTGTATTAGAAAATCTGATGAAAGAGTCAAGTTACGAGGGGCGATTGATAAATAAGCTCTCCATGGCTGTAACTTTTTT
>JAHWFO010025117.1:0-10785 GCA_023313115.1 Rhysida immarginata
TTGCCATTAAAAAATCTAGTGTTGGAAACTGTTAACTTATTAATTACTTTCCAGAAAAGCTTTGGATTATGTTTTATATGGTATTGGGCATTTTGCATGTAGCATTTAAAATCACGCTTAACAAATCTCTTTGCCTTAGATCTTAACAGACGAAATTCTTCTTTGTCATGAAAGGAGTTAGTTTTCTTCATTCGTGATCTAGTTTTATATTTAGATTAAGCAATTGTATTGTTTCACGACTAAACCATACCGGAAAATTCCTGATACGCTTATTTGTAGTAACAGGAACACAAAGAGAAATGATATAGTGTACAATATTGTAAAATTTAGAAATCATTTCATTTACACAGTTATAATCATTCAAAAAGGACCAATCAACTGAGGAAAAGTAATTGTACAAGGCAGGGAAATTGGCAGCTCTATAATTAAGCTGTGGAGTTAGGTTAACAAATTTTTCAAATATACTAAGCTCTTCACCAACAATAGATAAAGGCGGATGATAAGGATCTTCAGATACTAAGCCATCATCTTTAAGACAAGAAAATCTGGCAAAGTTTACAAAAACTAAGTCAAGTAAACCATCATAACTATTTCCGATGGTATTAATCTGGCTACAATTTAGACTGTGCATAAAATTGTTTAAATATGTATGTTTGGAAGAAATAAAAGTTCTATTAATACTAGTAGAATAACCAGGAACATTAAAATCGCCTACTATTAAGAAATTATCAGGAACCGATAACGCAAAAGAAGATGCATTATCTAGAAATAATTTAAAGTCGGAAACAGAAACATAGGGTGGAATATACGCTACTGCAACTAAAAATATAGTTGACCCTACATTAATTTTTAAAAACACATAATCAATAAGAGACACACCAGAGTTAAAATAAATTCTAGAGTAATTAATGTTGTTTTTAACAGCAACTAACACACCACCTCCATCCATTTTATTGATAGTTGCTGATCTGTCATTTCTTTCAATGGAGTATCGGTCATCAAAGAGTTCACCATTATAGATGTGTTCATTCAACCAAGTTTCACTAAGTAAAATAAAATCATATGAGTTTGAGTATACGGCTGAGGAAAAATCAGTTAGTTTTGTTTTGAGACCTCTCACATTTTGATAGAAGAAGGAAATATTATTCATGTAAAACATATCTATAAATTGGATAAATCATTTTCACACGTGATGATTACTGGCCTAAAATTACTATCTTTCCTCATTAATATTTTTCCTTCCACAGTCCATAAATATTTATATCCTTTTACGTTTTTAATTTCTCTGGGTTTTTTTAAATAAATTGCTTTTATAGGGTAACAAATGCTCATTAATGTAAACAGGATATCTTTCACTGCAAATGTCAAAAAAGTCAGTAGAGAGCGATTTTGAGAGTGCTTTCTTCTTAATCATTATCAAATGTTTAATTTTCATTTTCATAAATTTGATTACAATAGGCCTAGGTCTTGTACCATTGGCATCTCTATCCCCGATCCTATGAAGAACATCTATATCCTCAGAAGTACAGTCTACATCGAGTTTCTTAATGATTTTTAACACATATTCTAGTAGGTCTTCATCTGGTCTCTCAGGAATACCATGGATAAGTAAGTTGGAGTTATAGGAATACTGAATAGAGTCTTCCATCTGTAATTTCACAAATTGCTATCCTTTTCTCAAGTCATCATTTTCGGACATTAAGTCAGCAATGGTGGACTCACATTTCTTCAATTTCACTTGTGTTTGCTTTAGTTCCCCATGTATATCCTCTCTCTTTTTAGATAGAAATTCTACCGAGGCAGCAAGCTCAGATATAATATTTCAGAATATCTCGTTTAGATAGAGGCTCACCTTCTTCAAACAATGATGCGACACCAGGACAACTAGAATTTCGATGGTGCTTTCCTGAGCAAGATGAGCATCTCCACTGTGTTTCCTCTCTTTGGACAGCTCTGAGATCTTTAACTGTAATGTCTAAACATCTAGCATGAAATTTGTTTTTGCAGTCATTACACTCTAAAATAACGTGATCCAGCTTCTGAGATTTGCTTATTGTAATTTTCTCCGAACAGATTCCACAAAATTCAACACTAGGTGCCATTACCTCAGGAAAAATTAAAAACAGCAAAAAAGTAGAATAAAAAAAGAGTAAATGGGATTATTAAGAAATATAAATTGGGATTATTAAGAGTAAAGGGGATTATAAAATATTAAGAGTAATGTGAATAATAATAAGTAAATGAAGTTAAAAAAAAGACAAAAAGAATGGGAAGATGGCGAGATTATTCTATTCTTTACGATAATATAAAAAAAAATAATATATAGGGTAAAAGAATATAGGGTAACAGGACGAAAAAAAAAGGAATAGGATTGAGGGGGAGAGAGTCAATTAGACGAAGAAGAAAAAGCCTAAAGACAGCAAAGGTCAAAAAGTATAAAACACTGCGTTTACATGCACACATTCGATCCGGATCGAAAGACCAGTTTCAAGTCAATCCTGCAAAAAGTGTCATGTAAACAGGCTTCAACACCCCGATCCGTATCGAGTTTAGTCTAGTCGATAGAGGTGGTTTGAAACCAGGGAAGCATGCCTCAGGAAAGAGGTCAATCCAATAATGTGCATGTAAACACCCCGATCGGGATCCAGTTTAAATTTGCTGTTTTGTTGAAAGAAAAAATATAGAAAATTTTAGCTAAAATAAGTTCTTGGTTGATTTATACCTCAACACAATAAATATCTATAAATAAATAAATGAATAAATTTTAAAATACATTGCATGTTTAAATTTTTTTTTGTGAACTTTTTTTTTATCAAAATGTCATTTTTCTTAATTAAAAATTTTCAAATTGTCTATCAAATTGGAATTTTATATATATTTTTTTTATCAAAATTTAATTTAATAAGTTTTTATCAAATTGTTATTATCAAATTAAATATTATATTTATATAAAAGATTTCAATTTAACAATTTCTATTTTATTAAATTATAATTTGATAATCTGTATATATAAAAATCAATGCCACTTTTCGTTGTAATTTTATAACTCAAGAACGGGCTCACCTATCCAAACCAAATGTTTAGGCTTTGTTCGGACTATTCAGTAGATGGTTTATGTGAAGTTTCCACAAAATCGGTCGAGCGGTTCTTCATTTATTACATTTTTTGTAACAAATGAATTCAATAAATGGCGGATCATTTTGTTGATGGGGATTGTGCTGTCAAATTGAAACTTTTTTCAGTGTTGACAGGCAAGCATGTTGTTATGTCATTCATGCGGTCATTTCATTTTGGACGTGCTTCGATTAAAGGAAATTGTCAGCGATAATTAGTGCTTTGTGTTTATATTTTTAAACATATTGTTGAGTGCATTCATACAAACGGTGAGTCTTGTATTGTTCAAATGTACTATGTATATGTGTGCGTGTACTTTTCTCAGTTTTTTAGCGAGCCGTTGGTGTTTCATATCGTTTACAGGCTTTACTTGAATTAAATTGTCAAACGCATTTACACAAACGGTAAGTTTTGAACTGTTGAATTGAATTGCATGTATGTAAACATATTGTATGCATACGGGTGTTTTATTCTTTTGTAACAGATGCAAGCACGTCGATTTAAAAGTGAATTATTTAATGACATTTTTATATAGATTGACGTATGCAGTCATATATATTTCCATACACACATATACGCACATGTATAAATACTGATACACCACTATTAATGTAGCAATTTGTTTTTAATTTGATTTATTCTTTTTTATATGAAGGAAAAATGCCACGAGACAGACGAGCAAATATAGGTCGGCGAACGCGTAATGCAAATGATGTGGCATTACTAAGACGATCACAGACTGCAGATGAACGCGCACAAGCTAATGCGTCGCAGCGTGAACGTAATGCACGAAATAGATCTGTTGACCCTGTACCTGTACTGAATCTTGCACGGCGATCACGACTACGTCGTGCTGTTTTGGCTGAAATGATGCGTGCTGCTTTTAATTACAACAGTCAGATTGATTATAGTATGTATGGATACATTGGAATGATGGACACAATATGTCCACATTGTGATGCGGCTAACTTTCCAGGTGAAAAGCCTGGCATGTGTTGTGCTAATGGCAAAGTGAGATTGCCAGCATTAGAAACTCCACCCGAACCATTGCATTCATTTATTTTTGGGACATCTCATACGTCGAAGCACTTTTTGAGTCATATTTAACAATACAATTCGGCATTTCAAATGACTTCTTTTGATGCTACTAAAATTATTACAGATAATTTTATGCCGACGTTTAAGGTAAATACTTTAGTTTTAAAATGCCAACATAAAGTATTCGATAGTTTTAAAAATTCTGATGCAACATCTACCTAAAATTGCATACATGTTACAGATTCAGGGCCAGATTTATCATCAAGCTGGTTCGTTATTGCCATACCCCGACGCTGATCATCAATTTTTGCAAATTTATTTTATTGGTGATGAAAATCTTGAATTGGATCAACGTTGTGCAATTGTTTCGAATACAAGACGAGAAATTATTCGTGAGCTACAAAGGTTTTTCCATCAGCATAACGCATTAGTTTAATTGTTCAAAATTGCTCTCAATCGTAACCACAAAATCGTAATAAGGGCTGATAGAACACCTTTTGGAGAGCATGCAAGGCGATTCAATGCACCGACAATTGATGAGGTTGCAATTGTAATTCTTGGTGATCAGTTTCAATCCCGTGATATTGTAATTCATCGCAGAAATGAGCAATTGCAACGTGTTTCGGAACTTCATCGTAGTTACGATGCATTACAATACCCAATATTGCATTGGAAAGGTGACGATGGCTACCATATCGATATACGAATGATTGATCCACGAACAGGTAAATAATTGACCTATTTTCAGTGTGTTGACATTTCATTTGTATAATTTTCTGAAGTCACATTTTGCACTTATTTTCAGTTAGTGCCATGAATTTTTATTCGTATCGATTGATGGTTCGTCCACAAGAACAAAATTATATCTTGAGATGTGGTAAACTATATCATCAGTACATCGTTGATATGTACGCCAAAATAGAAACTGAACGTCTTAATTTTATTCGTTTCAACCAAGCAAAATTATTATCCGAAGAATATATTCATTAGCAAGATGCGATAGCGAATGATGCTAATGTTAATGACATCGGACGTTTAACTATATTGCCATCTTCGTATATTGGTAGCCCACGGCATATGAACGAATATGCACAAGACGAAAATATTTATGCACAATGTCTTATGTACGAAAATACGGTCGACCGGATCTGTTCATTACATTTACATGTAATCCGCAGTGGGATGACATCAAAAACAATTTATTTGAAGGACAGTCGACAACTGATCGTCATGACATTACAGCACGTGTTTTTCGGCAAAAATTGAAAGCACTTATGGATTTAATTGTGAAATTATGTGTATTTGGAGAGGTGCGTTGCCATATGTACTCCATCGAATGGCAAAAAAGGGGATTGCCGCACGCACATATATTAATTTGGCTGGTACATAAAATAACTCCGGATCAAATCGATAACGTTATATTAGCTGAAATTCCTGATCAAACTGTTGATCCTGAGTTATTTCACGTTGTCGTTAAAAACATGATACATGGTCCGTGTGGTGAACTAAATATGAATTCGCCATGTATGATTGATGGAAAGTGTTCGAAACGATACCCAAGGCAATTGACTTCAGACACAATAACGGGCAATGACGGATATCCGTTGTATCGACGTAGATCACCTAATGATAATGGCAAAACGGCAACCATTAGAATGCGTAACCAGGACGTTGAAGTTGATAATCGTTGGGTGGTTCCGTATTGTCCATTATTATCGAAAATATTCAATGCTCATATAAATGTGGAGTATTGTAATTCAGTCAAATCCATTAAATATATTTGCAAGTATGTAAATAAAGGGAGCGATATGGCTGTTTTCGGTGTTGCTGGTGATAATAGAAATGATGAAATTACTCAGTATCAAATGGGGCGCTATATTAGTGGTAATGAAGCTGTCTGGAGGATTATGTCGTTTCCAATGCACGAAAGACATCCTGTGGTTGTTCACTTGGCTGTGCATCTTGAGAATGGCCAACGTGTTTATTTTAATGAAGCAAATGTATTGGAAAGAGCAGCACAACCACCAGCGACTACGTTGACCGCTTTTTTCAAATTATGCGAAATTGATACATTTGCGATAAATTTGTTATATTCTGCAGTGCCTCAGTATTACACATGGAATGTGTCTTCGAAAAAATTTCAAAGACGTAAACAAGGAACAGCAGTCGATGGGCATCCAGGCATTTTCCAAACAGATGCAATTGGGAGAATATATACAGTACATCCAAACAATGCTGAGTGTTTTTATTTGCGATTGTTATTAGTTAACGTCAATGGCCCAAAATCATTTCAAGAATTGAGAACAGTCAACGGTCATTTGTGTCAAACATATCGTGAAGCATGCCAACTCTTGCATTTGTTGGAGGATGATGCACATTGGGATTCAACACTTCATGATGCATCTACTTCAGCTCATCCACAACAAATACGAATGCTATTTGCCATTATATTATCAACATGTATGCCATCAAATCCACTTGAATTATGGAACAAATATAAACATTATATGGCAGAAGATATTTTAATTCGTATGCGTCATCATGCAAGAAATCCTGATTTGTTGATTACCTTGGAAATGTACAACGAAGCTTTGATAATAATTGAAGATATGTGTCTAACGATTGCAAATAAAGCATTACTACAATTGGGTATGACCGCACCAAATCGTGAGATGCATGATTTGTTTGATCGTGAATTGCAACGTGAGCAGGAATTCAGTTCTAATGATTTGCGTTTATTTGTACAATCGAATATAACCAAATTGAATATTCAGCAAAAACATGTATATGACACAATCATGCTAGCCGTTTCCAATAATGCAGGTGGATTATATTTCTTGGATGCACCTGGTGGTACAGGCAAAACGTTCGTTATATCATTGAATTTAGCGATTATTCGATCGGAACAGAAAATTGCATTGGCACTTGCATCTTCGGGAATTGCTGCTACATTATTAGAAGGTGGTCGGACCGCACACTCTGCATTAAAATTGCCATTGAATGTACAGGTGATTGAAACTCCAACTTGCAATATTTCGAGAAATTCTGCTATGGCAAAAGTTCTGCGATTAACGTCAATTATTTTATGGGATGAGTGTACAATGGCGAATAAAAAATCACTAGAAGCATTTAATCGAATAATGCAAGATTTACGTGTTAATCAACAGCTTTTTGGTGGTCCTCTGATATTACTGTCAGGGGATTTTCGTCAAACATTGCTTGTCATTCCTCGATCAACTCCTGCTGATGAAATAAATGCCTGTTTGAAGTCATCAGTTCTTTGGAGATATGTACAAAAATTGACACTGAACATTAATATGCGTATTCACCTACAAAATGATCCAGCTGCCCATGAGTTTTCAAAACAATTGTTAGAAATTGGTGATGGCAAAATACAAATCGACAGTACCAACGGATTGATCGCTGTACCGAACAATTTTTGTACAATTGCGCAATCGATAGATGAATTGATTGAATGTGTTTTTCCGAATATTCTTCAGAATTACAGAAATCATGATTGGTTGAGAGAACGCGCCATTTTAGCACCGAAGAACATTCATATCAATGCCATTAATTCCCAAATTCAAGCGAAACTGCCAGGTGCAGTCACGACATATAAATCAATTGACAGTGTTATGAATCAAGATGAGGCAATGAATTATCCAATTGAATTTTTAAATTCATTGGAACCAGCTGGTATGCCACCGCATTGCTTGAATCTGAAAGTTGGTTCTTTGATTATATTATTGCGAAATATTAATCCACCAAAACTGTTTGTAATGGCACCAGATTGGCAGTGAAAAAGTTATTGCCAAATTTGATTGAAGCTACGGTCTTAACTGGTAAATCAAAAGGAGAAGTTTGTTTGATACCGCGTATCCCTATGATTCCAATTGATATGCCATTTGAGTTCAAACGATTACAATATCCTGTGCGTTTATCATTTGCGATGTCCATCAACAAGGCCCAAGGGCAAACACTTCACGTTTGTGGTGTGAATTTGGAGGAATCATGTTTTTCACATGGCCAACTTTATGTTGCCTGTTCCAAAGTCGGTACCCCCAGCCGTTTGTTTATTCATGCTCAAAATGGAAAAACAAAAAATATTGTTTATCCAAATGTTTTGGATTAAGTTTTAAAATAGCTAGCAATTAATAAAATATTTTTTGGTTTGAATAAATGAATTTGATGTTCCAATTAAAGTTTTTTATTATTTCACTTTATACGTAGCGAAGCACGTACCGGGCCGCTAGTCCTATATAAAAATAAAAGACATAATTCAAATTATAAAATAGCCAAAAACTCAGCAATCGTAAGGATTCTCTACAAGAAAAGCGATTCTCTCGCATGCACTAACCGAAAGTTCCTGCGATTCACCGTCTATAATAAACAGTCGGTATTAGTAAATTATTAGAACTGTCGATTTTTTGAACTGTCGGTATTTCGAACCAGATTCGGTCTAACAACATAGAGATCATTCCCCACCCTCCATGCAGTCCTAATCTAGCACCATACTACTTCTGGCTTTTTCCTGAGCTCAAAAAACCATTAAGAGGACGCCATTAACCAAAAATATTAAAAGCGGCGGAGGCGGTTTTGAAACAATTGTCAAAAACCAGAATTTAACACGTGTTCAAGAAGTGGAAGCAACATAGGGACAAGTGTATTACACCCAAGGGCAGTTAATTTGAAAAATACCATTTAAATGTTTTTAAAAATGATTAAGGGTGATCTGTTTTCTGCATGAATTTAGTTTTATAACTTATTGAACAGCCCTCGTATTCATCGAATAAGTTGGGTCCATGTTGAACAAATAAAAATAAGGAGAAAGTTTCTACTTTGCAACAATATGAATTTATGAATTTACGAATTTATAAATTTATAAGTTCATATTTTTGTATAGTGGAACCTTTCTCCTTATTTATAGCTCTCGTATTATTTAATGGCCGTAGTAGATCATGAAAATGTTTAGAAATATTCTTTCTGGTTGGCCTGGTTCAGTGCCTGAATTTACAGAACACCTGACTGAAAGATAGACCATTACCCTTCATGTGATAAGGGACTCTGCCTTCCCCTTATAAAACTGGATGCATATCCCTTACAACGGCCATTTAATTCAAACAAATAATCTTTAATCAGAATCTATCAGCAACCACAGTAACTGTGGAAAATTCATTTGGCGAATAGAAAACTGGCTAGATATGACATAATCAGAAAGAGCATCTGTAATTACAATGGCGGCATGTGTAATCCATAACAAACATACATTGTCATATCACTGAATTATGACTACCCGCTTAATGATGGGAGTAGCCACCCTTCGCCGCTATAACTGCTGCTAGGCATCGTGGTATGGACGCAAGAAGTGCGCGGTATGTGTCCGACTGTATGGCAGTCCATTCCGCTTGAAGCGCTGTCCACAGAGCTTCGAGAGTCATAGGTGGAGGATCCAGTTGCCGTACATGGCGATCAAGGTGCTTCCACAGATGTTCGATTGGATTGATGTCCAGCGAATAAGCGGGCCAAGGGAGCACTCGAAAGTCAGTAGAGTCTTCCTCGAACCAATCCAGAAGGAGACGTGCCTTGTGGCAGGATGGATTGACCAGCTGAAACACACCATCACATTGGGAGAAGATCGTGAGCATGTACGGGTGCACCTGGTCCGCTACGATTGACAGATAGCCACAGGCATTCAAATTGCCCTCTAGACGAATCAGTGGACCTAACTGCTCCCAACAGAAGATTCCCCACACAAGAACACTGCCCCCACCAGCCAGTTTCCGGCCCACAATAGCCTTCTGCAGTCTCTTTTCATGGCGTTCACGACGCACTCGCCATCGCCCGTCAATCTTATGGAGCAAAAACCTTGACTCGTCGGAGAAGGCGACCTTAGCCCACTCGTCTGTGGTCCAACAGCGGTGCTCACGTGCAAAGTCTAGGTGTCGTTGACGATGACCCCTGGTCAACATGGGTGCGTTCAACGGTAATGTCGGATACACGTCTGTTGGCACCACTGTTGAATCTGGTGGTCAGTTGATGGACTGTGGCTCTCCTGTCAACTTTTACGAGTCGTCGTAGGCGTCGCTCACCCCGTTGGTCGATGGCTCGTGACCGTTTACAGTGATGGCGTTGGGACGCGGTTTCTGTCCCTGCTGTCCACTCTTTGTACACCTTCACTACAGCGGACCGTTAACAGTTCACAAATCGAAGATGGTGCCACCCTTGTTGCGATAGCCCATTATCATCCCTTTTTGGATGTCACTCACGTAGTTTTCATCGGGTTCACACGCGTCCCTAAACGCTCCCGCCTTCCCTAATGACCATAGTTTTCCCCTTCTGCAACTCATCTCATCTCATCCCACCCAGCCAAGCAGTAACTCCACGTCCAATGATGGACCGAGTGCAGGTCGTCATTACCTTTTCTACAACTAAGTTTCCGTATTATTATTTTATTAACTTAATGTTATTTTTCTCTCTCTCTCTCAGTAACCTCTCTCTCTCGTTAATCTTCTTCTTTTTATATATTTATTTATTTTTGTTATTATTTGGTATGATTCATGCGTACTGGTTTTTATCTTTATACTAGTTTCTACACGTACTTTGTTATGTACTTTATCATTAGACTCTTTCCAC
>JAHWFO010025118.1:0-11986 GCA_023313115.1 Rhysida immarginata
AAAACAGAATTTTATACCACACTCAGCGAAAAAGCCAAGCAAAACGCAAGAGGCTGAAAGTATGTGTAGAATTGGTTTTAACGTCTGCTGTGGCAATGGGACGGATCCAAGCTGTGATGGTGTCACAAGGAATTGTGAACAATAGCGCGGGTAATTCTGTAGATCAGCCGCGCAGCTCGCGATATATTTTTTTGCAAGGAGAATAAATCAGCTGCGGAATTTCATCCAATCAGTGGCATGAGACGTGACATGGAAATGAGCAGCGCTTATGTTGTTTCACTTTCGCTTTTTCTTGCCGCCATCGACTATCCCCGATTATAACTTGTTCAATGCTTTAATAACAAATAATGTATGTATATTTAACTTGCTTTACATTAGTTACAGTCCTTATTTACCTAGCAGTGGAGAAGAATGCAGATAATTCTAAGAATCCTCCATCCAGAAAAAGAAAACTACAATTGTTATGGAATACTATTGAAGTGTGCGAATGTTTCTTCCATTCAAAATTTAAAGGCAAGCATGGCTATTTCATATTATTTACTATAGAGCACGTTATTAACTATTTCATATTATTAATAATGTAATATAATACTGTATATAATGCAATATTATAATTTATTAATAATAATGTTAAGTTTAATACAGTAATTAAGTTCATTATAGGTAGTTGTAACGTACCTAAGAGGGTATGGTAGGGAATAAATAAAAGTGGCAAAGTAACGCAAGTCGAAAGCTCCAACAATGTTCGTTTTAATGATTAAAGCAAAATAATAAAGTAATTACAGTTATTCGAAAGCCCTTGAAGAGCACCAAATAAATACGTAAATAACAACACAAAAAAGCTGACAAAAATTAATCCACTATTAACATACAATAATTAAATACGAAACATTCGAATATCAGCGAATGCAGGTGTGTAACACTTTTACGCTAATTCTGAATTGACGAAAACTAAGTAGCCCTTGATTGCTGGCTATCAACGGAGACACCGTCGCGCAACCCTTTTGGTGGGAGGATTGCTGGAACCCTTAACAATGGGAGGTCGTTGGTGACAAGTGACGCAATCTGGTGACCTGAGGAAATCAAACAAGAACAGTTAAGTAAGCATACAGGCAAATAATAAAATCAAACTATAATTAGCGCCTGCATTTACGCGCAACTTTTAAACGTCGAAATTAGCTTACTATCGCTGATAACGGGACGAGCCTCGCAACGCGCTACGCTCTGCTCACCGGTGGTAGGCGTGCTTACGCTGCTAAAATCTCTGTGGGACGGAAGGACTGGATAAGCCTTCCTAACCAGGTCCAATCTTTTGCGCAGTTCGCCTTTATCGCAGGGGTTGGCTACCGAGAAATTTTCCTGTCTGGGAAGATTCAATTTGTGGTCCTCCGACACGTTCCGCTTGATTTGCGCAACGTCGTTCGGCCCCTTCGATGTCGCCGGCTGACTTTCCTCGTTACTCGCTTGCCTCAAAGCTCTATCTTGATAGTTAATATCTAAGTTCGCGAGGTCGGACAATGTGGAAGCCCTTCCTCCACCTTTAGTTGTCCGCTTTGAACAATTGGAATGCAAACCTTCGCGAATCGTATCACGTGTCCGCCGCTGCTCCTCCCCTTGTGGTTCCCGGGGGGAATATACTCCACGTTTCCCGTGGAACACACGACAGCGAGGTTTATTCGTGGCTCGAATGAAACTTGGATTATCTCTAGGCCTAACCTGCTGTCCGTGTGTCCACTTTGGAGTTCCCCTTGTCTCCGGGTCCCCGGGAGGATAGCTTGGATATGATCGCCTTTCAGGCCCTTCTGTCCTCATTCCTCGCCAAACTCGTTCTCCTCTTCTCCATCTCTCTTTTCTTCCAAATCTCCTCTTTCTCTCGTCTTTCGCTTCTATTGGCTCCTTTCTCGTCTTCTTTTTAATCACAGTCACCGCTCCAATCATCTGCCTCCTCTCTCTAGATTCTCTATTCTCTTTATCAATAACATACGACGCTCCCTTCTTCTGACCTCTATTATTAATCCAAACGCCCGACGCTCCCTTCTTCTGACTTCTCCTATTAATCCAAACGCCCGACGCTCCCTTATGCTTTTTCTTCAAGACGCACAGCGCTCTCTCCTCTGGACTTCTATCTCTTGTCGTCCATTCTTTGCCCGTCTCTTCTCTAACGACTGCTATTACGTGATTCTCCTGTCCTCTCCTTCTATTCTTTCCTTTAAAGACGCACAGCGCTCTTTCCTCTGGACTTCTATCTCTCGTCGTCCATTCTATACCCGTCTCTTCCCTAACGACCGCTATTGCGTCAATCTTCTGCCTTCTCTTTCTGATTTCTCTACACTTCTTATTAAAACCGCCTGACGCTCCTTTCTCCCGACTTCTATCTCTTATTGTCTGCTTACTATCATCCTCAAGAACTGGGCTTTGGCAACAATTAATATTGCCCTCCTCCAAATTTCGTGACAGTAGTTCATTATTAAGTAATGAATGGTTTTTAAAAAGGATTAATAATATTAAACGGATTATGAAAGTATATGTAAATACCGCTATTTGTTTATAGATATTGGTACCTGAGGAGTATTGGGATACTTGAATCAACCGATAATGGATTTCACGCTAAGATATGGTTGCCAAGTAAAGTGATTGATCAACTCCACTCCTTTATTACAAAGTTGTCGGATTAAGCCGAAATAACAAGGAGAATTTCTGCAACAAAGCCAGGTGAGATGGCTGCTAGGAGAAAAAATCTCTGTTGGGTAATATATTTTTTTCTTAATTTCTGTCTCATTCTTATGCTGTCAGTTATTAAAAACTCATTAGTAGAATAGACTTTGATCTTGTCATAAAGGAATGTGGAGGGGTGATTTCCAAAAGATCATAGGATGCCGATACTTTTTCTTTTGTTCTCAACCCCCTCTGGGATGCTCTCAGGTCCCTTGGGACCCTGACCCTCGTTTTGTATCCCGAGGCTATTTGGGCAGGTGTGTCTCTGCTTTTCTATGGCATTACCTTTTTTTTGGTCTTACTCAGGCCCTCTGGTGTGGTTTTTTGGGTTTTGTCCTTTTGGGTGTTGGCCCTTAGTTTTGGGTGTTGGTCTTTTGTTTTGGACGTTGGTCCTAGTTTTGGGTGTTGGTCCTTGTTTTAGGTGTGGTCCTGTTTTGGGGTGTGCTCGTTGTTTTGGGCGTGGTCCTTTTGGGGTGTGGTCCTTTTTTGGGTTTGGTCGTTTTTGGTTGTTGGTCTTTTGGGTGTGGGTTTTTTTACCTTTGATTATTTTTGATCGGGTTTCCAATTGTCCTTTCCCAGCTAACTCCTCCCACCAACATTAGGCGCCATCTGTTATCAGATTTCCTCTGAAAATCACAACCATGTATTCTACAAATTTTTTAGAAAAGTTATAAAATTTCAAACTGGAAAATACTTTTGAGTTTTTAGAAAGTAACAGCATACATAGTAGAAGGTGTAAAGAACAAGGCTTCAGATTCTTATTTGGCAGTTTTATTCACAGCATTTTATTAACAGCTTAAACTATTAGTTAGGCAAGTAATTTAGTCAGCTCAATAGTTAGTAATTTAACAGCAAGTCTAAATGTTACACCTGAATATTAATATCAAATTTATCCAGATTATTTAATTAATTCCATGCATATTACTTTACCAAATATTCAATAAAATTTAATTTCTGTCATCATCGTTTGGAATTATAATTTTACAATAAATGTATTGAAATAAATGTATTGAAGACCTTATTGAAAATAATTGAAATGGCCTTCAAGATGTAGAAAATCTTCGGAAATAAAATGCTTTGAGCTAACTCTCATGTTGCTTGTTAATTTCTTCCTAATTCTCAACTTGTGTTGCCAGGCTTCTCTAATGATTTGTTTGCTGGTACATAATGAAAGCTGGCATATTCTCGTCCATGCAAACTATTGCATTGTGGCACACAAAATTAATAACCATTATTTATTTCACAATAATAAATGTTATATGATGCAAAAACATAATTGATGGGATGCGTCTTTCTTCTTCTTAAAGCCCATTCTCTGTTTATTGAAGTTGGAGGTAGCTTTATTTTTTGCATGTTAAAATTGGTTTGTTTTTATAAGGAAATGACATATAAATTGCATGTTTTTTATTTATTATTTGGGTATGTACACGAGATACAGAATGGTAAGATTTATACAGTATATCATCATTGAAGGAGGACAGACAAAGAACCATGCCCGCGATGGGACTCGAACCCACAACCCAGCGACTCAGAAGTCAGCGTGTTAGCTACTCGCTGAGATACGTGAATATTCTATCTGATCCTATCTAGCGCCTCCATTTGTAAAACGTGACGTTTTTTGACGTCATCATGCAACCAATCACATTGCGCTGGGAAAGGACAGTTGCAGGTGGGTTCACACAGCTAGCTGATGATATTTTCTTAATTAATCACATGATGGAAACCATGTTCAGGTGGCCTAAGGCTGAAAAATAATTAATTTCATAATTCTTGGTTATACGAGTGACCTCGTACCTCTAGTGCTGGTGTGACAATGGTGATTCAGCTGAGCACCAGACTGGATCGATGACTAGGTTTCTCAACCATCGAATGGTTGATAACACGACCGCCAGTGAGGTGGTTTTTCCAAAAGCTGCAATTGTGTCGGTTCTTCGGCGTTTCATCTGGGGTGCCAGTTATTCGGCACTGGAGACCACGGGATTGACGGCATGACCTGAGATTTCACACAGGTTGATGGCTGGTGCATTTATGGGTAGTTTGAGTATTTTTTAAATAAATGTGTACTAAAATGCATAATTGAGACACCTCAGAAACATGAAGAGTTGAAAAAATCCTCGAAAAGAACGGTTGTGGAGAAAAACGTTTATGCATAAATCAAATTTTATTCTAAGTGGAACCAACTTTCATATAAGAATTAGTGCATATTTAACTGCAAATTTTTTTTGTTATAAACGAGTAAAATTGTAGAAATCTCAGGGTAAAGTACTCATTCTAAAAGAGACACCAACCCGTTGGTACTCATGGAATCCAGGGAGTGGAGAGCCCTGGGGCAATACGTATTGGATTGAGTTAACTGAAAACAGTTGATTTAATAAGTCCCACATCTGTAA
Organism: Rhysida immarginata; assembly: GCA_023313115.1. Taxonomy (NCBI): domain Eukaryota; kingdom Metazoa; phylum Arthropoda; class Chilopoda; order Scolopendromorpha; family Scolopendridae; genus Rhysida; species Rhysida immarginata. The sequence goes on from JAHWFO010025118.1 coordinate 5,106, forward strand.
ACCTTTCGGTTATTTTTCACACTTTATATTTCTTGTTTGTGGAATATACCAATGACCTAACCATCTTTTGTAATGTTTAATCTTTAATTTTATAAACTACCTGTCTTCTATCATCATTTTTTGAAAAAACTCAAACTCTAATGACCATCACTACAGTAAATAACATATGTTTTCGTTTGTGAAATATTCACGTGATCTCTGACCTGTAATAATAACATTACACTTGCTTGTTTCACCATTAGCTGAAAACCAGTAAGTTCTTGTTTACACATCAGCAGGTGATCAAACCTTAGACATCATGTATTCTTTAGGCTCACGAGCTGTGGCTTTGTGCACAAAGCGAACTCTTTGGTTTGCTTTGCCTCTGCATAACAGAGACCCGAACAAATCAGAGAATGTGACTTTGTTGAAAATTTTCCTAGTCCGTTGTCATGAGACGGAGAATTGTGTCGTAAGCGTCATCTGCCTGAAGAATTGGAGATGGTAATTATAACAATTTGTCAAAAAACATCCAAATGATTAAAAATTCGATTAGACACTATATGTCTAGGTAAACAAAGTGCAAAGTGCTGACACTGAGGCTGTAAAAATATTACATAGATCAGATGAAAGAAAGAAAAACCATAACAGAAAATCTTAATGAACATCAAATCAAACGATGTAAAGAAACGTTCATTGACTTTTGTCATTATTTTTGAATTTTTATTGAAATCCAAAAATTTCAGTTTAAAAAATCGCACTCGATGTAAAAATCATGAAACAAAACTTGCATTCCCGAAAAAACTGAAAAATTCTTGTATTCACTTAATCACATGGTGAAAAAAAACTGCACGCAGCGCAAAGCTTTAAGCTGGAAAATGTCATAAAGCGGAAAACGGTGACGGGATTTTTCTGCAAGTACAGAAAAAGCACGGTTCAAAAACTGCATTGCTTTCAAATGACAGGAAAAATACCTGTACATCACAGGTCAGGCTGGAAACAAAAGTAGGAAGCAACGTTTAATGACATCAAAAACATTAAAAAACGCAGATACATGAAAATACGAAAATGAAATGCTTTTATTTGACTGTGTCAAAGAGAGCTTATGTGAAAACTGGCGCTCAGAGCAAACGTATTTCACGTACCCAGGGTGAAAGATGCAAAAACTTTTTAGCGTGGTTTAGCGGCAACTTTTATCGTATCAGTTGCCGACTTAGGTGTTGGTCACCTCGGCGAAGGTTATATTTGGATTATGTGATAACACTTGCACTCGCAAATTTGCAAAAAAGAAACACTTTAACGTGGTGAAATACTTGTGAAACTAATAGGATAACGTATTTCGTGTACTCTGAATGAAAATCACAAACATTTCTTTAGTTTGAGTTAGTGCGCACGTTTATCATAACAGCACATGACTTGATGACATCCAATGGAGTCAATGTTACACTTGACCAACGTGGTAACCATAGCATTCACCTTTACCAAAAAGGAAACACTTTAATGAACTGAAAAACCAGTGGAACTAATGCGGAAACGTATTTCATGTACCCTAACTGGAAGACATGAGGATTTTTAGTTGGGTTAGCGCAAACGTTGCTAAGGTCGGCTACACTGTTCATACCTTACTGGCTAGACCTCACCCAAATAGTGTGATAGCAGTTACATACAAACTTTTTAATAGGAATCCACTGGATACACCTATACGTATTCTGTTGAAATAACAATAACAGCAAAGAGATAAAAAATCGTAAGCTTCGTGTCAAAAGTAAAAAAAATAAAGTTGTATTGAAATGTATAGAAAGTGTTAGTACAAAGGCACACGCAATCGCTGGAAAAACAGTGAACCACCTTCAACGTATTTGAACAATTAGCTGCTTTGAGACCAAATAAAAAACTTTATGCTTTTCACTCCCATGGTAACAGCACCAGCAATTGTATGTGTGAGGACGTGAAAATTGAGGACACAGTCATTTTAGTATCCCAGAAAAAAATTTAAAAATTAAAGTTAAAATGTAAAAATAATGAATGTATGAATATGACAATTCAGTAACAATTACCATGAAAACCCTTATTTGACTGTGTCAATATGTGAAAACACCCCGGTATCAACCCACCGTCTCGCTAGCAGCCTCGCGAGTCTTGCGTTTGAGTGCCATGACAATAGTAAGTTGTTAATGTACTTTTGGCAGAGATAAAACCTCACAATATGCGGAAAAGGAAATCCTTAAAACTAACCTTGTATGCGTTGGGATTGTGAAGTTTAGGTGTTCAATTTGTTCATGCAACCAATGCAAAGCAACATTCTCAGCACGTACATATTAACAACATTGAAGCACATTAAATTTGTTTAAAGACCTCAGCAGATCAGTGTAAAAGAATAAAAAGCTCTGATACAACACAGTCAACCGAATTCAACCTCAAATGATTGAAAAAAAATCAATCAACGCTGCTTAGCATAAATACGTAAGCAACAGACCTTAAACAATGTTGTCGGTAAACACTTATCCAATCAATCTAAGTGTAGTGAACTTGAAAGAAATCGTTGTATTTGAGAAGATAAATTCAAAATTTTACTACATAATTAGAACTGCAAACCCAGCAATTGAAACACGGAAACGGACAACCACTCACGTCTGTTATACAGCACTGTGATCATTATTATTATTTATACTAATATGTTATACAAATTGTAGTAATGATGCACTTGTGAAAATAAGTTATTGTGAGAATGACACATCAGTGTATGCTAACAATGTAAACAACACGGTGAAATAAAAAATAACGTGATGTGAAAAAAACGATTGACATTTGCCTTTACCATTGTATTTTCATTGAAAACCAAAAAAATTTCAGTTTCAAATGTTGCACGTGAGGAATATTTGTGAAACAAAACTTGCATTCCCGAAAGAAACCGTGAAAAATTCTTGCAAACTCTTAATCACGCGTTGAAAAAAAACTGCACACAGCGCAAAGCTTTATGCTGGAAAATGTAATAGAGCGGAAACCCTGCAGATAGAAAGAGATATTATATCATTGCTGCAGATCGGTCGATTTGTCCCAAAATGTATTTATTTTGTAATAAACAAAATATAAATAGAAAAACGTGTTTGTTTATTATTGAATAGATCTAAAGTATTGATATATTATCCATAAAATAAAATATACAGATGGAAGTAAATTTGACACTCGGATGTAAAATTCATCATCAAGACTTGTTGATCATCGTGAGTTTTAACATCCGAGTGGTCAAATTTACTTTATCCAACTTAAAGTTCATTTCCATCTGTATGTTTTATTACATGGAAAATATCATCTCGTTAGTTTAGATTAATTCTACTTATCATTTCTCAACTCGAAGTATTATCGAATAGAATTTAAAATAAAGTTCTTAATAAACTGTGGAGCTATACAATAACAATAGAAAGAATTTCAAATGCTTGTTCGCGATAGATCCTCGATTGCCAGTTCAAATCCAGCCACGAATGACTTATTTTTTTTATCGTTTTTTTGCAGTTTTTATCAACAATATAACTTTCATTGTTTTCATTCTTGTATTTTAATAATCAGTGTTTTTTCCTTTGTTGGAAACAATGAAGGTTGGACTGTTATTAGACCAATGACGTATATTAAAGATAGACTCCGAATTCTATTGTTGTAACTTGAAGCAAATTGGGAAGCTCCATGCCCAGAACTGTCATGGCTGAAAGTGAGTGAATATGATGCAAAACACATGGCTAAACACTAGAGTAGCTGATTAATAATTCTTTCACACGCCGATCACGGAGTGATAAGTTTATCTTTTCGTTTACTTTGTATTTGAAGTATTTTATTATATTTTATAAACAATTTTTCGATCATGGTTTCAATTTCAATTTCGTTTCGATTGTCTTTCAGTAACGTATTTTCATTTTAGTTACGTATTTTTGATTTATTTTTGTGGAAAATGGTTCCTGATCCTTTTTCTTGTCTGTTTGTACAGTTGTACGCAGAACAACTTTGAATAATGGTTTTGAATTAATTATTCCTCGGGCCCAAAATCTTCAAAAACAAAGCAGCCAGACAGCTAATTACTCCACGGCTCACTCCTGCCCAGAACTGTCATGGCTCAATTTGCTTCACTTTTTGCCGCTGTTAACAATAGGATTCGGAATCTATCTTTAATATACGTCACTAGAAGAGGTACCCGGCGTTGCCCGGGATAATTACACTTGGATGTAAACAGAACAATCTTAAAGAATTAAATTAAATTTTGCAATATCTTAAAAATAAACCCATCAAAATGCTTAGAATTAATACAGTAAAAATTCTTAATGAAAATTCGAAAAAAATCTTTTTAAAGGCTCACAATGGCTGGACCTCCCCAAGGATGCCACCGCTAGTCTAAATAATTTCTTACTCACGTAATCTTACCTCAGATGTATACTTAGTGTTTTTGCAATTTCCACTCTTCTCTCGATGTGTTGAAGCAACACTTGGCCATTCATCACTTTGTGCAGTCTAGCGGTCGCCGATTCTTCTATTTACTTGCTTCCCATTTGCTCAATACATCACGGAGCTAAAGGAGTGCTTCCTCTGTCGTCTTTCTACTCTTTCTCAATAGTCTGCTAACTCTCCATTATCTCCAGTTACTGATCATTTTTAAAGATTTTCAAGAAATTGTTAAGTACTAAGAACTCTCTTTTCTAAGAAAAGCCTGAATAACAGGAATTCTATGCATTGTTACAAATTATCCATAATTACATCATCATTTAATGTTCATTGTTATAATTCTTGGAAAGATTGCTTTAACATCACATCATCATTCTGTGCTCATTGTTATTGGTGAATTGCGCGTTGATACCATTGTTGATGCGAACACAATGGGCCTATTGTTGCACAAACTTTGCCTTGCATTGTTGGTCATGAGATATAGATTGTTGGTTCATGCAGTGTGTTTGTGAATTGCGTGCTGATACCATTGTTGATACCTATTGTTGTACAAACTTTGCCTTGCATTGTTGGTCATGAGATATTTCTCATTAATATGCCTTGCTATAACCATGAATATCGATTTTTTATTATTATATCTCATGCTTTGAAGGTCATGTATGCGAAATTTTATCAAGATCGGACTGAAACTGTAGATTTGTATAAAAAACAGACCCACAGACAGACCCACAGACCCACAGACGCACAGACCCACAAACATCCTTCTTTATATATATAGATAGATTGTATTAGACCTATCTTGGTTAGGTGACTTTTCAGTGCGGCAGCCTGTCTTTCCGTTAGCCTCGCATCCTCTCCTTTCCACGTCACGTGTCACGCCACTGATTGGTTGAAATTCCGTAGCTGATTCATTCTCCGCACGCGACTTGTAGCGTAAAGCGCGAGGCAAGAAGTCGTCATCTATTGTCAACAACGGCAATAATAATATCAATATTAATAATTACAGACCTTATCCTACCAGTTGTGGCAATAGATGGCGGAATAAAAAGCAACCTCATGGCACGGAAGAGGTGACGCGATGCGCAAAAGCGCGAAATATGACTTTTTGGCAGAGAGAGAAGTTCCGAGAGAGAGAAGAGACAAGCCAACGATCAATGACGGGTCATGCAAAGAGGCTCTCAGCGGAGCTTATGATAGAGACGGACAGCAAGGCTTATGATAGAGACGGACAGCAAGGCTTATGATAGAGACGGACAGCAAGGCTTATGATAGAGACGGAAAGAAATTGCGTCCAGTGCAAGCGGCTCTCATCTCCTGCCTTCCCTCGACCCAAGCAATTCGATACGAGCAATTAATGGACTTTGTGTTTTTCCTTCTCGCCCGATTTTAGACAAGGAGAAAACGATATGGCCGGTGCGAGGCCAGAAAACTCAACGACGTCGTCGTCATAGCCAGGAACCAAGTTCGGCATTAGCCTACGTGAAAGTTCCACGTCTGTCGCCGGCGAGCGACTCGTGATTCGTCGTTCCAGTGAGACCAGTAAACTTTCTACGGCTAGAACGTCTTCCAGCAGCGTGGAATCCCGCAATATGGTTATTACAAAGACTGCCCAATTCAGCAGGACCGCCATTGCGACGCCCAGAGGATGAAGCAGACCATTTACAAAACCAGAATTGGACATTAGTTATGCCTTTGGGAGCTAGAATCCTTCCTACAAGAGGATCTAGGAGCCTACTATTGAAATTAGAGGTAAGCTGGCTCTCTCCGTATTCTGTAATCTCTCATATCATAATTTTTGCCTTTCTCTCCCGCGCTAAGTCAGTAACACGCGTTCATAAAGGCTCCCCTGTTAATTATTCGCTCTCGCCTGTAGTGCTGCCTTCATTTATAAACGCGTTGCGTGGCGGCCTTCTAAGGAAAAAGTTCCGTCTCCACGGCCCACTTTTGGTCATTCAATATTCTTCTTAAGAATCCACGAAGAACCCTAACCATGGGAATCATTCATAACCAGCGCTATTCAGCGTTGACCCTTTTTCTATGTTGTGTATAATTTATTGGATACTTTACACTAGTTGTAATCCTCATTATTCTTGGGAGCTATCTCGTTTGGCTCTCATTATCAATGTATGTTTCTTAAAGTCCCCTGTCAAGGAGATTTTGCTCAAACCATCCAGTTTGTTGCACTTCAAATGTAACTCCTCGTGTTAGAGGATGCATTTTTCCAGATATATAAATAACTATTCCTGTATGTTTATACATTTGACGTTTACAATAAATAATAATATGACTATAAAGTTGTGACTATAAAAAATACAAATTTCAAGAATTACAAAATGAAAAAATAAAAATTATATAAAGTGCAAAAGCAAATACAGAGAAAAGATTACAAAAGGTCTGACAGAGGATTGAGCATGGCGAACACATCGAAGTCAGTCTGGCAATTGAGTAATTGGTCGGGGTTGGACGTCTTGGCC
>JAHWFO010025119.1:0-35388 GCA_023313115.1 Rhysida immarginata
ATGGTCCCAGATACCTGCAACCACCTTCCGAGGACTTATTGACTCTCTGCCACGTCGACTAGCTGGTGTGCTTGCCGCCAAAGATGGATATTCCGGATACTAGCAGGTGGTCATATTAATGTGTTCCGACCCTGAAAGGTGAGGTAGAGAACATCAAAAGGATTGAGAATTGCACAGTAACCCATGATCAGAAACGTCATGGGAAAGTGGTAGCAAAGGTATAAGAAAATGAAAGGGCACAAGACAGAGATTATCGGAAACACTTATTGCTGTCATGCCGTCAGATTGGATTAAATCATAATAATCAATCTGATGGCATAACACGCGAAGGCGGGCTGGCAAAAAGCCGACGCGAACGAAAAGCAAGGTGTAGAGAGAAGGTAAAGTGGAGAGCGAGCCTGGAGCCCCTCAGCGAGAATAGAACATTCCATAATGTCAAGACAAAATAAAGCATTCTCATTGGTGTTACATAAAGGAATGCTTAATGAGCTGATTAAGAGTGGATATAAAGCAAAGGTAAAGAAGGAGGAGGTTAGAAAGTGTCCCGACCCCAGCCTAATGACGGAGCAGAACGGTGACGCAGCAGCTGAAGAAACCATACCATTTAAAGAAAAAGGAACGGAAGAATGCCGGCAAGAAGAGAACTTTGACGGGTAAAATTAGTTCTAGGCCGAAATTAATAAATAAACATTCTTCAAGTTTCCAGGGATTGGAAGTTTCTTCAGCTGTCACCGATTCTGCCACAGACACTTTCTCGAGTTTAATACATCCTCATACCTCGTCTACTGACCCAGGCGAAAGGTTACGAGAAAACCTTGCTTCATCCCGTGCAGGACGCCACTGTGGGAATCAGCATATAAGGCAAGAGAAAATTAAAGATAATTTTAATTCTGACTTTTCATTGAAGGGTCATTTCTCCCGGGCTACCCACTGCGAGGAGAAGAACCCATTCGGAATTCAAGGGACGCAAGCACCAGAAGCGAAGAAGCTTGGTGGATAGTTCGTTTCGGTCCGACGTGAGTTCCGTTTCTCCGAGGGATACTGCACAGCCTGCGGACGACATCCTAGTGGACCATTATTCTACCCTACATTACGACAGAGGTGCAACAAGGACCCGTCCTACTTCCCGAGCCTATTGAGAGGAAATACGAGGCAAAGATTGATTCAGATGATTCATACAGTAACCCATTTTCTCTCCGGGAGGACCCTGTGTCGTCGCTGTATAAGAAGCTCCACGTCGCAGGTGGTGATCACATAGCAGCTTCATCGCTGTGAGTCATATCTGGCTTCTAATGTTGCAGTGTGCAGCACGGGCCGCCCGTCGATTTACCATTCGTGTCGCCGCTTTCACGTTGCGCGGTGCCAGTATCGTCTTCGCTCTCGTCATCTCCCACCAGCTCGCTCGAGGAAGAAACTCCACTGGATTAACGGATTTAGTAATTGTTTATTACTAGGCGCAATCTGTTTAATAATAATCATTCATTTGAATGTAAATAATTAATTTTGTATGACCCTATCCTTTAAATTGTAAAGGAAATTCTACTTGAATATTTGTCAATTAAATATTTCAAATTAAAACGTGACTCCTCCCACTTCCTCTGACACGACTTAGCACTCTGGGTTTGATATTGGTTTTTATTTAAACTGCTAATATAAAAGATCGTGACAATTGCACATACATATTACAAATGGCGTAGTAGATGATTCCATTTCAGAATGTTATAAGAGATATTCGAAGTTTCTCTCAAAACATATTGTACACTATTCAGAGACCCTCCTACAGCAGCGGCGACCTCACGTATGCTGGTACACGGATTCTTCTCTATGACATCCAATACATTTTGTTCCATGGCGGGCATACGAGCCACTCGTGGCCTGCTCTCACTACGCCTGTTACCTCTTAAAGACCCATGCGAAAAATCAGGTATTTCCCTTTCGGCGCTCGTATGAACGACGTTTCCGGTCATGGATTCCTTTTAGTGATGGGTCGTTCGCGAACGAACTGACTCTTTTGAACGACTGGATGGGAGCTGGTAAGGAGCTAGTGGGAACGATTTTGTTTTGCAGTGCGAACGATCGCTGTTACCTCGCGAGCGATCTTATCTTGCAGTGCAGCCAGTACAGGCTCTCGAGCCTGAAGAATGAAGCTCTCGAGTAGCCAATAGTTTGCTGTGAATGCGTCAAATGACTATAATTTGGAATAGATCAGAAGTGGGGCTATTCCTGATACAATACTCTATTCCTCATACAAACTTACAAAAACGCTATGAACATCCTATGTTGTCTACACTACTTCTTATTTATATTTATAAAGCAATTTTTAATTACAAAACATTATAAATTCTGATGTGGCTTCATTGCTGTTGAATTGAATAAACATGAATTGAATTGAATTGTAAAACATATTAAAAGTGAGGTTGGTTTTTACGTTTCGTGCTGTGGTCGGTCAGTTCATAACCGTTAATTTGTTCGTTCTATTAAATTGTTAGTGGATTTGTAGTCTGTGTGGATTTTAACTTAATGAAATAGATTTTGTTCAAATATATAATTCTTTTGAATAATTTCATCCAGACACGTTGATAGTGGGATGTCTCTTGGAACGTGATCGTTAGCAAGGCTCTTAGAACGAGGCGTCTTGCGAAACGACTCTGAAGAAAATGTTCGCGAACTGACTCCTTTGAATAATTCTCGCTTGCAAGCGCGAGCTAAAGAGTCGACTCCAGTCAAAGAGTCGCTTGGCCCATCAATCCTTTTGAAGTTCTCTACCTCCCCTTAAAGTTTATACCTCTATTTATGAGACACCATGTATATAGAGGTGACGATTAAGTGAAGACATTGAAATATTTCGAAAGCTACGTATCGGATCAACAAACGTTTGGAATCAAGTTCCTTGGAGGTGGGCTGGGATAACAAGAAACCTTAAAGGAGAACCTTCATTTTTGATTGCAGATTTGGATTCTCCGGGATTGACCTACGTATTTTTATTTCGGTCAACTATTTGTTGATTACTGTTTTAAAGAGACTTTAACCCATCTTTATTTGAAGAAATGCTAAATTTCCAATGTAATTAGCATACGCTGATGACAATTAAGAAAAGTCAGGGGCAGACATTTACTCGTAATAATAACGTTGCAATTGTCATCCCGGATATGTTTTCGTTAGAGTCCAGCGCCATGTGGCTCTCTTACGAGATGACTCCTGTAATAGAATAAAGAGTTGCATACAGATATCGTTAGGGATCTCTGAAAACGAACTAAACACTCCGTGACCAGCTGAGAATCCCTTCCGTAACCAGCGATTGTGCTCAATCTGATAGCCCTGCATCTGGACTATCGCCCTGCAGCGGAGTTTCCATTGAAGAAGGCTTGAACGTAGTACACCCATATCAATCTTCAACCACTTTCTAAAGTCCGTCTAATGTACGCGGACGTCGGTTTCCCACGGCCCTTTTAAATAACCCAAAGACACACAAGAACATGTGTGGTACGGAATGAATTCCCGTTTCGCGCTCCATGCGTTGAAGAAACTGCCTTATCCTGGTGGACCTATACGCGGTTTGCGTCTGCTCCGTACATTGACTGGGACATCCCGGGTGAAAATAGGTGCTAGACGATAGTAGGCCGAGCTAATCTTGGTTTTTCTATCTACCTTTCGCAGTGTCAGTTTACCGTTGTACCCATAACCGGCAACAATTATGAAGCCCTCGTGGAAAAAAGTTACTTTACATTCCATGTGCCATTTTTCGAAGTCCTTAAAGCCTCGTGGATGGTAAATTATTGCTCGGGGTTTGTTGCAGTCACTGAGATAAATGAATGCTCCGTCCAATGTCACGATGTACTTCCATTTTTCACTGGCTAGATGGCGCTCATAGAGCTTCCGCCAGTTGGTGCGCCGTTCACTGACATGGCGTGATAACAGTTTGTGAACGCGGCTCTTCTTACGTTTTTGCAGGTGTAGGTCCCGGTTAATAGTGTTTACAGTGTAAAGATACACTGAACGACCAATTTATCGGCCTCGGTGGCTCAGTAGTTGCGTGATCGCCTCTGATGCCCGAGTACGCGAGTTCAATCCCGGCCGAGGACGACGAGGATTTTTCAGGGGGAAATCCTGAGATCACGCACTTCCTTCGGAAGGGAAGTAAAGCCCTTGGTCCCGTGTAGTCGTTTGCCGGCTGCACGTTAAAGAACCCTTGCAAGGCAAAATTTGCGGCCCCTATAACGCCGTCCTGAAATGACCATAGCAGTTGAAAAGGACGTTAATACCAAACAAACCAAACCGTACGACCAATTTATTAGAGACACCTCTTACGGAAAATGGACAGGCCTCCCAGTGTTACCAACAATAGAACAGACCGAAGCGGTATATAAAAGGGATGCATTGGATCACAAGTTGCAGTCAGCAGCAGAAGTGGACTGAATATGGGTAAATCCAAGGATTTGACCGACTTTGAACGAGGCAAGATCGTTGGAGCTCGACAGGCGCAGTTGAGCATTTCGCAAACTGCGAACTTCCTCGGGTTTTCCCGTGCAACAGTGTCAAGGGTATTCCGTGATTGGCAGTTATGCCAAAAAACAACCTCCAACAAACACAACTCCGGATGAAACAGGGCCGTGGATGAACGAGGCCAACGGCGACTGGCACGAATCATCCACAGCAACAGGACAGTAACAGCCCAACAAATTGCAGCGCAGTTCAATGAGGGAGCATAGACACATCCCTGAATGCGACACACTATCTGAACATTGTTGCCGATCAGGTGCACCCGTTTATGATGACTGTGTTCCCTGGTGGTGACGGACAGTTTCAGCAGGACAATGCTCCCTGTCACCGTGCTCGAAGGGTCTTGGACTGGTTCGAGGAACATGACGCGGACTTCCACCTGCTTCAGTGGCCAGCTCGATCGCCCGATCTCAACCCGATCGAGCATTTATGGGATGAAGTGGAGAGAACCATTCGACGCCTTCCCACACTACCGTCTAACCTGCACCAATTACGGGACGCTGTGATGTCAGCCTGGGCTGCTATTCCTCCGCAACGGTTTCAGCACCTTGTTGAATCCATGCCAGCACGTATTCAGGCATTCTCGCCACTAAAGGAGGCGCAACACGCTATTAGCGGGGTGTCTCTAATAAATTGGTCGTTCAGTGTATGTCCCTACCTTGTTTACAATGGTCTTCTGCGTTGCAGGATTAGGTCCGGTGACGAGAGCTCGGACTTTACGGACCACCGCTGGTATACGACTAGTAGAGGATCGGGGATTGAGCTGTTTTTTCTCCGCTGGAATAGCTCCACTTCTAGCTAAACCTTTACAATTTAGTTCCTTGTATATCCCCGTCTTTGACACAGAAAATCCACGCTCCTTGCAGGCCGTTATAATTGCGGAATAACTATATTTTGCGTCGGAAAGAGGTATTATGTACCCTTCCCAAAACGGAGCGATTTTCGGCGGCATCATGCACAATCTGATACAATGTTCAAAACAGCACAGGGAGACAGTTGTTATATAAGTGCCCGTTACCCCGGAAGCACAGCTTCATGGTATCGCCCTACAATCGGCAGGCGCATATGCAAATTTTTTCATAGAACCCTAACGACCTTTTGTACTCGATGTATAACCGTCCTCGTTATATTGCAGCACCCCCATTTTTGGGCCCAAAAATCGGGAAAATTGATTCATTCGATGTATTGCCGCAGGGCAAAATTTACACTCTCGTCATATAAAAACTTCAAAAATAATCATCTAAAAACCTGTGATTAGAATAAGTTTATTCAATAATAATATACGGTATTTAATAATAATAATTTTTACAAAAATAATTATATGTAATTGAAGCCTTCATATTCTGAATCTTCATCATCTGAGTCATGGAAATCATCAACATCGTCAATATCAGCATAAACGTCGTCAAATTCTTCAATCGCTTCAACATTATCTTATGGATTATCTTATGAATAATAAAAGTTGTATTAAAGAGGACACTTTGGTATTTAATTGTAGACACCAATCAGGAACAAGAAAAATTGCTTACTACGAGTAATAATCGCGTTTTTTGATTTAAAAATTTTATTGATTAGTTTATTGCCGTATTCGCTTTTCAGGGCCATTTTTTGGTCATAAATTTTGCGCCAATACATCGAGTATATACGGCAGTTTGTACTGGATATAGAGACACCTATACTCTCAATGCATCTCTGCATACAAACCAGAATAAGGAGCATGAAACATAAGAATTTGTTTAGGAATGGGAGGATTGTGATTTCGATGTCCGACCTAATATCAGATAACAAATTAATTCTCGAAAATAAAAAAAAAAACTTCATGGAAATCACAGTAGAGTGAATGCTCATAATACTGCAATTAAGTCTTCTCAATCATCACTTCAGTTTTTATTGAACAAGCCTAAGTTTAATTAAATAAAATGTAATGATCATATCGCCTAATTGCACCAATACGTATTTCAGCGTATTGATCAATTTCATCTGAGGAATTTGAAGTTTTTGGTTTATACTCGAATATCTGCATTGATAGAACAAAGAGAAAATGTAATGGTAACTAAGGCAAAGGACGCACGAAAGAAAATATCACGACATAATGCTGTATCTTTTATTCTTTTTTGCATAAAGGTAAATGACGTGTACCAGAATAAGCTTTAACATTCTAATGGAACTGAAAAAAAATTTTCTAACCCGTCAAAATCATATGGTTGTGTCTCAAGGAATTTTATTCGTATTACACAAATCAAATATTTTTAATACGAATGTCACGAATTCGTACCAAAACGAATATTAATAAATGAAATAAAATAAGTTTGTAAATAAGAAGGAATTCGAGATTAGGACTGGTCTTAAAACACCAAAATGGTTAAAGCAGCTTTAAATTCGAATTTAAGAGGGCTTCATCGTCCCTTAAACAAAACATTGAACGCATGGTTGGAAACTTAGTCAACAGGAAAAGTAAGGAAGGTTGGGGCTGCGGAATTTTTTTTTTTCTGCTTACATCCTGCATTTTTAGGCACACGCTAAACAAGTCTTGAAACGCAATAGTTGGCCCATTGAACTGCGTGGATACCATGCGGGCTTCGTAAACATTTAAATTTGTCAATAAAAAAAAAACAAAAAAACTACGAATTAATAGTAGAAGTCTTATTAATTTCTAATAACAATAGGCTTACCATTTTCTAAAGACAGCTATGATTTACAGAATAAACAGGATGCAATATAAGTTCTTGTTACTGCTAGTTTAATGATTTTTAATGACGCAGGGGTACGTGATTCTTTAGTTATAATGTTAGAGCATGGTATACAGTTATAATTTTATAACGTCCATTTTACAATACAATTGGTTTATTAATGTTTAATATATAATCAATTTTCATCCTTTGTAAGACATTTAAACATCTCAACTGAAAAAATACTGATGATGTCCGAAAGGATGAAAATCGATTATATATTAAACATTAATAAACCAATTGTATTGTAAAATGGACGTTATAAAATTATAACTGTATACACTATACAATACAACATGTGTAAAATAATGAATCTTAGAGCATGGTCTTTGTTCTTATAGGTTTATTTTGTTAAACAGTAATTTCCTATTATTATTAAATATCTGTATTAATGTACGGTTACATGCGTATTACAGTTGATTGCAGAAAATAATTTTGGTTTCGAAGCTGTTCAATCAGTACTAACAAGGCTGAATTTTTTCTTCGTTTCGAATGCACGATTGGTCTGTACGTTAACTTTTTCAAATTCTATTTTAGGTAATGTTAGATATTGCCTGTGATTTATCGATTGGTTCGTATTGACAAGTCATGAATGAATAAATGTAACTTTCTGTTTATCGTTTAAGCAATATTGTCGTGAACTTGAGCACACATCGTTTTAACAATAGATAAATTCATTCAGGTTGCTGACAAAACTTCCAAGAATATGAAATGACACCAAAATGAAATTAAAATTCTGTAAACATCTTGATCGCTTAACTGTCTACTAATTATGGTACGCTAATTGACAAACTAATTATCTATTAATTCTCTGTTCATTATGATGTCACTGTGTGAAAGACGGAACCAGAATGTTGAAATGGTCTTTGGGATTTGACGTCAACAATACCGGCGTGATCAAGATAGTGAAGATTCCGATTTTAATTCGGTTTATGATTGCTGTTTGGCAACATGTTTGGCTTGTGTGCAGCTACACATCCGTGAATGCCGAATGCATGCTGTTCCTTCCACAAAATGTTGTAATGCACACTGATTCTTGTTGTCTGTCAGAACTCCTTGTTAATGACCTGGAATGGTTTTTTGCGGTTTTTATGAACCTCGTGCTTCAATACTCGTCGGTCGCATTCAGTGAATTTTGGAGATCCTCCGAAGTGGGACGCCCATGTTCAGATGCCTGTAGTGTTTCATTTCTTCACGAATGTGGCTGAGATTTTTCCCGATATTTCACGAATAGACATGCCCGCAATGTGACAACCAATTTTTTCTCAAAGTCACTGAGTTCCCTTCGTTTAGCCATTCCCAACGACTAAGTTACCTCACCAACCTGTCTTAAATCAGAATTGGGCGCAAAATAACCTTAGTAATTGACACGCCCTAAAATCTAAATCAACTATCCAACTTTACCAATCAGCTGTTATCTGCGAGCCCGAGTTCCAACGCACAAATCAGATTTCATGTAAATTAGCAGGCATCTAGTCCTTTACTGTAGGATAATGTATGCAGACATTTTATATAACTCTGGACAAATAAGCGACCCAATTTCTTGTCAAAACAGTAAGTGCAAAAGGCGAAAAATGAGCACTGTCCCGAAAAAATCGGAAAAGTCTGGTCACCTTCCTATACAACAGGAAGACAGACAAAAATACAGAGAGTGGTTTCAGAAATGGGCCAAGTTCTTCGATTAAAGCCTAACATGATGTAAGCAGAAATTGCAGTCACGAAATTTATCAGTACACTTTTAACATGATGGTAGCTTTATTCATTGACGACTCTTGTTGTTAACGACTCTTGTGTGTTTGACTCTTCTTCTTAGTCGTTAGTTCGTTTACCGAACGTCGTGACTCATTCATAGTGAACAAGTGTTCATGAGGTAAGTCTATTATGCAGTAGGGGCCTCTCTCCTTTCTGCATTGATGAAATGATGATAATGAAAAAGGGACAAACACAAATATCCATGCCCTCGGCGGGATTCGAACCCGCGACTCGCTGGTTTCGAGAGCGGCGAGACCTGCGCCTTAACGCTCTCGGCCACCGAGCCGGCGTGTGTTTGACTAGGCGTGTCCAATTAAACTTCGATTTTAATTGTTAGACGGAGTATCATCTTATTGTGGAAATGTGTTTTCTTGTCTCCTATTTTATTTTATTGTTAGTATCCATTTTCCGTAGCTTTTCCTTTCATATTCTTAAGCTTTTAACCTCTAATTTTTTTTCCTCCGAGATCGGGGCACCCTTCCAGCCCGGGGGCCCTAGCGACTGCCACATCCGACACTCGCTCGATCCGCCTCTGCGTTTCAAGACGATATTCGCTACCCGAATTATTCGTTCACCGATCATCGATCTACCATAGATTATTATGGAACTTTGATTAATTCGTTATGGAGACCCAAAACAAATAAAAATTAAATAATTTCTTACTATTTCTGTGGAGTCATTTTTATTTCTGTTCATATCTCAGTTATCGTTCAAATTCGGACGAAGAGGGTTCCAGATGACTGGAATCGAAGCACAACGGTGCCCATATGGAAGAAGAAAGGCAGCCCCGCTGATTGCGCCAATTACCGGCCGATCCGTCTGCTGACCCATACAATGAAGATCTTCGAAAGGATCATCGATAGTCGTATCCGAGAAATTGTGGAACTCGCCCCAAACCAATGTGGGTTTGTTAAAGGATGCGGTACAACGGATGCAATTCACGCAATTCGGCTATTATCCGAAAAACATCGCGAGAAGAAAAGGACACTCCACATGGCTTTTCTAGACCTCGAGAAAGCGTTCGATCGTGTACCACGCGAGGTTATATGGTATGTGCTACGCGAGCGCGGTGTGCCAGAAGAATTAATCTGTTGGATCCAACTACTTTACAAGGAGCCGAAGAGCTGCATACGGGCAGCGGCAGGGACGACAAGCGACTTTCCTGTTAATATCTGTGTCCATCAAGGATCCGCGCTTTCTCCCCTCCTTTTTGTCATAGTAATGGATGTCGATCTGCAGAGGCCTGTACCCTGGACTCTGTTGTATGCAGACGACGTGGCAATAACATCTGACAAAAAGGCAGACCTAGAAGAACAGGTACAAAAGTGGAAAGATCGACTTGCGCATTTCGGACTGCGGCTAAATGTTCAGAAGACTGTACAACCCAATCCAGAAAGTATTGCATATTTTGTGTTTTAGCATCAGTGAAGTTTAATATTACACTAATTCGCCAACAGAATTCTCAATAAGCCAAAAATCATACCAGATAATTAAAGTGCAATATTTCGGCTTTAAAAAGGAAACATGAACTGTTTTCGAAAACCAATGAAAATACATGACTTTTCCATTCATTATAGGGGTGGTGTTCAAAAAGTTTTGCATAAACCAATCAGTGTTCAATAAATATTGCATATTTGGAGTTTCTTGGTTCTATAAATACTGGAATTTGTCGTAAGTGGTTTCCAAGCCATTCCTGCATTTCTCTACATAAGTCACTCGTCTCCGCAGCAGCTATGAATAGCAGGAAAAGGTTGTCTTTGGATGCAAAACGCAAAATCGTCGAGTTTCATCTCAGTGGGCAAAAACAATCCCAGATTGCACGAGATTTGGAAATTCATCAGAGCACAGTGAGCCGGGTACTTTCAGGCTACAAGCGGAATGGTGAAGTTACTCCAAGAACACCAAGAGCAACATCATCCAGAGAGGATCGTCATCTGAAACGAATCGTCGCCCAAAATCGTTTCAACTCGATCAACCAGTTCAGGATGTTGTGGAACATGCAAAGAGGTGTGCACGTTAGCAGAACAACAGTTCACAACCGGCTCAAAGATATGGGATTTCGATCACGAGTACCGAAAAGAAAGCCCTTGACAACGAGGAAACAAAGAGCCAAACGTCTGCAGTGGGCAAGAGAGCACGAAAAGTGGAATCTTCAGTGGAACAATGTCATTTTTAGCGACGAGAGTCAGTTTCTTGTACCTGTCGGAGAACATGGTAGAGTTTGGAGAACGAACGGCGAAGCATTTGCTCCTGGGTGTACCAAGTACACGGTTAAGCATCCTCACGGTGTGATGGTGTGGGGATGCATCAGTGCTCAAGGCGTCGGCAAACTCCTTTTCTTGAAAGGAAAAGTGAATTCCGAAGCTTATACAGAAATACTGGAAGCAGGACTATTACCCACAATCGAAGAACATTTTGGTGATGACGATATCGTGTTTCAACAAGACCTCGCGCCTTGCCACAACTCAAGATTCATCCGTGAGTGGATGAGAGAAAATAACCTGAATGTTCTTCCTTGGGCACCGAAATCTCCTGACGTTAACCCAATTGAAAATGTCTGGAGAGATATGAAGAAACGAATTAACACATTTGTTCCAAAACCAACAAGTGTGTACGAGCTGAAAGATCTTATCCAGCAAGTTTGGGACTCTTACACACCCGTTATGTGCCAGCAATTAATTGGTTCCATGCCACGCCGATGTCGAGCAGTGATACGCAGCCGTGGTTATCCCACAAAAATACTAGTTTTGTACTTGTTGAATGCATTTATGCAATACTTTTTGTACGATGTACTTGCCTTATAAGAGTATTTTCACACCCTTGGAATAAATAATCCGGAAATAGTTGGTGTCAAAATAAGCATTGTTGATGGGTGTTCATTTGTCTTATTTTTCTTTTTGACAGTCTCAACTCAATCACCGGATTTGCATATACCAACAAGCAAGTACGTAACATGAGAAATATGCAATACTTTCTGGATTGGGTTGTATATATGACAACAGATCCCGATGAAGATGAAACAATTAAAATCGACGGCTTCGACCTGCCAACGGCAAACAACTTTAAATATCTGGGCTCTACTCTGGCAGCGGATGGTGGCCTCGGCCAACACCACCTCTACTCAAAGCCTGAGCGCGAAAATTTCATACATTGTTCCATCATAAAGTCATCTTTAATCGCATTTCTACCAATAATAAGCTCTAAATTATGACTTCGTATCATGATGTAACAATGTATGACGTTTCCGCGCTCAGGCTTTCTCTTTAGGTGGTGTTGCCTCGGCACGGAAGTAACGCTCTTGGTTGAAATGGAGATCGGCAACCGGAGTTCTCTGCGATAAGAGGATGCCTGAAAGACTGAAATCTAAGATTTACCGTACTGTTATAAGGCCCGTAGCTTTATATAGCACGGAATGCTGGCCGCTCACAAAAGCCATAGGAAGGCGACTCAGTGCAATGGAAACCAAGATGCTACGAAGATCAGCTGGTGCCACTCTATTTGATTACATCACTAACGATGACATCAGGCAACGTTTTGGAGTGGTACCAATCACAAGTAAAATGTGCGAAAGTCGTCTCAGATGGTACGGCCATGTACTGAGAAGTGGAGAAAACACCATGGCGAGGAAGAGTTTTGAATTGGAGGTAAACGGGAGCAAGTGCTAAACTCCTCGCTAAAACCAGTAAAGGTTCTGAATGTATATTCATTTGGAACTGCTGGACAAATTATGAACTTTATGTGTAACATGGATGCGCACATGCAATTATACCGGACAATTAAACGTTTTATGTCTTTAAAAAAAACCCGCAAATTTTCATGTAACCTAATTTTTTTTAATGTGCTAATAAGTGAATAATGATAATTATTAACTGGAGATACGTCTCCAAGCATAGGTAATGATTTTTCAATTGAATCCGGGTCGCAGAATTTTTCCTTCCATTTTTCAATTGAAAAATCATGTGCTATTTAAAAAAAAAAAAAAAAAAAAAAAGGCACTTATATTCAAACTACAGAAACTGGACATAAAAGCAGTGCAGTTTTCTTCAGCTCTTAATGGAAGTCAAGGAATCCCTGTACAACCCAATCCATATGTAGCAAAAAATTCACGGCGCCAGTTGAAGAGCTTTGTGGATTTTAAAGTCTGGGGTTTGTTGAGAATTGCTTGAGCTGTTCATTAGCCACTTTCAACTCCACGTTCCAAATATTGGATATTAATTCTCATTTGCTATCTATAAAAGCTACCAAATTTATCGTTTCTTCCACGACAAAGATTAACGATTGTATGCCGTTCATTATACTTTTTATATTTAACCACCAAACCTTAAAAGTTCTCGGGCATTCTGTTTAAGAGAACGCAATCGGATGCGAAAAGCGCATTTAGGCGTGAATGGGTCTGCGTGAATGAAATGAAAGCGAATGCATCGAAAAGGCCCTTCTAACATAATAAACTCGCAAAAGGGTTCGGCAGGAGGAGGGAGCGGCCAAAGTCAACAAACGAAAAGGCCAGATCCCGAAAAACTACGCTCGTTGGAGGAGGGGGACGACGACACTGGGCGAGATCGAGAAAAAGATGGAGATAAGACAGGATGGGAAGGAAGGAAGGAAGGAGCATTAGGAGAGGGGAGGAGGGAGCGAGCATTAGGAAGACAGCACGTGCACTAGAGGAAGGGCCTTATTTCTGCGCGATGGGGGAAAGGAAGCAGAACTAGAATCGGATACCAAGGTGGCAACGTAATCCTCCGTGCACGTGTTCGCAACATGAATTGTCCCATTCTCTCAAGACACCGAGGAAGAGACCCACTCAGGTGAAATGGAGGCTTCCTCTTCCTGTCCCACATAAAAGAGCCACTGCATTTTACTCTTCATCCTATGTGATAAAACATTTATTCCTATTAATCTAATTCAAGCCATACGTTGCCGGTCGCTTCCAGGGTTTCCATTACGATGTCGTTTTGCAAAACTCTTCCCTCAACAGAACACCATCCCCTTGGAGGAACAAAACGAAAAAAAAAAACAACTTTTAATTGAGTCGAGTACACTATGTCCGAACGCTTCGCATACAGTTTCTTAAAGAACTGAGGGTCAACGGTAAATTATCAACAATAAAATATATCCCGATTACACCATTATAGATAACTTATCTAAGATAAGCAATCAACTCTCCCAATCTTGATCAAAATGATCTGCAATTTTTTATGAACGTTTAATGTCATACAAACAAACCTCTAGTTTAGTTCTAATCAACTCAATTAATCATAATGGAATTCACCTATTCTGAACCCTGTGTTTGCAGCACTATCATTGATATTCAAAGATTGCTTAGCATCTCAGTCAAATGTGCACGGAGTTTCTCGGAACAACCGGAAATTTCTAAATAAACACATAAAAAAAGCATTCATCAAAATATTCAACAAAAAGAGGGCTGGCTTCTTTAATAAACTCTCATTTTCTTCTTGCAATCGTATTACCCCCACAACCACGTCGTAGCTGCTTCTTCAAATATTTTCGCAGCTGCCATGATCCCTTGTCGCAGTTCAACGACAAAACACTGAAGGCGGCCACTTTCTCCTGCCTGCCAATGACAAAACCACGCAAAGAAAACCATCCATTCCACAGCAGTCGTTTTCGTGACAACGGTCTTGGTAAACCATCTATTTTCCCTCCGGCCTTGAATCAGCGGTCGCGCAAATTCCACAAACTACACATTTTCCAGGATGTCCCATTTTTACGAAGAATACAGCAAAAATAAAAATCCACAATGGCGAGACTAACGAAACGATCCCGAACATAGATAAAAGGCCAAAACCTGAGTCAGACGTTACGCAGGACAAACCACGAGCTCCACGGCACGTGTTTCCATTTATCACTTATCTCGGAAGCGTGCTTTCTGCCAAGCCGACCAGACGGAATAAAAAATGATTTTAAGTAACACCCACACGCAACTTCACGAATGAAAAATAAAAATGAAATTAAAAAATCTTTGGTGCCCATACAAAACAAAACAGTCGACTTCGTGCTAATTAGAACGATTTAAACAAAGCCCAGTCTTCAGACGGTTAATATCTTTTTTTTATTTAACAAAAATTCATTAAACCGAAAAGTCGCCATTAGGAAAAAAAAAACGTAAATGGCTTCCTCACTCAACTCTCCTAACAGCAGGAGCGATTTGCACGGGTATTTTCTCGGGATAATGTCATCGACACTCACTCGCCCTAAAAAACTCCCGACTTACGCAAGCACTTCGATCGACAAGGGGAAGACGCCAAGGGAAGAAACGAGGTGGAGAATGAAAAAAAAAGCGCTTCATAACGGGCGCACTCCCTTCCAATTCCCTTAGATCCCAGCTAAAACCGTTAACGAACTTTATAGGTCACTGCATTTAATAGCTCGGCCTATGTGAAATATGGTTACCCTGGCAACCGTCCAGGGTAAGAAAAAAATGGCGATATTTTTATCAAAACACGGGCTAAAAATACACCCTGTCAAAATATAGTGTGTCATCTGCTTATGATGGAAGATGCGCAGATGCTGTGCAGTGAACCCAATGGGGGCCATTTTGACCCACCCCCATCCTACCCTTCCCCAAACAAACATTAAATTTATGGCCACCGACCGCAAGCTTCAAAATTGCTATATTTACTTGCAAACAGAAGAAAAACAGCCAAATACATCGTTAGAGGCTTCTAATTTTATTCATTTAATTATAAACCACTCCTTTTATCCCCTTCCCACTCATACTAAATAATATTATTATTGCACTCTGTTTACATCTTTTTGAAATGAAGACAAGCCAATTTTTAAATCGTGTTTTTCTTTTAATAAAATGTTAGAAAATCATTTATTAGAACTTATTAATCGTTTTAAAACCTGCCATTATTATGATTATTATTAAAAAGGATAAAAAAAAAACCACATTCATTCTCTATCTTTCACTCACTTTCTATATATATAATTTTAATCATCTACCATTGATTGGAAAAATACAAAAAAAAACAAAAAAACAAAAAGAAATTAAAAAAAAAAAAAAACAACCAAAAAACCATAAACAAGTTATCATCCAGGGAGGGAAAAAAAAGAAAAAACAAGACAATAAAATCTTTATGTAATCATTTTTTTTCCTTATATAAATGGCATATTTAGTGATTGGGAGGGGGAACAAAAATACGTATAGATATAAATAAACAAAAAAAAAAATCCATAAAACATATTCACTTAAACCCAAGTTCCATGTTTTTTTTTTCTTTTTTCTTTCTTTTCTTTTTGCGTGCACTGTTGTATTATTATTATTTTTTTTTCTTTTGATTTTTTAATTCATGAACACATGGATTTTAAGAGCACTGATTAAATTCATTATAGTCTCGTTGAAAAATTAAAAGAAAAGAAAAATCACTATCATTCATCAACAACAGTGCAGCCTATTATTAGCCAACGTTCTATCAGCGTCGAACCATTGTCCATCCATCTGCATCAGGTTCTTCACGGCGGCGGGCGTCTGGTTTTCTTACAGCTGAAAGCAAAAGCAAAACATTAACAAACAGTTCTAATGTGCATGCCCCACTACTTTAATTTAAATCATTTATTTAAAATAAAAAGGCTGCCCGGCTCTAGGAAAGAAAAAAAAAAAAAAGAAAATCTGGGGCACAAAAAGAAAAAAAACAAAAACCCACATATTTTAGAAACATAGCTAGAATCTAATCCATAACTAGGATCTAGCCTGAAGTCATGTATTTTCAAATCTCAAACCATTTCACAATTCATATCTGTTAAATATTATGCATAATATAAGCATTAACACAAAGAATGAAAGGCAAAACTGGGGGGGGGGCGGGGAAAGAACTAAGTGAAACATATCTAAATCTACAGGAAAGATATGGCTTGATCTTGGTTTTAAGCTCTTGTAAATTTTCTTCTACATAGCTTGTCGTTTTTGATTCAGTTTAATTGCTACAACAGAATTGAGACGAGTTGAGATGAGATAATTTTTACATTTTATGTTGGCTACATGACTTATTCTGATGCTTCTAGTTTGGATATCAGCTCTGTATGGTCAAGAGATTACCATTTGCAATTTCTATATATATTCTGTTATCTTTACGAGGGGCCTTCTTAAAATTTCAGGAATCATACATAAGAAAGATAATCAGACACCCAATTTTGTTGGAAAATTTTAATCCTTCTCCACATATTCACCAGATAAATTGATGAATTTTTTCCAAGCAGTGAATAAGCTTTGGAAGCCATATTTGTAGAAGGCCTCATTTTATCTTTTTAAGAAGCTCTCCAACTCTGAAATAACCTTGTCGTTGTCTTGGAAACGCTTTCCATGTATTGGTTTCTTCATTCGAGGAAAAAGGAAATAGTCACTGGGAACCAAGTCAGATGAATCAAAACCATCTAGATAAAGCAGGCCTGACTACTGAAACATCATTTATTTTTACATTAACTATACTGAACCATTGTTAATCGTATTTCTACCAATAATAAGCCTTAAATTTGGCCTTTTGATAATGATCTAACAATGTATGACGTTTCAGTGCACAGGCCTTCTTTATCTAGGTGATGTTGGGTGAATAGAGGGGATGCAGTAAAATTTCGAATCCTAGATCAACTGCAAGTTTCACAGTGTCATGTGCTGAATGAGCAGGAGCTTTGTCATGGATAAAGAGCACGCCCTTGCTCGACTTTCTCCATTTTTTTTTTTTAAATGCCATCCCGCAACTTCTTCAGATTAGGTTATCCATTGGGGTTAGCAATTTTGCTTATGTCCCTCTAGCAGCAAAATGCGGTACTCATCAAGAATGCATATTTTTTTTTAAACATGTTTTCCCAATGTTCATATTTCTAGGATATGATTCTTGGAATTTTATTAAGGCCCCTCAAATATAGAAATTTCTAATTGGAGGAGATATGTTCAACCTTTGCAGCAGAAAGTAAGGCAGAAACTGGTTGCTCAGCCAATAGAAAATGATCTCTGCAGTGGCATCATATTGACATCCTCCCTCTCCATCTTTCTCACAAAATAAAAACATCAGATGCAGATTTCACCAAGGTGAAGAGGCCCAGAAAGAAAATTGATGTGGAAGAAATGTTCACAAGGGGTAAACACAACAAAATTAAATTGAATAAAAAATTTTGATACTACGATTGACGGAGATAAACTGTGTACAGTCAAAGTCGACACGATCTAAACTGTCTAGTGAGGCGCAAAAATGCCAAATTACAACAAAGGGTATTGGTTTGAGATTCTGCCATTGGGACACCTCAAGAAGCAGAACGTAAAAAAGCAGAAAAAAATTTGCCTGACTTCTGCTCTCTTGTTTTCTGCTTATGAGAACCACACTTTACCCACTGGCGTGCAACTGCCTGAAGATCAGTTTGCAGCATCAGTTTCACATGATCATACCAATGCAACTGAAATCTCTTGATGCAGAGAAACTGTGGCTCAACACCTAAAGATTCCCTTGCACTATCTATTAGGGTAATACCTGTCACAACTCTCAAGCATCTCATCTTAGTTGCTTGCACCCATGATTGCACTCTTTCTGTCATTACCCAAGACTCATGACCATAGGTGAGAATGAGTACCAAAGATAAAATTACCAGCTTTATTTACTAGCTCATGTTCTCATTACCACAGATCGTCACAGTTTGCGTTTGACACAGCTTACTGCACCAATTCAAGCAACCAATTTTATGTCCTGCCCCCCATCACTTGTAAATGCAGTCTTGAGATAATGTACTTTAACATCTCAGTAGGGCTCCTTTAACATGGAAGGTGAACTGATTGGCAGTCTTGAAAGGATCACCTCAGGCTTAGCCACATCAATTTTCATCCAAGCCTCTTCAAACTTAGCTCTAAAATGATCTAATGCATTTTGGAGGTCAATACAAGAAGACCCAAGAAGGACAAGATTAAATCCCCAATAATCAAAATTAGACAACTCAGACATGACAACTTTATATAGACTATACCGTATTGGCTTGAATATAAGCCGACCCTTAAATTTTCATGGTGTTTTGGAGAGAAAAATTTTTTTTTATGTAAAAACAAGTTTAGTTATTAAAAAAAAAATTAATAAAACAACTCCACAAATAATTAATTCAATAAAACATTTTGTTTTGGAAAATATATTTACCAAAAGTATAAAACACAAATATTAAAAAAAAAACAACATTCAGTTTAATTATTCACTCCAAAGTTGTGACTAAAATTTCATTTGATTTTTTTTTTTTTTTTTTAAATTACATTCAGATTCCTCTGATGAATCTTTCTGAATATTAATAGTTTGTCTATCTTTGGTCACATTCATTATCTGAATTGATTACTGTATCATCTCTACATAATAAATAAATGGTTTTCCATAGTTTGAGAGTTTATATTAAAATTCACACAGAAAAATTATGAAAGCTGGCATCAATGAACATTAGCGACGGCCGGCCGTGAAGTTCCGATGAGAATCATGGCCGCCCGTCGCTAATGTTTCCAACACAGGCCAATAGCTTCTGCGGCTGGTCATTTGAACGTGGAGCGTTACCAAGACATCCTGGACAACGCCGCACTCCTTGTTCTCTAGCAGCATTTTGGAAATGGTCCTTTTCTCTTTCAACACGATAACATCTTGCCACAAGTAACGGTTGTAAGCAGACGGTTTATTGAAATAGGGATGCAAAAACTGGATTGACTTGCACAGAGACCCGATCTCAACCCTATCAAATATCTTTGAAATGTGTTGGAATGTTGATTGCACCCAAAATCTGATTGAACTGTTGAAGGCACTTTTGGCAGAATGGCGAAAAATTCTTGCAGGAACATCAAAACTTGTGGACAGTATCCCCGACATAATAGAGGCTGTGACAGCAGCAAAGGTGGACCAACTAGATACTAACACATACATTTTTCTATAATAAGTAAAGGGATGAAATGATCTTTCATATAAATGTATAAAAACATTGGGAATCTTAGAAGCAAATTGCAAAATAAAAAAGCCAAACTAGATTCAACATGTTTGAAAAATGATACAGATAAAGCTTCTATTCTATAAATTACAGAAACTATTTTAAATACAAATACCAATCTTCAAAAAATTAAGATGGATATGAAGAGAGAGAGAGAGAGAGAGAGAGAGAGAGAGAGAGAATATTTTCCAGGAATTTAATTTATAAATGCAAAATTTATGAATAAGTGGAATGGATTGATATTCTAAGAAAATGACGAGGTAAACCCCGAGCTCAATAGCAACATAAAGCAACTGATAAGAAAGAATGACTTTCCTACTGCTACCACCAGAAATGGCCATTAAAAATGATTGTGAATAAGTGGTGATCCTTATTTTTTTTTTTGAGTTCCTTCTCTAACGTTTACCTCCGATCTCAAAATTACAAGACCATGAATCAGAGCAGGGGAAAAAAAAATCTGCTTAAAAAATGATTTAGCTTATACTATACTGTTATTTGCAACTATACTAGTAATCACTGTCAGAAAAGGTGTAAATGTCAATAATAGAAAAGGAAGTATACTAAATAAGAACATGACTCTATGGAAATTCTTCTTTGAATATAGAGCAAACAATCCCCATGTTTCATTTAAAAACCAGGATTCCACCATGACCTTGTTATTCAACTATCTTGACCATGTTCGAATCTGCTTCTATGTCTCGCTTTACCTTATACTGTATTTCAATGACAATCTCCATGGTCTTTATTTATTTTGCTTTATTATTATAATTTAAGATAGACAGCAAAATGTAACTTTTGGAAGAGCCGTTTTTTTTTGAGTACGGATAAATCGCAGTATGCATAGGCCTAAGTATGCATGAAGAATTTGACTAAAGTTAACTTTTAAAGCTAATTTTTACATTGGGTTTTATGCACGTTTCCTAAATCCTTTTTCACTTAAGGGACGCGATATTTTATTACTGTGAGAGATGCGCATGAATACACTTTTGGGACTATGTTGTATTAAGGACGTGCAAAAAACGAGATTATCGGTAAATGATTAGAAATTGTCGAATTCCCAATGATTGAAATAATCTTGCAGGACATCCTAAATCTTTTCTAAACGGAATAAAAGCAAGGAAGAGGTTAATTTCTTCGATAAATTTTGAGAGTTGTTCCCTAACTTTCCGGGAGAAACTGTTAAGCCCCCCTCTATTCATCCATCCCTGTTGCAGTGTTGCATTGTTAAAGTGTGTTTACCTTTATTTTAGATAATTATAAAAACGATATGGTGCATGATTAAGACCAAATACAGTTTATTTATTAAGAAAATCACAATGGAAAAAAAATTATGTCACAAAAGCCTGTGTGGCGAACATCGGCGATGGGCAGCCGGGCGTCGCTAACATTCACTAACACCAGCTTTCATAATTTTTATGCGTGAATTTAATATAAATTCTCACAACTATGGAAAACCATTTATTTATTATGTAGAGATGATACAGTAATAAATTCAGATCATGAACGCAACTGAAGATGGATAAACTATTAATACTCAGAAAGGAATCAGGAATCTGAATTAAAAAAAAAAAAAAAAAATAAATACAATACGGTATACATGTATTCCAATTTTTATTTACTGGATTTTCCTGAAAATGCAGAAGTCAATTATTCTGAGAAAGCTAAAATCAGATTTATTTGCTGCAATTTAATGTTACAGCAATGATATATTTCTATTCCAATAACAGTGACGACCTTTAATCCTTGTGAATTGCACAAACAAGCAATATTCAAAATGACATCAATCATGCAGGCAAAATATTTACATGTTCATAACTATAATAAAAATCTGATAAGAACTTAGCTGGCCTAATGCCAAGTTAATACAAGCCAATAAACCAAGCTTTTGTTCTCCAGAGTCCAATCTGAATTTTTAATCAGAATGTTCAAATTTCAATAGAGCTGTAAATAATGCTACACTCTTTTATTGAACTTCACTTGTGTGTTGGTGCACAAATTTTGTAATGAATATTAAGCCCACTTCCTGATTACCTACAGCTCTGCAACTTTCTCCAGTGCCATCTTATCGATGACAATGCACGTTTCAATCGTTAGTTTCACTAGTCTTTCATTTACTTTGTAAGTTATTTAATATTTAAGTGTAATAAGTATACAGTGCAATCATGACATAACGACTGCCTGTATTGTTGTTAATTGTAACGTCTTTGGGGAGAGGACTGTTAAAATGCCTTCGTTTATGACAACAGTAAACTTTCTTATGGGTTGAAGTAAACCATTATAAAATATTTCCAAAAAAATAGAAAAATAAAAAAACTAACTACAATTTAACACAAGCATAAGTTACAAATATGAAATTCTTAAAATCACCTTTCTTATCATCATCCTTCCATGAGCGTTCTTCTCGTGATCCTATATGGAAAGCAATGAAATATTAGCATTAGATTTATTTTAACTTAAAAATATGAAGAAAAGATTTTGATTATTACGGCAGACCAAAAATATAAAATAATGCAGTTTGCTCCATTATGGCTAAATTCTATGGTTACATACAACTTTGTTTAAAACAGTAATGCTCAACTTTACCACAAAGTTTCACTTTCAAGAAAACTTTTGCAGGCCATGTTATTCTATCACAGGACATTAACAGCATTGTTGAATTTCTTCACACCCCTCCCCCTCTTCATATCGGTTGTTGATATGGCATCATACAGATCTAGTGAGTTCATGCAAATATATATTACAATATAAAAACAGAAAAGCCTTGAAAAGCTCGGCGAAGACGGGCATCTCAGCTAGTAACTGAAATATTTATGAAACCTATCAGCCAAATGAACTCATCTTCTCTTTGGGGCATGAAGTCGTAAGGCTCAGTCAGCCAATTAAATCTCCTATAAAATTAGGCCAGACAATAGTGAAGTGCAAAGCTAAGGACCAACTAATGGATTATTATTCAATCTACATTCCAGAAATTACTCTGCTTAAAAAATCAAACAGTTCATAAATCATCAGGAGCAATCTCAAAAAGCCATTAGAATGTAGTTTCTAAATATCTGAATTTTTGTTAATTCTTTTTTCCTGATCATCTATTAAAAATGGAAACTAGGCAGAATCCAGTTCCAACCATATCAGATGATCCGATTTTATAGGTTGCACCTTTATTACCTCTTCCAACAACTGGGCAACTAAAGTCTATAAAATTTCATCTCACCTTTCCTTGAAGCTTCTTTCCGATCATCCCGTCCTAACATTTTCCCGCGGTCATCCTTCCCTCGCCAATCGCCTTCATCTCCAGCACGGTACATGTTGTTTTCTCTATCTCCTCTTCCAAAATCAGCTCGTTCATTATCACCAAAATCACGCTCTATACGTCGATCTTGGTCATCTCGTAAGAAATTATCACGGTCACTTCCACGATCCCGCACTCCTTAGAACAGGAAAAAATACACTGCTCAAAAAAATTAGGGGAGCAGAAGTTATTTTGATGAAACTGTTTTATTGACGATGTGAAATATAGTTTTTGTGTTTCTATAGCTTAGAATAAACAGTAATTCGTAAAAATTGGAAACAATACGACGGATGATTCCATAATTTGAATTTAATGAGCATGATGTCTCATTACATGGGAAAAAAGACACATTTTTTTCACATGAACCAATAGCATTTTGATCATTGTGAATGGAGTTTAATAGGGTATATGGTCTCCTCGAACAGCTAAGACCGCTGTGCATCTGTTTGGCAAGGAACATATGAGATTGTCAAGAAGATCTTGTGGAATTTGTGCCCACTCCTGAACAAGAGCAATCTGGAGTTCCTGAAGTGTCTGCGGAGGTGCAGGCCTAGCTGCAACACGTCTTCCAAGAGCATCCCAGGCATGCTCAATGGGATTCAGGTCCGGAGAATATGCGGGCCACTCCATACGCTCGATTCCCTCCTCTTCAAGCATGTCGTTCACAAGCCGGGCTCTGTGAGGTCGAGCATTATCATCCATTAGAATGAAATTTTCACCAACTGCTGCAGCATAAGGTAAGACAAAGGGTCGCAGAATCTCGTCCCTATACCTCAAGGCTGTCAAACCGCCGTTTACAATGTACAGGTCCGTACGTCCACCAATGCTTATGCCTGCCCACACCATGAGCCCACCGCCTCCATACGCTGACCTTTCCTGCACAAACGCCGGGTTATTTCGCGTTCCTGGTTCTCTCCAGATACGAATTCGTCGGTCGTCGGACTCCAGACTGTATCTGGACTCGTCTGTGAAGAGAACTGAACGCCATTCCACAAGCCCCCAAAGTCTATGCTCTTCAGCCCATTCTCTACGGGCCCTACGGTGAACCTGTGTTAATGGGATGCATACCATCGGTCGACGTGCATAAAGACGGACTTGGTGAAGCCGATTGCGGATGGTCTGTGTCGATACTCTGCATCCTGTTCCCGCTAGAAGCATTCGCTGAAGGTGGGTAGCATTCTGGCGTCTGTTACGACGAGCTGTTAAATGCAAATAACGGTCATCCCGTGCTGTAGTTGCCCGTGGACGACCTTGGCCAGGTCTTCTGCGAACACTTCCTGTCTCCTGGAAGCGGGTCCACAGTCGGGAAATGACACTTCGCGACACTCCAACTGCTTCGGCTACAACTCGCTGTGTCTGACCTGCTTCCAGCCTACCAATAGCTCTCCACGCCATGGATTCCGGTAAATCATGTTGCTCAGCCATATTTTGAACGGACTAAACTTCAAGAAATGACTCTTGCTGCTGTCTAAGCTCTAATAAAGCAACCACGGAGAACCCTGTCTTTTTAAGGATAATGGATATTATCGCCTTTTGACGTCACGGACGAAAATTTGCATACTGATAGGACTTATTGTCAACTGGAGGGGTTGCAGGAAGACTGCGTGTAAAGTTTTGTCGATTGTTATCCTGATTTGGTTACGAACTGCAATAAAACGCTTCTGCTCCCCTAATTTTTTTGAGCAGTGTATATATCAATATATATGTATATATTGCAGTACAATTTTAAATTTTATTTCAAAAAGGGATAAAAAGATAAATGATGTGAGTTTTAAAATACATTTGTTACTGTATTTATATAAACAAGACCAGATTTAGAATTTAGTGTCATTCCAGAACAGTTTTACACATTATAATCTCTGATGTAGGAAATTACAATGGGCATCATAGATGGAAAAATTAATGTCTAGATGAAGTTCATTTGCTTCAATATCATAGTGACCATTTCTAAACAACACACTGATAATATATAAGGTGCATAAATAAATTTCTTAGAAATAATTAGGAATTAAAAATATCACTGACACCAGATTACTACAAACCTTTCCTAGGCCTGATCGTTTGGTAGAAATTTAATCTAGCGACACTGAAATGGTGTGGAATTTTGTGTGGCCAAATTTGTTACCTTGGTTCGTGTTGTTAGCGTGTAGAGGAACTAATGACCGCTATTACCGTATTTACCCGAATATAACGCGAGGTTTTTTTTCAAATTCGGAGGTGAAAAAAGGGGAGGTCGTATTAAATTCGCGTATTTAGAAAAAAAAAAACAAATGCGTGAACGCCGGAGAATTAGAGAGGGTTCGATTTTACCCACGTTAAAGCTAGCACATGAAAAATGACAAGTAAAGATTCGCACATACGAAAAATTATTTCTTTGAACTGTCTAAACTTAGTACATCTTAGTTTAGGCATAGATTAAAGAAAACATCGAAAGAATTTTTTTTTTAATCGGTGTTTTAGGTATTTTTCTTATTATTGTCCCTTTCTCGTAAGATTAAATAGAGTAGGCGATTATTTTAGCCATTTCCGATTAGAACGAGATGTTTGCGAGACTAGGCGAGACTTGGCTTTTTGCCACATGTACTAGGCCTAATGTGTGCGCAGTCAAAGCGGGCATTCAAACATCGATCGTGAACTAAACAGTGATGGAGCGACGTGGATGTAGCAGCTCACAAATTTTAAAAGGATGTCGAAGAAGGTATGATGCAAACTTTAAGTTGATGGCAGTTAATTTAGCTGAGACAACCAATAACTGCGAAGCAGCCAGAAAATTTAATGTTTCGGAGGGGAACATTCGTCTATGGCGGAAGCAAAAACAGCAATTGAAAAACGCCCACTCCACTAGAAAAGCTTTCAGTGGGCCAAAGAAAGGACGCTTTCATGATGTGGAAACTCGTCTAGTCTCCTACGTTCAAGACAAACGTAACCAAGGCCTTCCCATCACAAGGAAAATACTAATGACCAAAGCACTTGAAATTGCAACGGAATTAAAAATTCCACGAAGCGATTTCAAAGCCAGCATGGGATGGTGCGTTCGTTTTATGAAACGAGCAGGATTCTCGCTGAGACGACGAACGCATATAGCACAGAAATTGCCCCAAGATTTTACGGAAAAATTAGTGGCATTCCAGCGATATGTGATCGGCAAAAGAAAGCAGCATGCATATTTACTTGGACAAATGGGCAATGCAGACCAAACCCCCGTTTATTTCGATATGCCATCATCGACAACTGTAAATGAAAAAGGCGCAAAATCAGTGGCAGTGAAAACAACAGGTAATGAAAAATCAAGAATTACAGTTATGTTATGTGTTACGGCAGACGGACGGAAGCTACCTCCGTATGTCATTCTGAAAAGGAAAACTATGCCAAAGGAAAAACTTCCCCCAGGCATTATTTTCAGAACACAAGAGAAAGGATGGATGACTAATGAACTCGTTCTAGATTGGATTAAGGTTGTCTGGAATAGGCGACCTGGACATTTATTAAGACAACGAGGACTGTTAGTACTTGATGCGTTTAGAGGGCATCTCACGGATGAAGTTAAAGCATCCATAGAAGATGCCAACACTGATCTTGTTGTCATTCCAGGCGGTATGACTCCACAGTTACAAGTATTAGATGTGGTCGTGAACAAGCCATTTAAGGACTACATGAAGGAGGAATACAACGACTGGTTGGTATCTGGAAACCATTCTTTGACACCAACTGGAAAAATAAAAAAACCAACAATTTCACAAATTGGACAGTGGATTCTAGAATCATGGAGAAGAATTTCGAGTGATTCCATAATAAAAGGATTCAAGAAATGTTGTATCTCTAATGCAATGGATGGCAGTGAGGATGATATTCTTTGGGAAGACCAGAATGAAACCGCATTTTCTACAGACAGTGAAGATGAGTTTGATAGTTCAGATGAAGAATGATCTAAATAATTTAAGATAAAGTGATAAATGAAACCAATTTTCCACATGTAAAAATTTAATGGTTTGTATAAGCATTTCATATCCTATTATCCATTATTTCTGGCATATTGCATTAAGTAAATTATATAAAATTGTTTAGCAAATAAAGTTTATTAATAATTATGAAATTTGTTTCATAAAAAAGATTCTTTTTTTTTCACTACTAAAAACTTTTTTTTCCAAAAATGCCTTCCAAAAACTAGGGTCGTATTAGATTCGAGGTCGTGTTATATTCGGGTAAATACGGTAATTTTCCTCACCAGATGGCATCAGTGACTCTGCTAATCAGCAATTGTGGAACATGGCAGCTCCAATCAGAGCAGCTAGAGAACAGCACGAGATACAAGAGTGGCTAGACTCATCCCAGAATGCTCAATTTGACTGAAAATTTAAATAAACAGTAGCCGAAATTGCAAATGAGCAACCAACATCTGATGCTACAGAGATGATACCTGCCAAGCTGACGAAATGACTGGACAAAGTCACCATGGAGGAGCAAGAACCAGTGATCGCTACAAAGGACGACACAGCTAATGGCTTCCCTCTTCCTAAACCCTATTGGTGATGGCTTTGACACTAGCCTATAGATCCATGCTGCAGCGGCTGGGGAATCGAAGCAGGGAGCTGGATTCCAACATCTGGAGAACTCTCGCCTCCTTGCTCGTTGCTGTACCGGAGAAGGCCAACACAGAGTGCCTAGCTATGCTGGGAAAGCTAGCTCGGAGTGTCCTTATGTGAAAGCCGACTTGGTGCTATAGGGTCTTGACAGTTACTTGTTGGGAAACAGTTCCATACTACAATAGGGGATATACAAAATTCCTTGTAACAACTGCAAGCTCATTTAATTATGACGAGCACTGTATCTTGTGACTGATCCCAAAGCAGTTGCTACTGGTATATTTTATTGCCTCCATATATACAGTACGAACTCAGTCGAAAGCGGTCCTCTACAGCACGAAATCGGCTCCAACACGATCACTCCCGGTTTTGGCTTGGCTCCCGACGTGCCAAAAGGAGATGCATTTTCAGTAGAGATACACCCACTACACCCAGTACTGTATCTTCAATTGGCATTTTTATTAAGTTTAAAAAAACACATTTATTCTAATAAATTTGCTTGATAAGTTAATGATTTATCATATTATAGAAATTATATTTTAAGAATTCATGCAGGAAAAAACATCATGAAGGTCCCGTGCCAATGAACAGTAATGACAGAGCTGATCAATGTCAGCAAAGAAAACTAGGGAATGCTGCTCTGGACTTTGTCAGAGAATGCAATAAAAATGAAATGAATAAAAATACATTATATTTTGTCTGCACACTTACAGTTTCTTTTTGCATTTTTTTTTAACTTAATAAAAATGCCAATTGAAGGTACAGTACTGAATGTAGAGAGTGTAGAACAAAATGCAGAAGGACAAAATATTTTACTGAATCTGCATCTCTTTTTGTCTCTATTCATGCAAATATACTATATTTTTTACATATAAAAAGTCAATTGAAATTATAAAAATCAGTAGAAACCAGCTTGAACGTGAATCTTAATCGCGGGATACGAAAGTTTGATCGGCGGCAGGGGGCGGATTGAATGCGATCGTGAAATCATGGCTCCCGACAACCGTGTTCGACTGGGTCCGTACTATAGTATGAAGCAAAAGACCTAAAATTATTGCAGTTAGTATTTTAGTAAGTACTATAAAAGAATTAAGGAAAGAATTTCCAATTACAAATGAAGTAATTTGGATGCTGATTGTCCAAACAGTCCAAAAAGGTTAGCGATTAAATAAGGCTGCGTCTAGAAAGTAACTGTAACGACCGCCCGATTGCCATGTCCCATGGTACGATCACACACGGTCGTATCTGGTTGCGGTGACTTTCAAGACGCTGTGGTTCAACACCACTGAACAGTCACAAGTCGCCATTGCTTCAGCTTCACAACAACTAATTATTGAAAAGAGACGCGAGGAAAAAAGAAAACTACTTGCATTATTTGAGATAATACGTTGAAATAAAAAGATATTAATATTAAAATGTAAACACACTTCAACCATTAAAAGATACAAAATAAAATTAACCAGAAAAGACAGATTTATTTAAAAAATACTACTGATAAATTTAGAATTTTGAATCTAAACTAATTTTTTTTATAATTTTAACAAATTCTCAAATTAAAGCCTAAATATAACATTTAAAACTGCACATTATCTTGCTTGAGAATCAACTTTTTTAAATGTTATATTTAGGGCTTAATTTGAAATTTTTTTTAAATTATAAAAAGAATATTAGTTTAAATTCAAACTTCTAAATTTATCTTTAATATTTTTTAAATAAAACTATCTTTTCTGATTAATTTTATTTGAATTTTTTAATGGTTGAAGTGTGTTTACATTTTAATATAATTGCATTATTACTGGAAGAAGAATGCGAAAGCAGTAATAGTAGTTGCTGTTGTATTTCATTATTAACATCAGATTCATCAGATGAAGA
This sequence comes from Rhysida immarginata, assembly GCA_023313115.1. Taxonomy (NCBI): domain Eukaryota; kingdom Metazoa; phylum Arthropoda; class Chilopoda; order Scolopendromorpha; family Scolopendridae; genus Rhysida; species Rhysida immarginata. The sequence goes on from JAHWFO010025119.1 coordinate 29,679, forward strand.
TATGGCTCGGCCGCAGCTGATATACACAGTCCTCGTATTTTTATTTTGTTTATAACGTGAATATATTAAAAATTATGATTGAGAGGAATGTCATAGCCATTGTATTGGAATGATAAATAAATAGGACTGACATTTCGAGGATGTTATGGCACTATGCCCCTTTACCCATACCTTCAATTAATAAACCATGCCTCAGTATTGAGAGAAAAAAATTTGTCAGAATTTGTTTTGCCATTAAGATTGTTTCTTCTAAGTGAAAAAACTTAAACTTTCATTTTCAAAATAAGGATGATAGAAATGGTTCATTTTTCTCTTTATACTTATTTTCTATACTTTCTTTATTGATGTGACTTTTATGATGTTCCGTTGCTTCTAATTCATTCGTAAAAAATCTTGTCTCATAACGGAGACTGAAAATTTCCTAGTGTGGCGACTTGAAAATTTTCTATCGAGAGATCTGCAGCCATGATTTCTACTAGCGTCGAAGAGCAAGCTCAGGAAACAACTGCCGCAACCGGAAAATGACCAGGGTGTCGAGTGGTTACTCACGGTGGAGAAGAAGGCACTTTTGAGACGACTTTCTGTCTACCATGCACACCTCATGGTGACTTTTGAGACGGGTTGGGGTTCAAATAGGCGCAAGGCGGTGGTGAATATTCGCCTCGCGGTTACTTTCTAGACGCAGCCTAAATATTGTTATAAAAATAATATTTACTTAAAATTCACTACACAATCATTTTTTATTTAAATACCATTTGCATTAATCTCTAAGTAAATATGTTTAGTGTTATGTGACTTTGTTTATTGTGACTCTGCATAACTATTTAAAGAGAGGATAAAAGCAAATATGTTATTACCACCATCCTTCCTCCATGGCGAGTCCTCAGTTTTCCAATCTTTCTTTGCTGCTGGTTTAGTAGTTCGCCAGTCTTTCTCATCTGGCTGATCGTCACGTCTTTTTGGACGATCATCGTCACGCAGAGGTGTCCTTTTCACATCCGTACGTCGATTATCATCCTCTGCACCACGACCTCTGTATCCCTTCTCATCTCGCCGAGAATCTTCCCAAAATTTTGGCTACATTTCATGAAGGAAAAACAAATGCAAGTATGTAAACAAATCGATTGAGACTGTAATAAAGAATATGATAAGTAAATGCAGAAATGTTGAGGATGTGTATTTTGTTACAAATATTTTACAATTAATACATATAGTTCAGAAATTACTTCTTCTCGAGATGTAGGTCTTCTCTCGTCACGTCTCCAGTCACTTCTTTCTTCTCGAGAGGAACGATAGTCTTCTGGTTGCCTATCGCTACCACGATTACTAAAATCTCGTTCTTTGCGCCATTCTGTATTTTCTTCATATCGCCTTAGCCCATTTCAAAAACAAACAAAAAAATAAATAAAAATTCATTTGACAATAACTTTGAAAATATAAATCATTCTTACGGTTTATCATCATAATCTCTTCGCACTGGTCGATCATCATCTCTCCTCGTTGGTCTACTGTCTTCATCCCTCCCATAGGAACGCTCTTCATCTCTCCTAAAGGAACGGTCATCTCGTCTGAATGATCGATCACCATCCCGCCTGAAGGATCGGTCATCATCTCTCCTAAATGATCGGTCATCGTCTCTCCTGAAGGGTCGATCTTCATCTCTCCTAAATGAACGGTCGTCGTCTCTCCTGAAGCTACGGTCGTCGTCTCTCCTGAAGGAACGTTCTTCGTCTCTCCTGAAGGAACGGTCGTCGTCTCTCCTGAAGGAACGGTCGTCGTCTCTCCTGAAGGAACGGTCGTCGTCTCTCCTGAAGGAACGGTCGTCGTCTCTCCTGAAGGAACGGTCTTCTTCCCTCCTGAAGGAACGGTCTTCTTCCCTCCTGGGACGGTCTTCTTCTCTTTTGGGACGGTCATCCTCTCTCTTTGTTAGACGACTTTCATCTTTCCTCGTGGGTTGTTCTTCATTTCTACTTCGCCAATTATCATCACCACCCTCATCTCCATCTTGGTCACGATTAGGACGCCAACTATCTTCTCGTTGTTTCTCTCGTGCTCTCCAAGTTGTAGCTATAGCAAAAAAATCAAAAATCAAAAATTGGCACTAGAATAAAAAAAAAAAATGAGTGACAATATAAAAAATAAAGTATAAAGAAATCTACACATTAATATGGTCCAAAAACAAAGTGCTTAGAATAATGGTAATTACAACAAAAAAAACAGATGTCTTCTCAAATTCATAAGATAGGGCAAATTCATGACATTTAGAGATTATTGCTCGTTCATTGATGTAAGGGGTCATTCACAAAATATATTTGACTGATGGAAGAGGGAGGAGGGGGGGGGGGGTTGAAACTGACAAAAGTGAATGGTAAAATAGGGGGGAAGGGGGTAATCTATGGATACGATTGCCCCTATACACAGAGGCCTGTTTATTATGACTGGTTCACCTGATCTACAAAGTGAGACGGCAGTAGTAAAATTGATTAGTTTGTGAAATTATGGTTGAACAATGCGATTTGGCAAACATTCAACATGAGATAACTGTAGGAGCTCGAAGCCATGGAGCGAATATCGGCATAACTGCTGCATTCGTGAATGTTTCAATTATTGTTAAAGTGCTTAAATAACAGTCTGTCAGCCGAAATAATGTGCAACTTGTGGTCGAGTAGTGAATGCTCAGGCTGAACGGAGATTGTCCAGAATTGTAAAGGACAACAACGGTGATACAAATTACAGCACATCTTAATCTAGGATCCTTAAAAAAATTTCTGAACACACGGTTTGTCGTACCGGATGGTGCAAAAAAGATGTTAGAAAGTTTTTGTCTACTACGACATATGAGGTTATAGATTCTTATCATATTTATGCTATCACGGACATCCTGAAATTTAACCCGGCGTCACTCGCGTCAAATTTTATAACAGCACTACCCGCGCTGCGGTGTTTACACCGCACTTTTTAAAAGTGATTTTATTTGATAAAAAAGAACTCAGTGAGATAAAATAACAAAATGATTTTTATTATACTTTTATAAATTTATGCCAAAATCGTAGCTTTTTCTTTAATTTTTACATTCTAATTTGTTAAGTTTAACTTTTTTAATTTTTAATTTTAACATTTTTTATTGGCGCTAGCTGTTGCCAATAAATTGTACTTGGAATACATGGAAGTCATCACAAGGTAGTGCCACTATATGATGAGCTAAATCAAAAAAATCAAAAAGTGCGGTGTAAACACCGCTCGCGCGAGTGACGCCGGGTTAATGCAGAAAGTTTTCTAAGTGATTTCCATCTGCTGCAATCAGTATGTAGAGCCCTGAACTGGGCTCCTCATTGAATAAGGTTCTGACTCATAACACATTCTCCATGGTTACAACTGAGGCCAGTCATACTGATCCAGTCATTTCAAAACATTTCACCAATCTGTAAAATACATGGAACCAAATTATGGTACGGTACAACAACCCGCATCAAAGGATGCTTCAATTTTTTTTTTTACGGTAAACACGCTGTTCCAACATTAGTGCTTCCATTCTGAAATGTAATAAGAGACAGTATGTGAGCTAGAGAATGTTCAGAACTGCAATAGAACAGTATCACGAGGAAAATCATTTATTAAAACTTTGCTCCACCTGGTACCTGTATACACTGCATTTGTAAGGTATATGGTAACTGAAGGCCCGTTTCCCATGCATTCAAAATAAGTAAATATTGTAATATGAGAATACCGCAAAAAATATTTCAAAAAACTTTTCTAAATGTGATAATGATTAGGACTTTTCAAGCCCCTACTAGAACACTGAACCGTTTGAGTGGATGAGATGAAGGCCCTTGACGGTCTCAGAAAAATATTTCGTTTAAGACCAGTCTGCGCTCCATAAATGACTATACAAGCTGCAAACTTAAATAAAATATAAAACTAAGTTATTTTTAATAGATCATATTACAACAACAACTAACCCAAGTTAATCATTTAAGATAAAAAAAAAACAAACCCGAAACCATCCTCAATATAGGTGGAAGCAATGAAGCGTTATGCCAAATGCCAACGACTAAAACCGAGGAATAAGAAAATACATTAAAAACTCCAACTCTAGAGGAGTTCATTACTTCTTGACTTCATCGGATTCTTTCTGTATAATCAACCCCTCTCAAGTTTAAAACTTCAAAGATAAAGTTAAAAGTATAAATAAAGCTGCACCTCCATGACCATTCCCAACTGAAACAAAATGAAAAACTTCAATAATTTTTAATGTTGTACATTTTTATATTAATAAAAAAAATACAAATAAATTGATTTAGAGCTTTCCTTTCTGCCGAAGTTTAAATCACTTCCACCTCTACATTTTCTACTGCCTCATCATGTTTCTTCTTTTGGAATTCCCTTTTTTTCAAAATCCTTTTGCCTGTCTTCATCAAGAGCATCTTTGTACAAAGAATGAGCACTTCTGACTAAATGTATCATAAGCTTATCAATAATTATCTTTTCAATCCCTCCAGCAAATTTCATATGATTATAGCTAACTTGGTTGAGACGATGCTTCTTGTAAATTAAGGTGGTTGTAGCACGGCTTACCCAAGTCCTTACGGCGGCGGCCCGTGCAGCTTGGGCGGCGGTAGACCTGTTCCGGATGATGTGGGCATACTTGGGTTCTAGGCGCTCTCGGATACACATGCGGTTGAACCAGATGTTCTGGATGGTGGAGGCTAGCTTCCTCTTGATGTGGAACATCTTAGAGATGAGTGGAGTCATATCGGTGGAAGGATGGATCATAATACTGTTCCTATTAACTAAACAGGTGGTGGCCTTACAGTATAACAGAGGGACATCAGGAGTTCCAACTAGTTTCGCCATTTATTCCCGGCTTTGTCAAGGATCAACTTGTTGAGATGATCAAATCCATCTAATCAAACTCCCAGTTGCTCTATCCAAGTTTATCAGTGAGAAGGTAGCCTAGAAGCGATCAATCCTTTTTTCTTGAGAATAAATTTTACTTCATTCTGACAAGCATTGCTCAAGCATACTCCTCTGAATTCACATTCAACTAAATCGCTTTCCACCCAACATTTAGTTGTATCAACCAGAATGTCAATGGTTGAGAGATTGGCTATAGCCAGGGCTGGTTTTAGGCAAGAGTCAAAGTGGCCTGGGCCCTGAGGGGGGCAAAATTTTGAGCCAATGGGTGCAATAAATGGAAATCCAATCCTGACTATCGGAGATATTGAAACTAATCACCTCAAACACATTGTCGAAGTCGGACACACTATTATCTGAACAATATTTTCGTGAATATTGCTTTGAGTAATTAAAAATTGCCTGGTAAAAACTAGATAGCAAATTAGCTACACTTTAGTTGCAAAATGTGTCAAAGCCAAGACTTTTTTTTCATTTCAATGGCTTGAGAGTTAGAGCTTTTTTTAAAGAGGTTTCAATCAGCCTTGTTCCGTGCTTTTATCAACTTTCAGCCATGTTAGAAAATGAAACGTATTATAAAAAAACAGATAGTTTCCAACAACACAAATCTCTGTAAAATATTGATAAAACCAAGAGAGGAAACCAAGTGAATGTATGGGAAAACTAAATTGAAATGAAACCAGCTTGATTTTTCTACCTCCCACCAAAATTCCTGGATTTTTTCCTAATTTCCAGTACAATTCTGTATGACTTTGAATGTTATGCACATGGATGAAATGGATTATGATAAACCCCA
>JAHWFO010025119.1:35916-60099 GCA_023313115.1 Rhysida immarginata
AGTAAAACAAACTTCGATCTGATGAATTTCAAACGAAAACTAGCATAAAATATTTAATATAATGGTACATTACACAACAGCATACAGTTTAAACAATATACATTACATTAATTTGCTTTTTTTCTCAATTTCCCATCCACTTTTCCGTCACCAAAACTTAACTTGGAGGGGGGGTTGATTTCAAACGAACTTCGATCTGACGAATTTCAAAAAACTAGCATATAATATTTAATATACATGTACTGACATATTACAGTTCATTATGTAGTATATACAATAAACAGTACATTAATTAGCTTTTTTTCCTCAATTTTTTGTCTCCAAAAGCTAATGCAAAAGTGAATTCTCAAAGAGAAGATGGCGACGCCATTGATAATAACTGAACAATATAGGCATGACATTAAATAAATTTATAACAATAAAGGTGAAAAGTGAAATAAATTTTCGACCAGTAAAATTTTTAACAGCCACTGTGTTCTATCTCCTGAAACTGTCAAAAAACGTTTTATAAAGTTCAAATGAATATTTATTAGAGTACTTAATGCATGAATACATAATGTGTACTGTAATAATTTCAAAAAATGAACGTACAATAAAAGTACATCTAATCTACTGTAACCGGCATTTTTGTCTTCTTCAAAATTAAATAACTATTATTTTTTAATAAACCACCATCTGTACTGTATTAAGAAACTTTTTGAAGAAACAGGCGATAATGAACCAGATTTTGAAGTTTTTTAATTGTATAGATCCAGGTTATTAATTTTTCAAATCGTAAAAAAATAAGAGATTTTTCTGTACATTCTTGCATATTTTATATCTCGTAAGTTAGTGACGAATCAAAAAATGGGGATCGCATTATACAAGAAGGTAAAATACTTACTGTTTTTTTGGGCTCTGAAAATAGGATTGCACGTACTTACAAAGCAGAATACTTACAGTACATTATTTCTACCAGTTCATGACTAATACCTTTCACACAAACACCAGAGCTCATGGAAAGTTTCTAATCTTGTGATCCAATGGGCTCGGGTGCTGGAAAGCATATGCCCTATCTCTGTCATTCATCAGGCTGGCTATGAATTTTGAGAGATTGTGATACAGTAGAACCTCGTTTTTACGAATCTCAGGGGACCATAACGTTTATTCGTAAAATCCAAACTTTGTAAAAAAAAAAAAAAAAAAAAAAAAACCACCCCACAAGAAATAGGCACTGAATTTTTAATAGGCAGTATTCTTAATACAAATAGGCTTATTCACTGATTAAGTATTTGAGTTTTGAAAATATTTAAGAATTGTTGTCTGATGCATATTGGAAGTTATTTCATTATTTAAGTAGTTTGAAAATTCAAAAAAACTGTCATAAATATCGTCTGGTACATTTTTAGTTGCATACAGATGGTTTTTTAGAGTTTCTAACGCGCTTTTAATTTGTGAGGATGTTGCTTTGAATGTCATATTTTCCAATTCCTCATCATTGTCATCTCCATGTCCTTCTTTGCCGCCATCTTTGATAAGATTGCAAATTTCGTTATCGTTTAACGTTGGAAAGTTAAAACGTCCACATCAGTATTAACAAACTCCGAGAATTTAGATTGAAAATTCAGCTTACTTTTCAAGATTTCCCACTCTTCAAATACTTCAAATTCGCTATCATCATCTTCTGGTGGGACCTGTGTGGGACTGCAAGTTCAGTTTCACTTTCGTTTGCACAGAGTTCCTGTATAAAGAGTTCATATTTAAGGCACCCTCTGTTGGCGACGGCAGAAACTAGTCCAGTTAATCATCGATCATGATGGTGATAACATAAGCCAAATGGAAAAAATGCAACCAGGCCACTCATGAAAAAATTTTTCACTCTTTTAGTAAAATTTTTTACTACCAATTACAACTTCTAACTTCGTAAAATCCGAATTTCGTTGTAAAAACACTTCGTAAAACTTAAAGTTTATTATATGGGAATTAATGGGAGAGGGTCGAGATTTCAGAATTACTTCGTAAAATCCGGAATTTCGTAAAATGTGAGTTCGTAAAAACAATGTTCTACTGTATATTCAAAGACATCTTACACTCAGGGAAATACGATTTAATCTGATGAACAACTTAGCTTTAGAAAAATTTGGATGCCCCTCCACCCTATAAAAACATAACACAATTTATTCTTACAGTCTCTATTAGGTCGCCAAGGGCCCACTTTTTCATTTTCATCCGCTCGCTCATCTTTACGTGAACGCCAATTGACTTCATCTTGCGTTTTTTTATCTTTAAAGGTCATTCTAGTAGCAGCACGTTCTTCTTCCTCTTTACGGCGAAGTCGTTCTTCGATTTCCTGTTCTTTTGCCCTTTGTTTGCTGGCACTACGTTCAATCTCCTCCATTCTGGCTGCATGTGCAGCTTCCTCTGCAGCCTGTTTTGCTTCACGCTCTCTTTGTGCTTCCTCTCGTACTGAATGTAAACAATATTTTTCAACCTTAGTTACAAAATGCTAATCTCAGATCAATAACATTACAACATAAAAATTAATTATATACTATCAAGCAACCTAATTAAATGACATATCTTACATCGATTTGCTTCTTCTTCTCTCTTCAGCTGTTCTTGTTCTTCCTTTTCCTTTAAATATTTCATCTTTCGTTCTGACTTTCGCTCCTCTTTGCGATATTGTAGCTGTTTTTGTCTTTCTTCTGCTAATTTGGCTTCAAATTCTTTTAATTTTTCCTGAAATATTATAATTTCTATTTTAAAAATGTTTAACTTAATACTAAAGAAGAAACTATTTTAAGCACTTTTATTACTTACGTTGTAAGCCGACATACGGGAAGCCCTTAAGTTGTCTAAGAATTTCTCCTTATCACTCTTCATTCTACTTAACCGTTCTCTATGCTGGAGAGCCAACTTTCTGTCCTCTATTAATTGTTTGATCTGTTAAGAAGTAATCAAAATAGATAAGTACCATTTATTTAAAGAGCATTTTAATATTAAAAATTAAGGAGCCCTTTCCAAGCAAGACAGGAACTACCAAAAAACTTACAATAGCAAAGTGTCTTTTTTTTTTGCCACCTCTCAACCAAGGTCTCCTATAGACAAGGCCACCTCACTCGGACAAAATGGTGGCGATGTTATACAACTGATATGGAATTTTTTTTAAATACTCAACAAAAAACAAAAAAAAAAAAAAAAAACAACTTAAAAATACACAATACGAATTTTTATTTACAACATTCTTCACATTAAAATAGAGTGCTCCCTCTACATAACGGCACTAGGCCTATAAGCAAACTTATAATGGCAACTCCATATAATGAAGTTTTTTCCTGGAAAAAATTTTTTATCATCAATTTTATCAATTAGGATTTTATCAACCATCACTGCCAACCATGAACGAGTCTGCAGTTTTTTAGTTTCGGGAAAAAAAAATTCATTATATGGAGTTGCCATTTTAAATTTGCTTATAATCCTAGTGTAGTTATGTAGAGGGAGAACTGTGTTACAATAATGTATTTTAGATTTATTAAGCTAAACTGATTTTTGAAGGCAAGTTATTTTGTATTGCTAGAGTTTAAATAATTAGATGATGGTTTCAGTAATACTAGATTTAATATTAATCAAAATTCTCCAATTAATTCAGTGTTAAATATACCATTACTAAAGCCATCGTCTAATTATTTAAACTGGCTTTGAGGATGAAGAGGAGTCTTCAAATGAAACCCATTCGAATCAAGTAGTGTTGTAAGAAGAAGGCAGAAAACAGGAATCACAAGCAAATAAAAGAGTAGTGTTTAATGAACAGTATTGTACACACTTTTCTCAAAAAAAAAAAAAAAAAAAGTTACCTATGGCATTAGGCATTCATCTCATTGTTTGGGGGAACAGGAAATTGATGTGGGTTGCCATTTGAACCAGTCCATAATTGCTTCCTGCAACTCCTTACCCATGCTGAATCATTGTTCTTTGAGGAATTTCTTCAAAGAGATGAGAGTTACAAGGGGACGAATCAGGGCTGTAAGGAGGATGTTCAAGAATCATTTCTTCTTGGCTAGTGCATCCACAACAACTTTTGTGACATGCGGGCGTGCATTGCCCCCCAAACAATAGAATGCTTGCCTAAACGCCATAGGTGACTTCTTTTGAGAAATAAGTGTACAATATTGGATGGGTTTCATTTGAACATTCTTCGTAATCCCACAAAGTCAGTTTAAATAATTAGATGTTGCAGGTTCTCCATGGAACCATAGGATATGATGAAGATCAGTTTTCTCTTATGTTGATAGCGGTATATTGGAACATACGTTTTGGTTCAACAAGTGACTATATTTATTTTTATGAAAGCTGAATATATTATACCAAACTGTGCATCCCATCCTTTTCCATTTGAAAGGGTGGGTGCAATAGTAGCGTAAGTGAGAATGGTAGTATTAAATACAGTACACTTTAGCCCACTTATTACGAACTCTCTTACTACGAAATCCCATTTAGTACGAAATTAATCTCTGGCCCGACCCCGTCGATGTAATTTACATGTTAAATTGACCAGATAATACGAACATTTTTTTATGAAAATACGGTAATTACGAAAAAAATCTGGCAATTTTTTTGTATAAAACAAGGTTTTTTAAATAAAATACGAGGTTTTTTTCACGAAAATAAGGTATCAAAATCGTAATCCCAGATTTGGAAAAAAATATTTGGTCTCCCCCCCCCTCCTCCCGATAGAAGAGCGGCAATCTCTCAGTTTTAAGCCTAAGTACAAGAACAGCAATTTTCCATAATAAAAATGTAAAAATGGTCACATCCTTTATTTTTAAACGAATATTTTTAATATTATAGTTCAAAATTGTTTATTAACGTAAGAAATTACGCTGAAAATTAACTTTAAGAATTTCCACTGCCATTGCTATCCCAGAAGCCATTGCTAACTATAGCGCCCTGGATAACATTGTGATCGGGATCGGACGAAAACGTGAAGAGATCGTTTGAACTTCATACTGTGAAACTCTTTACAAAAGCCACAAATACGGATAATTTGCTTTTATAAGTTAAGCAATTTACGGTGATAATTTTTTGACTTAATAAATGTTAGAAATTTTGATAGGCAACGTCAGAAAAACTAACATTGATGTTTAATCAGCAACCAAAAGTCGTAATTGTTAAACTGCAAAACATCAAACTTTTTGTAATTTCTAAGTCCATATATTATTTGGAAATAATAAATGTCCTAATATATATATGTGTTCCTTCATTACAATACATTAACATAAACACTTATTCAATATCAATAGATAATGGTTTCCAAAGGGTTTAAGAAAAATGAAATGAAACATCGATGGTGCAAAAGCAACGAAAATTCGATGGCCAAAACTTTTTGAACATCGATACTTTCGGCTACTCCATTTCAGTCATGCATTACTAATAAATCTAATCGAGGCCCGCAAATAAAAAATTTTCCTAAGAAATTAAGCATGCAAACGTGCAACTGTTTTTCTTTTTTGTGCATTTTCTTAAAGGATGCGTGCGCATTGAATGAATTAAGATCGTTTTTGATAAATTAAGATGATGCTTTGGATGAATTGCTAAATTACTTTTATAAATGGAATGATTATGTAAGCAAAAAATTAATCGTTAAGAGTAAGCAAACTATGATAAGAGATTATTTTGTTAACGATAACCATGATAACACAGAATAACAATAAAAGATAAATTGTCTATTTTTTGTCTTTCTCTGATATTACGAAAAGATATTTGGTTCCGTAGGATTTCGTATTAAATGGGTTAGAGTGTAATACTAAAGCCAACATCTAATTATTTAAATTCTGGTACACAAAATAATTCTCCTTCAAAAATCAATTTAGCTTAATAAATCTAAAATAAATTATTGTGTAATATTTTAATGCAAAGAATATTTAGAATAAATAATCATATGGGCATTTTTACATTCTTTTTGCTGAGCATTTAAAAAATATTCCATCTCAGCTGTATAACACAGCATTTCATCTGCCAGCCACAATCGCTGCCATTTTGTCAGAGTGAGCTGGCCTTGTCTCAACAAATCATATATATAAAATCAGCGATGGTGGACTTTGTCACAAAAGTATAGAGATTGAAGTGTGCCAAAACTCTTAACAATGGACTATTTCCCGATTATACAATCGGGTGGGTTCGCTTCTAGTAATCAATATATGTTGATGAAGGTCCTTTGTGCATCAAATAATAAAGTTATCTTTTTTTCCCCACCCCGTAACTGTGATCTACAGAGTGATTAAGTACTTTACAACTTTATTTAGATCATGTACAGAATCGGTGAAGTGTCATTTTAGAACGAAGCAATTCAGTTTGACTCCCTTATGTGACAGTCACCACTGCAATTCAAAATGGGTACATTTACTTTGTGGGACGTGCTTATCGTATGTTTGTGTTTGATGATAAAAACTCCTATAGTCCAACGTAATTTTCCTGCAACGTTGGTAAGGATCCTCCAGGTAGGCCTACAATTTACTCTCAACACTAAACTTTTCGTTGAGACTGGCTGTTCCGTAGGACAGCAGGCCATCTTCAATTTTTAATGCTGCAACGGAATAACTCAGACAGAGCTTTGCCCATAATCCTAACAAATCAACAGACGTGGCTCTTATACTGGAATACAATAAATGACGTTTGCTGCATATTAAATCTATGTTTACACCTGAAACCATACAAACTTACATGGTACAAGCAATTACTGCTGCAGATAAAATGGCTCATCAGAAATTTTGTGCAGAAATACTGGAACAAAGAGGATATGATGAGACATTTGGTAATAGCCCTGCTAACAAGGGAACTACACGAATATGTATCCAACATATTCCCACAAAATTGAAAATGTTACTCATTGAAATGTTACTATTGATGCTTGCAAAATAAGAAAATGCTAAATTTTGTTTCCTTCAAAATAAACTGAGAAAACGAAAAAATCTGAGCACATATAGCCATTGTTAAAGCGGTGTGTATGTGTATTATTGCACTCTCAATGTATTTCTTCACTACTCAACAATACGCACGAATCCACTTCACATGAAAACAACGTTATCATTTCCAAGTTATAACTTATTTCATAAGTTATCAACGTAACTTATTTACTGATTTCCTCTCTTATATCCGAAAATCCTTAGATTTTGAGGTATTAATAAAAATTTACGTTTAATGTGGTTTGAGGCACAGCCCATCAACAAAAATTTGTAACCAACTAGATGTCGCTGTGTTGTCATGGAGAATTTTTACGTTTGTGGTTAGTCAGTCATAAACATTTCACATTTTAGTCTCATTGTTCGAGATGAACTGGCTAATATCTCCCATGGCAGATGGATAGGTAGAGGAGAACCAGTTCCATGGATTTCCAGAAACATGAGGATTTCGGAGTTCGACTTTGCAGTGACCAATAGTCTTGACCTAGTCAAGAAACTTGAAAACATCGAAATTAAGGAAGGGGAAATTCTCGTTTCGTTCGACGTTGTGTCCTTATTCCCTAGTGTACCGATTCCCGATACCGTCAAATTTGTCCGAGAAATTTTGATTAATAATTCAGTCCCTCAATCTAATATTGACGAATGCCTCAGATTGGTCAACCTATGTGTTAAGAACAACGTGTTTAAGTTCAATAATAAGTTCTACAAAATGGAAGAGGGTACTCCTATGGGATCGTGTTTGAGCCCAATATTGGCTGAGATTTTTCTCAAAAAATTTGAAGAAAAATTAAAAACTTGCGGTTTTTACTTTCCTAACACTTGGTTCAGATACGTAGACGATGTGTTTACTATCTTTGATACCAAGGTGTGCAACGTATCGGATTTCTTGCAACATCTTAATAGTTTCTATTCTACTGTGAAATTTACATTTGAATTAGAAAATAATAACAGTCTACCTTTCCTCGATATTTTGATTACCAGGAACAACCAACGTTTATCTTTTGATATTTACAGAAAACCCACTAACCATCTCAATTATATCACTGTAGATTCTAGCCACCCCTGGAGTCAGAAGATGGCATCATTTATTTTCATGATAGACAGGGCTATCAATTTACCTTTGGATGAACAGACACGCAACAAGGAAGTGGCATTTATCAGGAAAATAGCGAGCAAGAACGGATACGATTCAATAACCATATCGAACTTAATTAGAAAAAGGAACTTCAAAAAATTTTTATCGGACATGACCACATTGAAATCCATAAAAGATAAGGATAAAATCATTTCTTTACCTTTTAATAACTCTCTCATCAAAAATTTAGCTCCTGTTTTTAAAAAATTTAACTTCTCTTTAGCTTACAGTAACCCCAACCAATTGAAGAATTTGTTAGGCGGACCTAAGGACAAAACACCGGACCTACAGAAGTCGGGCATTTACACAGTTCAATGTTCCCAATGCCCGAAACATTACGAAGGACAAACCAAACGAAGTATCCACACCAGATGGAAAGAACACCTCGCACATAGACGTTTTGGTAGAATCCATCAATCTGCCGTCGCCAAACACTCAATAAAAAGTGCACATAGCTTCTCGATAAAAAACTTGAAACTGGTGCAGCCGATTAATAATCAACTTCTGTTGGACGCATATGAAAGTATGACGATCCAGAGCACCAATAGGAACACTTCATTAAATTCGGACTCTGGCCCCATTGGACACTCATCGTTAATTAGGTGGTGGACCCGATTGGCCAATAGTCAATCTCACCTGACGACCAATAGTTAATCTTTCTGTCTGCTTGTATTGCTTGACCTGTGATTGGTTTTCTTCGTGACTATCTCATTATAAAAGCGCACGTGGAGTACTCTTGGTTTAGTGGTTGTCAGATCGAGACAGAGAGCAGAGCACACATCACGGGTTCGAGCTACTCATAGATGGTATAGATTGGAGAAGGAATGTAATTGAAGGCACACTCTCTTAAGGTCAGCGGTTTTTTTATATCCTATTCTTTAAGGCTGTTTTTTCTACAGATCTTATTCTGGAAAAGCCCTTTTCAGGGCTAGCAGTCTGCTATTCTTTACTGACTATTATTTTAAATTTTATCATAATGCCAGACTCAGGCAAAGCGTTAAGTGGCATTGCAAGCCAAAAAACAAGTGACGGTAAATATACATATGGCGAGATATATAAAGATGCCTGTAAAGATTACAGATTCGAAGCTTTTGATGCTATAATTAAGGATAAGCTAGAGGTTTTGCGCCAAGAAATGTGCACTAAGTATGATATTTTACAAGGAGAAGTCGAGTCACTAAAAGGGAACATAACTGAAATCCACGATAAAATTGCTAATATGAATGCTGAAATATCTGCAGCACGTAATGAAGCCAACAAGAACTTTAATAAGTTGGAGCAGTTCCTCAAAGATCAATTCTCTGCTCTTTCAATGAAAGGTAATCAGCCTACTGGTGTAACTTCTGACTATCTAAGAGACTCTTGTGAAACAGAGAGTGTGAATCCTCAGCCTATGGAAATTATCCCCTCCGGCTCAGGGAGTAATGATAACGATGGCAAAGACCCGATTAGTACAAATCGCAAACGGCTATACAATGATACGGATAAATGGATACCTGCAAAATCTAAAAAGGCTAAAAAAGGGTTGAAAATTGACAACATTAAGGATGTTGTTGATTTAAATGATACAATCGCTGTTGCTTTTCGAGAAAGCAAGTCCGAACAGCGAAAAAATGTTGAAAAGCCAAATACCAAGAGCAGCTCCTATATTCCGCCAATCATAATACGTACTCACGGTCAGCCAATCAAGCAAATCCTGGGCGAGATTCAAAAGCATGTGGCGATTAACCTAATTACTGTACACACAGGCAGAGCAGAGACGATCAAAATAAGGTGTCATGATGAGGAAACTCATAGTAAATTGGTGTCTGGCATTAAGGCTGAAAACGTGCTAAAGATTCAGCATCATCAACTGAAATCGGAAAAAGTCCTCAAATACGTTATACGAAATGTAGACGTGACCTATGACCTTAACGATTTTAATGAAGACCTGAAAAAGGCCAACTACTTCCCTGAGAAAGTGATTGCTTAAAAAAGCCAAAGGATCAATTGATATGCCCATGATTCTGGTTCTGTTATCAAACACTGAACACAATAAGACACTTAAAAATGTGACCCGCATAGGGCCTTTAGCTCTCAGTGTTGAAATGTTTCGAGGTAATAAGAAACCTTTACAATGCTATAATTGTTTGCGATTTGGCCATGTATCTATGGGTTGCACGGAATCCCCCCGTTGTAACAAATGCGCTAAAGATCATCAGTCAAAAGACTGCCCAAATGTAAAAGGACAAGATCCCCCAAAATGTATTCGATGTAATGGACAACACACCTCCAGTTACACAAAATGTCCTAAATATCCGCAAGTCAGGAGAGTGCAAAGTGCTAAAGTGTCCCCGGAGATTTCCTATGCCTCAATGGTCTCCAAACAAGATAAGAGCATTAACGTGAATGATTTTCAAGAAATGTATAAACAAATTGGCAGTGTATGCAATTTGTTAAACGAACTGGGCAAGAAAATGCCACTGATGAGTGGAATACTTACGAATAAACACTGACAGTATGGCTGATCGATGTTATTCTATTACAAATCGAGGTAAACTTCGTTGCGTAATATGGAACGCCAGGGGGGTCCCCCGGAGGCGTATTGAGTTTTACAACTTCCTAACCCAATGGGATATAGACATAGCATTTCTATGTGAGACACACTTAAGGCCAGACCGCGACTTCAGGCTACCTGGTTACTGTGTCTATCGTAAAGACAGAATTCTTCCCACTACAGTAAAGTCCCCGTCAGGTGGGTCAGCAATTATTATTAAGAAAGGCATTCATCATCGGGAGGAACCAACCCGAGACTATATGGGAATGGAAGCTGCCTCTGCTATCATTACTGATGCCACACTGGGAGAAGTGAAACTAGTGGCTCTATATAATGCGCCCAAGCATAAATTCGATGCCAATGAGCTTGACGAGCTGTTTTCCGGGAATATTCCCGTTATTATGGCGGGAGACCTGAACGCTAAGCACTCGCACTGGAATTCAAGATGCCATAACCAAAACGGTGTCCTTTTGTATGGCTACGTGCAAAAGCAATCTGATATTATTGCAGTAGGCCCTGTGGATGATACATATTATTGTGATCATTCTCCTTCAAGCGATGTACTTGATATTGTGTTGTTGAAGGGCTTCTACAAATCATTCAGTATCTATACTGTCAATGATCTATCCTCAGACCATAAACCAGTTGCACTAAATTTTGATAACGTAAACATTGACCTCAAAGAAGAACTGAGGCTCAAACAAGACTGGAAATTTTTTAGAGAAATTCTCAAAAAAAGATGACGACCCACTAAATAACGTACATAGTACGAGCGACATAGATACCAATGTGAAAAGGCTTACTGAACGTATAAATGCAGCTATTGACTCTAGTGCTTCGCCCTTAGAGTCGAAGCGAGCTGATCACCTTGATCTCACCCCAGAAATCAAACAATTAATTGAGCAAAGGAATAAGGTTAGAAGGCAGTGGTACCGAACTCGTGATTCATGGCTTAAGACCAAATATAATAGGCTCACAAGAAGAGTTCACGAGGAGGTAAAAGCACTTCGTAATGCCAGATGGTATGATAAAGTTAAGAGTCTGTCGACCCACGATAACTCTATGTGGTGCATGGTTCGAGCCTTGCAAAACAAGAAAGCCATAAATATCCCACCTCTGTTAGCCCAAAATGGCAAATTCATCACGAATGATGATGATAAAGCGCAGCTTATTGCAAGCTCACTTTCAGAACAGTTTGTCACGCCTACTGATGGTCGGCAAATAGGACTTGATATGTCCGAGAAAGTAAAATCCTGCATAACTGGCTTCTATAGTATTCACGGCAATGAATTCCCAAAACATAGCATTGATGTAAATGAAGTCCTAAGCATCATTAAAAATTTAAAAACGAGAAAAGCTCCAGGTAAAGACTCTATTAAGAACACTGCTTTGAAAAATTTACCTCCAAATACAATTCAAGATATTGCAAAAGTGATTAACGACTGCTGGAAGAACACTTACTTCCCGGATGCTTGGAAGCAATCAGTTGTCTTAAGCATTCCTAAGCCAGGACAAAATCCTGCAAATCCTGTTAGCTACAGGCCCATCAGCTTGTTACCATCAATTTCCAAAATCCTGGAAAAAACAATTCTCAAGAGATTCATTGAGCACTGTGATGCCAACGATCTCATCCGCGATGAACAATTTGGCTTTCGCTGAAACCATTCCTGCCAACTCCAAACATGGAGGCTCGCAGCGGATATCAACGAGCCCCTTAATCTCTCTATGTACTGTGGGGTCGTTTTTCTCGATGTACACAAAGCCTTCGACCAAGTCTGGCACGATGGTCTTATTTTTAAAATGATTATGGATGGATTTCCTGAAGACATAATTACTCTGATACACTCGTTTCTCTCCAACCGGTTCTTTCAGGCCAGAGTTGGAGATAGTCTATCTCCTATGTATGAAGTAAAAGCTGGTGTCCCACAGGGTTCAGTCCTGGGGCCAGTATTATTCAATTATTTTATGCGAGACTTCCCAAGTCCTTCTAAATGTAAGCTCTTTTTTTACGCAGATGACGCTGCTATACTGACCTGTGCTCGTCAACCAGCCGTAGTAGTCTCGCGGCTACAGAAGGCTCTAAAGGAGTGTGAAAGCTGGTTTAGCAAGTGGAGGCTAAAATTGAATGTAGACAAATGCAAGGCGATGTTTGTCTCCAAGAAGAGAAAGAGATCATTAGATTCTCTAACACTATATGGCAAAAAACTGTACTGGGTTGAAACTTATAAATATCTTGGTGTTGTTATTGACTCTAAACTTACCTGGACTCCCCACGCAACTTATGCGTTGAATAATAAGAGCCAAGTTTAGCTTGATTGCTCTGCTGGGCCGGAATAGTGCTCTAAACATTGATAATAAACTCCTACTCTATAAGGTCATTGTTCGGACTATCTTGACCTATGGTATGCCCGTCTGGGCCACAATATGTAAAACTAGATGGAAAGAACTGCAAACGTTCCAAAACGTTACCCTCCGGACTATTGCGCAAAAAGATCGGAGAATTGTTCGCAATTCCTCCATTTATAATGACTTCAACATGACTCATATTGGCAAATACGTTCAAGGGCTCATGGAATCCATGCTGCCCAATATAGAAAATCATAGCAACGAGCTAGTCTCGGGCATTTTAAAGCATCCTATGCATAGAAAGAGATATCGTGACCCAAGGCATATACTTGATATTAATTTTGAAGACATTGATAATGTCTTATTTCCAGATTACTGGACTTCATAGGTCGTGTTTTATCTAATACTAGTGGTCTGCTTCTAGTCTAGACAGTCGTCAATCAAATTGTCCTCCACCAAGAGGAGGCAATTTTCTTTCATACTTTGGATGACCCTTGTGGGTACATCAGGCTTCTTTTCTAGCTCAGTGTATTTCCCTTGGAATATGATTATGAAGGGTGAGATTATGGAAGCTATGCTTCAAGTTCCACTTGAATACCGATACACTACACTGTTCGATTGTCGATTGTCGATGTCTCTTGGTTTAGTTTCACCTGAGATCTCTCACCGTGTTGCTCCATGCCTTCTGCTGATGATGATAGCGTCGCTATCGAAAAACGTTTACAGGTCATGTATTTATTTTTCCTTTTGTATTTTCTTTTGTTTTATAAAACTGTTGTGGTTAAAGAGTTATTTTGTCGTTATTTCGTTAAATGCATTATTTATTAAAATACAAATTAGTAAATATATAAAATTTTTATAGTACAAATATTTAATAATTTATTGACAAACTTTTAATACTTTATTTTAATGTTCAAACGGCAATTGTATAATATTCTATTTTTTTAAATTTAATTGGAAATATTTATTATTTTATTCTTAAAATTAAATAGGATAATTTTTAATATTTTATTTTTAAAATTAAATCATTGATTTTGTTAAATTTTATTTTTTAAATTAAGTCTGTAAAATTTTATATTTGATTTTTAAAATTAAATCGACAAATTTTTATATATTATTTTCAAAATTAACGAGAGACTTTTAATGTTTTATTTCTAAAATGTTCTTGAAAGTTTTTTATATTTTAATTTGAACATTTTATTAAATTTTTATTGGAAATTTTTGATATTTTATTTTTGCTTGTGTCATACAAATAAACTATTAAAAACATGAAAAATTTTCTATTTTAAAATTAAAAATAATATTAAAAATTTTTCCATTAAAAAAAATAAAATATTAGTAATTTTACAATAAAAAATAGCTGATAAAATATTTTTAGTAAAAATAATGATTAAAATAAAATAATAATAATGCAGCAACAGCAGGGATACAATCCGCCGGATAAACCGTAAGATGAAGCCCTATGTTGCCCCCCAACAGGCTGAAGCCCAAAACGGGGTTAAATCATTAAACGTATAAAATAGACTAATAAAGAAAAGAAGATAATAGGAATGATTAGAATAATGATAATAATGATAAATAAAAGATAAATAAAAACAAAGCCAAACGCCAGGCCGAGTCAGACAAGCAATTAATAATAATTTAATAATAACTATAACAACAACTGGGGAAAAAACCGACCAGCAAAACAGCTAGAAGGAAAAACCCAGTGTTGTCCCCCTACAGGCCGAAGCCCAAAAAACAAGGTTATGATTACCAATAACCAGAGAAATCTAACAACATATAAAATTATATCAAAACCAAGAAAAGGACACAGAGACAACAACAAAAATTAACAATACCCAAAACTAATCTAATTATAACTAACAGAAAAACGATGACAACGACCCAAATGATATGACTCAAAATAGTACAAGATAAAATAGTTAAATGAAATAATAAAAAAAAAAAAAAGAAAGAAAGAAAGAAAGAAAGCGATTTTTGTTGATATGTTTTTTTTTTTCCTGGTTTTACCTCTATCCTTAACCACAGTTTTCCTTGTGCAGTATCTTTGAGCTTGAACACAAGAATGTAGGTCAATCCCCAAGGGTCGCTTGAAATGAGAAATAGTATATAATGAATTTCAAGAGACCGAAGTTTTGGTTCTCATTATCCGACCCAATAATAAAAATGGATAGACGGAATAATGGATTATTTACATAACTGCCACGATTCAGACTCGTCCCTTGAAATATCTCTCCAAAATAGATTTTTTAATTATGAATCTGCATTTTATGTATAAATAACTCTAAGGTTGCTACATCATAACATTTGGAAAAACTCCAATTCACTTTCTGAAAATGTTGAAATGTCGTATTTTCCACCTATTTCACGATGGGCAATTCCTAGTTTTCATCATCTTCCTTTTCAGTATCCTTTGCTAGACTAGTTTGCCAAATACAATTTCGAATGGTGAATTCTGTAACAAGTCACCAAATCTTTTCCAGCATTAGCTCCACATATCAAGTAGAGAAACATTACTTTATGGAAAGTTGATAAAGAATTTCTTTTTATTGACGACCTATCCTGGCACATGATAAATGATAACGTTGTGGGCAAATACAAAAAGGTGGGGTGGGGGATGGAGATAAAAGATCAGTGACAGTAACGTAAAGGTACAGTATTTTTTGTAATTTTGCTAAATTTTTCGAAACATAAAAACAGTCAAAAACATTAAGTTTTCCCATCCAATTTCATGTGTTAGGTGGTTTGTTTTAGCTGTTTAATAAAAAAACATTATAGGTTGGACGGGACCAAAAATTCCGTTCTTTATCCAGGGCGATTCGAAAGTCCCCGAACTCCCAAGTTTAAGACGTATTTACTGAAAAACCATAAAAGACATCAGAGCATTGCTGCTTGTAGTAGTTGCGTGTGACCTTAGGAATGCATTGTGCAACACGAGAGCACCACGTGACACGACAGTTGCACAGGCGAACAGTGACGTTCAGTCGTTCATGATTCTCAAGCAAGATCAGAGTCACGTTCATATTAGTTTATTTTGCGGAAAAATCGTATCAACGTTGCATTCAGCGCTCTCAAAGGAAGTTTTCAGATGCTGCTATATTGTACCAGGGAAAACCAACTAACAAGGAAACCCCACATAGCCTAACCGCTTTAACAATGGAGTCTTAGTATGGCTATGTATGCTGAAATTTTTTCGTTTTCACGGTTTATTTTGAAAGAAACACAATTTCGCACCCTCTTGTTTTGCAAGTAGCTTCAGATGAGTAACATATTTCAATTTGGTGGAAATCTGCGACATGCATGTTCGAGGGATTCCCTTGTAAGTATGATCTTATATACCGGTTTTACGAGACAATCTATGCATATGACAAGCCTAAAAGTGCCCGATAAGCTGTGGTGATGACCACGTGATGACCCAGTCGCGCCCTAATTTCATCGTCCTGTGGTCAGGACAACTTGGTTAAACTGGAAGGTTTTCCAGGAAATCATCACACCACAATCAATTTTATGGGCAATTCACTCCTTTGAACCATACGAATCCCCTAGACCGGATCACATCATGCCCGTATTGCTGCAGAATGCATCAGACATGATTTCACCCAAGGTCAGTAGAAAGAAAAGTCTCATTACGCAGGTTTGGCTTTCCTGTGAGGAGGAAAAGTGATGTCAGGGATACATTAAGGAAGGTTGGTTGGTTGGTTGGTTGGTTGGTTGGTTTATTAGAAATTTAGGCGTCGACTACTAAGGTCATTTTGCGCCTTTTACACAAGTTATATCTGTACGCAGCCCGGGACAAACACAAACATCCATGCCCACAGCGGGATTCGAACCCACGACCAGGCACATTAAGGAAGGAGGAAAAGTGATGTCATTAAGGAGAACATTATAAAAAATAAAATTTAATTCTTTTGCTTTGTCTGAATGATTGTTGCAGGCATACACTGCACAAACAGACATTGTTAGCTTTACTACCTCGATCTTCATTGGTGTCCTTAATATCACTGTGCAGTAAAGGATGCATTTTGGAAGAAGTTTACAAGACCTTATCCTTTTTAGGGATTTTGTTTCCTCTATCCTGTCCAAAATCTTTAGGACCAGTTTAGCCGTGGGATACATTTCTACACGTCGGATGAAAGTCATCTTTTTACCAAAACTTTGAAATGGTTGCTATGACTAGACCAGGTACTTTCATCCAATTAGTGTATCCTCTTCTTTACTCAATAGATTATTAATAAGAAGGTTAGAGGAACAATGGCCAGAAATTGGACCCATACATGCTAACCAACTTGCATATCAACCAGGTAAATCAACACAGGTAGCTCAACACTTTGGGTAAGGATAGAGAAATAACTGGCTCACAAAAAATAGCCCTTGCAGCCTATCTGGGCATTGAGGGAGCATTTGATAAAACTTCCTACATTTTGATTCAAATATAAGATAATAACTGAAGAAACATCTCCAAGATTTCGAAAGACAAATTGAAAGGGAAGGAAAAATTCCGCGACCTGGGTTCGAACCAGGGGCCATGCCTATCGCTAGCACTGCTCTTACCAACTGAGCTACTGCGGATATGAACCGCTTTGCTGTTACAAGATATCCAAATGGACTTCATTGAAGCCACATAGCAACTCAATCGGCAGAGCAGGCCCCGACTCGAAGGTTCGAACCAAGGTCGCGGAATTTTTCCTTTTCCTTTTTCAATTACACTTTGATTGTTAAAACTTTAAGCTCTAGAAAGCAGTTCCCAAACCTTTTTTGACTCGCAAACCCCTTTTCAAAAGATCTGATTTGCACGAACCACTGACTTGTAAATATACATGCATACGATAAAATAATCCGCCGTTATGGAAAAGTTTTAGTGAACCCTTTGGAAGAATTGAGTCACTGATACGCAATAGGGTTCATTCCCTCCTGGAGGACAGATAGTTAACACTCAATTGTTTGGGGGTGAAATCGTGGCTCATCCATCCAGGGCAATGGAAACTATACTCTCCCTAGTCCTACTAAATATTTATGTCTATGAAGCCGCCAGTAAGAGTTTATACAAAGCTGGGAATTTGTGGATTATGAGTAGACTTCCCTTGAGCAAAATCTCATATTGCCATTAACCAAATAATGACTAGAAGTATTTTACAAATGCCTACACATGAACTGGAAGTCCAGTCTCTTCCAGAACACTTCTTGGACCCATGTTAATAGGACTTTTTGTGCTTACCTTGACCTCTATAATACCCCCTTAAACTGTTTTGCACATGATTTGAATCACCCTGTATATAAAAAATAAGTACTTCTTAATGACATAAAATAAATAGTCAAATTTAAGGACTGATACTGCAAAAATAAGTACTTTTTAAAAACTTTTTAAGGGCCCTTAAAAGCAGAAACTGAAAAAAAGGAGTTCTTAAGGACTTTTAAGAACCGTACGAACCCTGCTGTTAGGCATTTTGACCTATCCTTTGCGTAGTTATTAAGCATGAAATTCTTTTATAACAGATAAAATCTAAATGATGAAACGATTAAAACAGATGGTATTTGACGAAATATTATCTACACAAGTTTTAGAAAAAAAATATGAATTGCTTACCCTTTCAGCTTCTTGCTGTTCCCAGAATTGTTTATCCTTGATACGTTTATCTTCAAGTGCTGCCTGCAAAAGAGGGATTTCCTCTAGTCGCTTTGCACGTTCTAAATGATCCACTTTCTTTTCTTGAGATTTTAACTTGGCTTGATATTCCTTTCGCTCTCTGTCCAGCTGTTCCACTTGACGTGCCATAATTTCATCAGTGTCAAGTTTTTCCAGCTCCTTAACATTAAGCATGAAGATTAATTTGCAATACAGTATGATCAATATTGCATTTATAACAAAATTTGAAAACCTTCATCCATTATTAGGAAAGTTTAATACAATAGAGCCTCCCTATAGCGAAATGCAAGGGACTGGCAAAATCATTTTACTATATAAATATTTCGCTGGATGGAGGTGGTGTTAAAATTTACATAATTTTGATGTATAAATTGTTGAAAATTTAGTATTTTATATTAATTTGAATGCTTCTTAACATTAAGAACAAAACTTCTTTGATATCTGACATCGCTGCTATCTAAAGTCGTGCAGGTCACCATTACTGAACAGTTTGTTCGGATCACAATTATTTCTTCTGAAATAATTAAAATTTGAAAGCAGCACAAACTGAAAATAATATTGTAACACGTATTTTACAGAAGAATACCGACAGAATGTATTCATAAGCCTTTTTATTGAGACCAACGAGTGTTTTTTTTTGTCGGCCTTGGTAAAAATAGCAGTCAATGTTTTTAGAAAATATTTATGGGCTTAAACTTTCAATAAAAGAAATTCATAAATTTGAACAAATATTAAAGGTTTTAATAAAAAAAAATTCTTCCGAGTTTCGACAGCTTCTACAGCAGTTCTCGTGCCAATTCTCATAGAAAATAAATTTTTAACATGCTTGCACATTTAATCTCCTTAGCAGGCTGCCATTATTGCTGTGCAGTGCATTATGGGGTTGTTCTCGAGAACTTTTCGTAATTTAGCCGATAAAATAAGCCTAATGCCACAGCTGATTGGGCAGAGGTTGTGACGTAAAAACTTGTTTTTAACTTTGCTTATTGGTTGTTTGCGATAATTTCATTTGTTGGCTGTTGGGTTATGCTAAGTGTGAGAACAAAATTTCATAAGAGCAAAAATATTTATTAGCTGGACCGAAAAATCGTTACGTTATAGAAATAATTATGCTATAAAGATTTCGCTATATGAAGACTGAAAAAGCATTACACCAATAAGATTTTTGCCAGGACCGCAGAAAAATTACGCTATAGAGATAATTCCGCTATATCAATGTTTGTTATAAGGAGCTTCTACTGTATATACATTATATTTAAAGTCTAAAATGTAGAAGAGCATATTACTTCTTCAGCCAGGTCCTGGAAGAACTTGACATAGCCAGTTTTCTTAAGTTGTTCCAACTTATCTTTGACATGCTTGCGCTTAATTTCCTTATGCTCTTCTAAACGACGCTGACGCTCTCTTTCATCAGCTTCACGCTGCAAACGTTCTTCCTCCAATTCTTGTTGCCTTTTACGTTGTTCTTCAATTTGTCTTCTTTCTTCTTCTTCCTGGTAATCAAAATACAATCAATGTGCTCCTTATGTATTACTCTTCATATAAATACATTTAAAATAATGTTTCTAACAATTGCAAAAAAACAAGGCTCCCCCCCCCCTTCAATTTCCTACCATTTTTTTTTTATTATCACTTTTTTTATATTTCCTTTAGCAACTTACACGTTGAATGCTAAGATTTTCAAGCATCTCTTTTCTCTCTTCAATGATTTGACGTCTAGCTAATACAAGCAAATGTTTTGACTTAGCTGTGGTATGGTAAGCATTAACAAGATTCAGGCGCAATTCTTTTCTTTCTAACTGTAAAAGAAAATAAAATAAAATTTAAAAAAATAATTAAGAGGAAATAATAAAATAAAAACAAATCTTCCAAGAATTACTTACTTTCCTCTTAGGAGGTTGAATGAGGTCTATTGTCTTATGAAGGACAGTTGACATCATGATCATCTGATTTCTTATTTGTTCACTAGGCATTGCTTGGAGATATGGACCTTCCGGAACATCCTCACGTTGTGCTACGCATAGATCCATACCAAAATTCAAGCACTTCTCACGATGATCAATACGCACCTATATCATACAATAAATAACCATAGAATTTGGTTTTCATTTGCAAATACAATGCTCCCTCTGCATAACGACACTCTACTTATTGGCAACTGCATATAACGAAGTTTTTTTCCGGAAAATAAAAACTGCAGACTCATTCATGTACAAGTTTTTTTCACAATTTTACCTGTAAATCACTATTTTTAGCAGCATCAACTACAACACGTTCTAGATAAAACATATCGGCAAAAGGAGCAAGTTCCATTAAGCGAGAGAACTTTATTGTCTGGTAAACTTGCGAAACCTGTTAAAAAATAAAATAAAGAATATACAGGTGGAGATTACAAAAGGAAGACAGAAAAACTATCTCATATTAAAGAAAAGGTATGGAATTAGACCTGCTTCAATAGCCTCATTAGTGTAACTTCCTGAAGAGGTGTGATGTATTGTTTAAGTTCACAGAGTTCCTCTGACTTCTGGATGAATTCAAAACACTGTTGAATACGACTACAAAGTTTCAATGGGTGGAATTCAATCTCAAGCCATCTATACAGATCTTGCAGTTGAACAACCACACACTGGATCGCATTGTAGCGCATCTTTAAAAAACGAGAAGTAGTTTATGTCATTGCTTCAAGAAAATTAGTATTACAATGATATTTCTTTTTCCATGTAAATATTTTCCTACCAAATCTTTAATAAGTTGTGATCTATTAGGAGGAGTGGATAGGCCAAGGAGGGTTGCTAGACGACGCTGCTTTTCCATAGTGTTCTCATCAGTCTCAAGATATTTGTCGATTTCATTTCTTGATGGAGGAATTGGAATTGCTAAAGTTGCAAGTAACACTTGTGAAGCCATACTGCCAAAAGTTAAGAAATTAAAATTTAATGTACAAACTGAAATCAATATTTGTCATATCCTTGTTAAGTCATTAAATTAAATTTCAAGAAAGTGGTATAAATTATTCTAAAGATAAAAACAAAATTCACCACAAAAATTATTCCAGAGACGTGATAAAACAAGAAATAAAAATTATTCACACAGCTGAGATTATAAAGAAAAAAAATTACTTACTAAGATTTCAAATACAGTGGAGGACCGCAAATCCGGAATACTCGGGACTAGCAACCTTCTGTATTCGTGGTTTTCCAGATATATTTAACACCTGTGCATATTTACTTAAATAGTTTCTGACGATGGTTATTTTAAATTTCATTTAAAATAAAAGTTTTCACACTAATACAATTAAAGCAATCATTATAATCCAGTTTTGTGTTTTCCGGATTTGTGGTCCTCCACTTTAAGCTGTAATAAACTTTAAATTGAATAGTTCTGCTTCTTACATGGTTAATTGGTTCTCCAATCCTCTATGTTATCCAAAACTAACCAAGGTTCGAATAAGACCCTTCCTTATATAAAAGTTTCAAAGACCATATTTATTTTGCATATTAGCCATTCTCCTATATATTTTAAATTATGCCTAAATTACTACCGGTTCTTATACAGTCCCTAATATACACAGTGTATTCGAAAATTCCCCGTAAAACAATACAAGTGGTGCCATCTCTGTGCGACAAATGAAATCACGCAGCAACGACCTTCGGCCTCACCCAAACGATGTCTCCTTTAGTTTCGACGAGTGGCATACCTTATTATAAATATACAGGTAGATCCTGTTATACACAATTTCGGTATCCGCGATTTTCATTTAGTAGCACCATCGATCCCCAACATGGGAAAGCTCTTCTATTTTTGTTAGGAGTTGAATTCGTTTTTGAATTTTGTTTTGTTCCTATCCTGTGTTTGTGCACATTTAGCACATCACTGGGTATTTATAAATGATAAAGTTGCTATACATCAGTTTGGACAAGTTCAGCCGAGTTTCTAATCTGTTTGCGAAAAGATTTATTGTTGTAGGGCTTAAAATGCCGCTGAAACGTAAAGAAAGTATTATTACCGAAGGAAGAAAGTGGGTCCGAAAATCCTACTCGTTAGAAACAGAGTTGGAGGTCCTCGATGAAGATGAAGAAAACGTTACAGCCGACCATCAAGCAATTTTTAACGAAACATCCTGCCAGTTCGAACGATCCCTTAACATCCAGTCCGAGCTCCTCTTCCAAACTCTCATCGGGATTCCACCAGCACTATTACAGGAAGGAGACTGTTGGAAACAGCATCAGAATCTTCTGGTACAGATGAACCCAAAGCAATATAAAGTTTAGATTGTGAACATTTCTTTTTGTTGTACGTGTACATGTATTTTGAGTATTTTAGTAGATCTTGAGTTTTATAAAATAAAATAAGGTGCTATTTTAAGACTAAAAAATAGAAAACTGTTGTATTACTAATCCTATATTTGTATAACGTAATTATTTACGTTATATCAGGAAAATAATTAATGCTTATGAGAACCAAACTCTATTCTGTACATGTTAAATGGAACCAGTTTTACGCAAATTTGGTATACACGGCAATTTCGCGGAACATATGTATCATGTATCTACCTGTACTTGCCGATAGATGTAGCATCATCCCGGCTCCACACGTCCCAAAACAGCTCACTCTGCCATGAAGGGCAGAAAAGTGATGCTCAGTTTCTTTATCGACGAAGGAGGGCCCATACTCTTCAACTGGCTAGAACGGGGTGAAACAGTTAACGCTGAACGGTACTGAAACACGTTGCTGAAGCCAAAACAGACCATCTAAACAAGAGCAGAGAAGCTCCTGAAATGGACAGTGCTGCTCCAGGACAACACTAAGCCACTTGTGGCCAAGAAGACCCTCCATCTGCTGGAAACATTTCGATGGGAAGCCCTTAAACATCCTCCATACAGCTCCGACATCTCTCCTTGTCACTCCCATATTTTCGGCCCCTTAAAAACATCACTGACAGGTCATCGGTTCACCTGTGTCAAGGAAGTGCACAATGCCGTGGAAAAAGGATCTGTATGCAACCAGAGTTTCAACACTGAAGCCATCATTTGCTTCTTACGCTCCGATATCAGTGCATCATTATCTAAGGCAATTAAGTGCAGGCATCATGATACACATTAACGTCAAATATTCTATAATTAAAATATTCATTAGATATAACTGTAGTCTCCTTTTCATTTGGGCACACCTTATACAAACTACATGCTCCATCATCTTGTTTTCATTTTCTTTACCTCATCATAGAAATTAGTTTAAAAATCTTTTAAATAGAAAGCAAAACTTTCACAAGATTACAATTAGCCTTTTCACCTGTCGACAGGTGGCACCACTTGCGCATGCGCAATGCACGGGTTGGTTGGCAAAAAACGAAAAAAGTGCTGGGCGATTATCATTTTTTGATAATCTAACTTATAGTAATCGAATATAAGAATTACTCAATTAATAATCGATTTTATTAATTTTTAAAAAAAATTTTTTTCTTGGTATTATGCCAATTTTTTTTTAATATGGCATGTTAGCTGGCAAATTAGCATTAAAATTACCAGTTTTGACTACATTTACAAGATATTCGTTATAATGAGTTATCATTGCCCCAAAG
>JAHWFO010025119.1:60499-137378 GCA_023313115.1 Rhysida immarginata
TTATGCCAAATAACTTTGGGGCAATGATAACTCATTATAACGAATATTTTGTAAATGTAGACAAAACTGGTAATTTTAATGCTAATTTGCCAGCTAACATGCCAATACCAAAAAAAAAAAAAATTTTTTTTAATAAGTTAATAAAATCGATTATTAATCGAGTAATTCTTATATTCGATTACCATAAGTTCGTTTTTTCGTTTTTTGCCAACCAACCCGTGCATTGCGCATGCGCAAGTGGCGCCACCTGTCGACACGTGAAAAGGCTAATTGTTAACAATTTTACATGAGGAACATTGTTTATTAAACTTTATTGTACCAACTGAAAGAAAGCAGTTTTTATTAACCTTTTAGGGACGACAGAGTGCCTTTTGGCATTTTTACTCGTTTTTATAATATAGTCAGAAATAAAAATTTTTATCTTTTTATTCATTCAGTCTAAGAAAACGAAAATTACTGTATTCTATACAGTAAACCTTTCTCTATAATAATACAGTATAAATAGCTTGGAGAATGAATTATTGTATTTATTATAATTAATTTAAAATGAACTGGCGTGGATGTTACAAACTAAACGTCGATCTCAAATACCCATTATAAACTTCTTCATTTTAAAATATATTTACTCTCTACTTAGCAAAGACCTGCTTTTTATAAAATTTCGTAGCCTCCTTAATTGTTCCATACACGTTTTTCTGCATAAGTATATATAAAAATTTTTTTATCTTACCTTTGCTTCATCCTTGTAATTTTAGTGACCTCTTTGTCTTCGATTTCGTAAGTTTCAACTTTCGCGCCAAATTGCGAGATTGCTATTGCACGTGGGTATAGGGAACTTTTTTTTATTTTAATTCTCAGAGTCTACTCTTTATTTTACGTATAATGATAATTCATAAAATGAATTTAGAAAATAGAAATAAAGTAAAATGTTGGCGGATTCACAACAATAAGGTGTAACTGCCGCCATGATGACGTCATTTCAGAATGCATTCCGAAATCCCCCACCCCCCCACCCCAGGGCCGCTTCAATGTTCAAACACATCGATGTTTCCAAAACCATTCGATGTTAAATCGATTTTGGAATCGATATATGTTAAAAAAAACTTTGCCGCTTAAAAGAACTTATAAATTCACTGCTATGAGCACTGAAACTAGAAAAAACGGTGCTGCCATCTGAGAAGCGTAAGAGACGTATAACAACTAACAACATCGATAATGCAGTAGCAGGAAAAACATCGATGCCAACATCGATACTATAAAATCATCGATGTGTCGATGTTTAACATCGACATCGCGCAGCACTAATGCTTAGAAAGGTTGGAATGTAATTTTGTTTTTATTCGTTTATTGTTTACTTTATAAACAATGAATATTTCATTTTATTTTAGCATATATGCAATTTACAAGCGCTATTTTTTGTATAAAATGCACATAAAATCACATTCTCAAGAGCTCTCTGGTGGATCGAGGCGGGGCCTGGATTTTGATTGGTTGTAGTTAGATCTACGCGATTACGTCAACTAGCATTAAATTACGTCATGGCGCCAACTTCAAACCCTTGAAATCTCCACATAGTTATGAAAAAAAATTCATAACATTGATAATAAATAAAATTTCTTAATTATTTTTTAATTCTCATACAGACAATGAAATACTTCACATTTTCAGCCTAACTTACTAATTGGAAATAATTTTCGTTTTTTTTCTAAAAATTCATTAAAACAAGATTAATTTTTCTTTACTCATATTTGTATTTTTCAGAGTTATTTTTAAAAATAAATTATGCACATAATATAAAATACACTGTTTCATATAGTGGCCTAAACATCAATAAAAACTATGCAAAAAAAAATTCGCCATAAATAGATATACTTTGGCTAGAAAAAATTTTTGAATAAATTAGCGCAATTTTCCCGTTTTTGATCAAAATTTTCCCGTCCTAAAAGGGTTAACAAACCAATTAAAAGTTTCATTAAACTGTTTTTTTTATTCACTTTTTTCTTTCAAGACCAACTCCAAGATATGAGAACCAAAGAAATCGCATTTTGAACACAAATGGTTGAATTCATTTTGCGTCCAATTCAAGAAATTCACAGAATTTCACCGATCCCAATGAACTGTTCTATGGACATTTTATTGAGTGGCTTTCTATTAAGGTTTTTTTGCGAGGTCAGATAAGATTGTAATCTCTTCAGCATATTAGGTTTGCATCTCAATTTAAATGAAAATCTGCACATTACAAACACTTACTTGCTTTTAATCTTTGTTTTATCACACAGATACTAAATTCATCTCCACCTCATTGAATGCTACTGGGGCCATTCACATGAATTTCCACTATCCAGCATAACTTTTATACTCTTGTATAAATCGAAAAATTTAGTCTTAAAATTCATTCTAAAAAACATGCTAGTTTTATAGGGCTCATGAATAAAAACATATGCAGACCATTTTGATGGAGCATGCAGTCTGCTTGGTTTATAAACAAAAAAATTGGTTAGGCTTAGTTTTTGTGACCAGACTTTCTTTAGCCATCGTTCTGAAAGATTTTTTGGAAGTAATCGATATGGTTTACCGTAAATACTCGAGAATAAGTCGCAAAATTTTGTACCCAATTTTGAGCGAAAAAACAGGGGTGCGACGTTTACTCGAGCCTAGCTAAAATTACCTGTCGATGGGCTGCCTATCGATGCTGATATAGTTTGTTTTGTTAACAGCTGTTGCCATGTTTGAATGAATAGCAAGCAAGTAGTTATTATATTCCACTTAAATAAATATTAATTTGATAAATTTATTATTGTTGTTAACAATAATCACCTACAGAAAATTATTTTATCTTTGGATAATATCGAGGAAACTAACTTCGAAGGAGATATAAACATGATTTCGCTTCGCATGCCGCTATTTTGAATAAATTAACGAATACGGCCACGGAGTTGCATTTTGTCCTGATGAACTTCAAACGAAATTAACTTGTACTCACAGCACTTAAATTTTATTAAATTAATATGTATTTATTTTTGTTTAATCGCGTACAGAATATTATTTTTCTTTTCTCTCTACCCTTTGTCCCCAAATCAACATTTTGGCGGGAAGAGAGAGAGAGAGAGAGAGAGAGAGAGAGAGAGAGAGAGAGAGCGGGAGTTATCATGATAGCGGTCACCTCCCAATTAAGGAAGATGAGAGCAGACATTCCGGGGAAAAAAAACGTGTGAAGGAAAAATTGAGTGAGAGCGAGTGTGAGAGAGCAAAGAACAATCATGTGGCATGAGTTCACGAGAATGTAACAGCCAAGCTATCAGCGTAGCCACGACCGACTATGATGAGACGGGCACCGCCGGGTAAAGAGCCACGAGACGCTCTATGTTGATCGGGAACGAGACAGCGCAGCAGCGGAGGTGAGTGCGTCGACTTGGGCAGTAGGCGTCGCCAGCTTACACGGGGCACAGCAGCAGGGGAGGAGGAGAAAGTGGCTGTTATCGGCAGACGTGGGGGTTTGGGGAAGATAAAAGCCGGACTGTTCAGAAGGAGCACATGTGGACTTCAGCGTGCGAGAGTCGGCGTCTCACTTACCGTGGGCGACGTTAAGTCTTAACCTTAGGTTGCTAAATCTGTTTCGTTGCCATAGAAACAACAGAAGGGTGGGGGGAGTTTTGCAAGTTGAGCTGGACTGAATAAAACTTACCAATATAAAGTATTTTGACTAAACAAAACTAAGCACTATACGATCACCATAAAGGCCAATTCTTAATCGAAGTTTAGAGGGGTAGGACTACTTAAGAGGGACAACTTGCATGGGTATTGAATTAAAGGTGGGTTGGTGCTTACTTTAATGAAGGAGCATTGCTAGACACCTTAGCAGATAAGCAGGTAATTAGGATTAAACAATTAGCATAATGGGAAAATAAATTAAGTTAGTGATTCTTGTGGCAGCAAGAGAAAAGAATCTCACGCCCCATGAGTAAACGCTACAATGTAAATAAACTAGTTTCAATACTGCATTTAGTGTGTTTGTTTTGATCTTTCAGTGATGTAATTAGCATTATCAGTTATGACATCATGGCTTGAATTTTAAGAGGAAAAAAAATTTTGTCCCAAAATTTCCCTTAAATTTGGGGGGGGGGTGCAATTTATTCTCGGGTATTTATGGTAATCAAAATCACAAATCTTTGCGTATAACATGCAAAAATTTGAGTACCATAATTTTCGGCTAATACGCTGCAGCAGCAAAAATTTAAAATCTCTGATAGTAACGCCGCAGCGACCGATACCCCCCCCCCCCACCACACACGCAATCAGTAATCTAAAAACAGTTTTCTTATATGCTTAAATAAAAGTAATACGCATTTCAGTGGGAAAAAAGTTTAATTTCGTACATATAATATATTTCTGCATACATTTCCTCCAGCGCCGATACATTCTTCATCGAGTCCTAACTACCTTGCTGCTGCTCTTAGGTCTTTTCAATCTTGGCTGTTAGTTTAAAAGCTGCTGTATAGCTTGCACGTCGCTTTGGTGAATTTGAAACATACTCCACCGTGCTCTTGCTTATAATAATAATAATAATAATAATAATAATAATAATAATAATAATAATACGAGGGTGGGCTGAAAAGTAATGCCTCCAAGGCCATAACACTTATTTTTTAACGAATTTAAAATTTTTTTTTTTCAAATGATGGCTTATTTTGTTCTCTTTTCAATGCATTATTCACTTTTCAACGTAGTCCCCATCTTTGTCCACACACTTTTGCCAACTTGACACTAGTCGTGACATCCCGTCGGAGAAGAAGTCCTTTGGTTGTTTTCGACACCAGGATCGAATCGCGTCTTTCAGCTCGTCATCAGAGCTGAATCGATGTCCTTTAAGCGATTCTTTAAGCGATTCTTTAAGCTTTGGGAACAAGTGAAGTGACCGTAGATATATTAAATAGATACGCTTTATCCTATCTCTATGATCCTGATGTGTTTTGTGCCTTCAGATTCATTACAAACTATAAACGCATTCGTAACATACTTCAAGGTGGGATATGCTTTCATTGTCGGCCATTGTTGCACAGCGAAAGTGGTGAAAGTGATCAGATTTGAAAGTTGATAATGTTGGTCGTGTAGGGAAGGATGAGAATGTGAATAGTGAGAATGATAAGGGCAGGAAGTTTTTAGATGCAGTGCTGACGTTGATCGTTGAACATGGGCGGACTGGCAGTCTAATCGTACCGGGCAGGTACCGGAAAACATCAGCAAAAACAGCCCTCAATCACGACAAAGTAAAGGCATCCGTCCGGCCCACCGGGATTTTTCCCGGTGTCCCGGTGGTTCAATCTGCCGCTGTCGATGAACGCTCACGCTCGATCGCTATCGGAGTGAATTTTTAATTAATAGGATGTGAATTCATCGATAAATTCATCAATAAATATAAATGAAGGAATATATTGCCACTACTCATTTTATATCGTTGAGAGAAACGATATGAAGCACGCCTAAAATTGTGGGTAGAATTTTTTATTTTTTTAAATTTTTGGAAAATTTCCGACAGTAACGCCGCACACGCCAAAATCTGCACTTTTATTAACAGAAACGCCGAAAATTACGGTATACGAAAATTCATGTGAATATCGCTGGAAGAATTTTTTTGCCATTACTGTATACCAATGCATGACGAAAAGTGGGCTTCTCTGCACCATTGCAGACAATATGAGGGTTCTAGGACAACCGCCACCCGGATAACTGCCACCTAGGATAATCGCCACCTAGGACAATTGCTACCCAAAATGCTCCAGACAAGAGCTCTAATTTAATTCGAATGTTTTACTTTAGAATTTGAACGAAGTTTTAAACTGAAAACTTGAAATTTCAAATTACAATGCAAAATATGAAAAATAAAATTCTTTCACGTAGAGGGATTTAGTGATGAAAATGTTGAGGTAAATATAAATAAAGAAAATAAAATCTTCGGGGAGGGGGCGGTGACAAAATGTGCTTATTTTGCGCTGAATTCTTCATTCCTCGTTTTCAATTACATAAAATTATAGCATATAAGTTAACTCCATGAAGGAAGGCGGACTAATTCGAGAGAATTTGCTTTTGGAGTTATACACACTCATTTGTGCTATAAACTTCAGCAATTACATAACGAGTCGGAATAAAAAATATTTCGACTATAATAATAAATAACATTTTCACTAGCACTTAACTGAACAATTGTTCAGCAATTTATTGGAATCATAATTCACAAAAATTAATTTTGTTTAAATTTTGAAAAAAAAATTAATTTCATTTTTTAAATTTTTCTTCATAAAACAAATAATAAAAATATAATTATTTGTTTTATTTATATAATTATATTTTTAGTAAGTATTATTTGAAACTTAAATTATTACTTCCTATTATAGTAGTAGACAGAGTATTTTCATTTTGATGTTAGGCTGAATCATAATACTTGATGTTAGATACTGAATATCGGTTATCGATAATTATGAATTTTAGATAGTATCTGTCGGAAAATTGACTACTTGTCAATACAAAAATTTATTGATTTTATCCGTTTTGGTTCTATTTTGCTATGACTCGCCATTTTCGAGATATAGCCTATTTCAGGAATCATTCGCCGCTAGTATCATCATTCATTTCTTGAATGGGTTAATAACCCCTGCTCACCCCGTCCAGAGGACCATAAGGCAGAAAAAAATGAAACCACAGCTGAGGGTGTTCCTGCCACATCCCATAGGCAGAACCAGCAGAGAAAGGGATGAGCCCCTGAAAGTTGAAGTTTGTTGATAGGACCCCAAGGGTAAAGGAAAAAATTATTATAATTTCAGATCAAGCAAAATAACCAAGAATAACCAAATAAAAATTGGAAGAAACGCTTGTACTACACAGAACTACACATTGTACACCGAAATTTAAGTACATCAAATATTACTGTATACCTATAGATTTTGAAAAATTTTAACTAAATAGCGAAATATTGTTCTCATTTACAGGCAGTGAGAGTTACATTTTTCTATATTTAATGAATGAATAGTGAATTCTGTATTTTAGTCTGTCCGCACTAACAAGAACAACAGGAAACCACTATTCCACATCAAAGTTTTATTGGCTGCCGAAATGCGCATACGTTGCAATAAAGCTTTGATGTGGAATAGTGGTTTCCAGTTGTTCTTGTTAATCTGTGTCCACAGTTTCTGGCTTCATTTCCTTTTGTCCGCACTATTTTAAGCTGATAAATGAAATGAATGAGTCTTTCATCGCTGATTACGAATATCACATTCAATTTTCTGGGGAAAATTTGAATAGCTGAAATAGGAGGAATCGTTCGCCACTAGTATCATCATTCAGTGGGCATCTCTTCTGTGCATGCAAGAGATCTCCTTCTCCTCTGCGTATGGGCGCTAATTGCCCCCATTCCTTCCCCTCGACCTTCCTTCACTCTTTACTCCTGCCACCCTGGCTCTCTTTACTCCCCACCCCCGTGTTTCTAAACTTTAGATTTTGTTGTATTTCTCAAAATGTTCAATTTATCATCATTGTGAAAAAAAAAAACGTTGGGTGGATATTATTTGGAACCCAACACAGAAACCAATTAAAAAATAAACTTAAATAAAATTCCTAAGGTCAGCAACAATCAAATAGATGTTTACAAAGAGAATCAAGATATCATTAACAAGATTAATGTGCTTGGTGGATTGATTGCAAATTCATTTTCGCTTATAATAATGATTACACTGATGAATACAGAAAACTTGCCAACCACCTAGATGCTGCTATTACAATCCTGAACAAAAAAAATTTTAGAAAAGAAAAATATTACCATAGGCCAAAAAATCTCTCCCCAGAAAATTTTATTTTCCACCAAGAGAAAGAGAATCCTCAGGGAAGTAGACTTAAACAGACCTACTGTTAATGAGATAAATCAAATCACAGCATCTCTTCAGAATCCAGCACAAGCTATACTTGCTGTTCATACAGAGTTTGATCATACTTATACAGTCGACTCTCGTTATAAAGAAGTTCACCGGAATCCATAAAAAGTTTGTTATAACAGATAGTTCGTTATATGTGAAACCCAATTTTTTAATGTAAAAATGCATTTTTCACCTTAGAATTCATAGGTTTTAGTTGAAACTTTAAGTATTGCGGCTAAACGGCGATGAAATATCCTTAATCAAACATAATCAAACAAAAAAATGTGATTTACATTCGACTTCGCTCGTTTGGTGAAATTTTTTTGATCAAACACTACCAAAAACCAGATTTTCATTTGAATACGTTTTTATAGTAGAAAATCTGTCTTTTCTAATGGATCGAGATGCTCAGTCGATATATAAACAAACAGTTTAAAGATCTTTGAAAGATTTTTAAACTGTTTGATATAAATCAAGAACAAATTCTGAACTTGTTCAATTGTTTGCGATCTCTCC
Source organism: Rhysida immarginata (assembly GCA_023313115.1). Taxonomy (NCBI): domain Eukaryota; kingdom Metazoa; phylum Arthropoda; class Chilopoda; order Scolopendromorpha; family Scolopendridae; genus Rhysida; species Rhysida immarginata. Next base: position 68,920 of record JAHWFO010025119.1, read on the forward strand.
TCCCCCCTCCCAGGTTAAAGCCATTGAGTTCCGAATAAATTTCTTTCCAACAGGTGCTTCTTTATCAGCATTTGATATTTTCATAAGAATTTTTTTCTTTCTTTCAGTACATGATATTTTCTAGAAAGATTTTTGCTTCTATTTTTTGTAGTCTTTGGCTAAGGTCAAAAACCCTCACCGGTGAGAGAATGATGACGTAATTTCTCACTGGGTTAACAGTCTTTTTCTCGGTGAGGACAGTGAGACTAACCGGTTAGGCATAGCAGCACTAACTGGCGTTTCTGACCGCGTTAAAATGACGTCACAAATTTCTCACTGGGATTTCTGACCGACCAAGCGCTAACTCTTCTCACCGGTGAGAGTTTTTGACCTTAGCCATTGATCAACGATCGTAATCTGAAGAACAGGAAGTAAATTCTACTTGCTTCCGCTTTCGATCTTTCTCCATTTTCCAGCATTTCCGCTTTTGTATAGATTCTTATTGGCTGTTTTCAAGCAAACAAAGACGTCATTTCCGCACTCTCAAAATCGGAGTACAATTTTTACTGTTTTTTCGTCTTTACTTGAAATAAGCCTAACGGCATGTATTGTGAATTGCCTTTACGATAAATCGTTAGTTTGCCCAATTTACGACGCCATTTTTAGTTCGTTATATCAGGTGTGAAATTAGTATACATTCAATTACGTGTCATTGGAAAATTACTTTTACCCGATTTGTCGTTATAAGAGATTTCTTTATAAGCAGTTGTTTTTTCTTAACAAAACTGACGGGGACTATGAAAAACTTCGTTATATCAATAATTTCATTATAACCAATTTCGTTATAACACGAGTCGACTGTACTTCAACAAAATCTTGATAAAAATAATTCCCAAAAGTTTCCCCTATTACACAAAGTATAACATTCCAAAATCTTATTCTTTAATTTGATTACAGTCTACTCGTGTTATAACAAAATTGGTTATAACGAAATTACTGAAATAAAGTTTTTCATAGTCCCCGTCAGTTTTGTTAAGAAAAAACAACTGCTTATAACGAAATCTCTTTTAACGAAAAATCGGGTAAAACAAAGTAATTTTCCAATGACACGTAATTGAATATATAGTAATTTCACACCTGATATAACGAACTAAAAACAACGTCGTAATTTGGGCAAAATAACGATTTATCGTAAAGGCAATTCACAATACATGCCGTTAGGCTTATTTCACGTAAAGACGAAAAAACAGCAAAAATTGTACGCTGATTTTGAGAGTGCAAAAATGACGTCTTTGTTTGCTTGAAAACAGCCAATAAGAATCCATACAAAAGCGGAAATGGTGGAAAGATCGAAAGCGGAAGCAAGTAGAATTTACTTCTTCAGTAGGCCTATTCTTCAGATTACGATCATTGATCGATGACTACGAAAAATAGAAGCAAAAATCTTTCTAGAAAATATGTACTGAAAAAAAGGAAAAAAGATTCTTATGAAAATATCAAATGCTGATAAAGAAGCACATGTTGGAAAGAAATTTATTCGGAATTCAATGGCTTTAACCTGGGAGGGGAGAAGGAGAAAAGAGAACGCAAACAATTGAACAAGTTCGCGAATTTGTTGATTTATATCAAACAGTTTAAAAATCTTTCAATGATCTTTAAACTGTTTGTTTATATATCGACTGAGCATCTCAATCCATTAGAAAAGACAGATTTTCGACTATAAAAACGCATTCGAATGAAAATCTGGTTTTTGGTAGTGTTTGATCAAAAAAATTTCACCTAACGAGCGAAGTCGAATGGGAATCACATTTTTTGTTTGATTATGTTCGATTAAGGATATTTCATCGCCATTTAGTCGCAATATTTCAAATTTCAACTAAAACCTACGAATTCTAAAGTGGAAAATGCATTTTTACATTAAAAAATTGGGTTTCACATATAACGAAATATCGGTTATAACAAACTTTTTATGGTTTCCAGTGAACTTCGTTATAACGAGAGTCGACTATATATTATCATTAGGCTTGCATGTACATTTTTACAACTGACAAAAAAATAAAATATATCTTGTGCTAAAAATATCTTTGTAAGCATTTGGTAAATTAAATGTGCTTATTTTTTTTTTATATCTAAAATATAGTTTTATTTTTGACCCAAACGTCAATCATTTCAAATATGAATGTTAACTGCCAGTTTAAAAATGAAAAAACCTACTGCTAATTTATATCAAAATGATGCATTTAAAAAAAAAATTGGTCTGCCCCACTTTTTCATATACATGAATTATATTTTATATAAATTCAACGTGAAGACACGTGAATAAATTCCTTAGTTTATTTTTTTAATTGGTTTCTGTGTTGGCTTCAAAATAATATCCACCCAACGTGTTTATATTCACAATGATGATAAAGTGAACGTTTTGAGAAATTCAACAAAATCTATAGTTTTGAAACACAGGGGTGGTGGGTGGCGGATTGTAGGGGGGGGGGGGGAGTAAAGAGCGAGTGTGGCAGGAGTAAAGAGTGAAGGAACGTTGAGGGGTATAATGATTCTTACTTCATTATACACATTTGTATTTTTATCTGAAAGACAGTTTTCATTTCTCTCATTTTTCTACAAATATTCGCTTCCCTCTTTGCCTTTCTGTTTATGACACCCCCTTCGTAAATTCCCCCCTTTTTTGACTTTACATATGGTATTCATCTTCCCTCCTCCTGCTCTCGTTGGTCCTGTGTAATCCTTTGCCGGCTGCACGTTAAAGAACCCTTGCGAGGCAAAATTTGCAGCCCCTATAACACAGTCCTGAAATGACCAGAGCAGTTGAAAAGGACGTTATACCAAACAAACCAAACCAAACCTCCTGCTCTCTCTTCCTGTGTCCACTACTCCTTTCTATTATTATATAATATAAATAAATATATTTTTATCCCAAATTTATATTTTATTAACTTCTTATTCGTCATACATGGTCACGTGTTATCTCCTAAAAACGCAACATTTAATTATCTCTTCTTCTTCCATCAACCAATTTTTACAAATAACTTGTAAACACTGAATAAATTTGTTACCTTTCGAAGAATGCAGCTGGTATAGAGTGAAAAAAATGTTAATGCTTAAGTTGAATCAGTCTATTGATATATTAAGTTAAAGAGTAAAAATAATAAAAATAAATCTTAAGTATCTTTGTTAAGATTTTTTTTAATTCTTTGAAATCCAGTATGATAATTTCGAAAAAAAGTCTTCGACATATGCAAATGATAAAAGGGCGTGTTAAACACAATATTCCAGCACACAATTATTATATGATTAATTTTTGAATACATGCCCTTAATTTATTTCTTGCAAGTACTCGAAACTGTAATTTCAAAATATTGAGAGTTCGAATATTCAGACCAGTCGGATTGAAACTATTAAGAGCAATGGACAGGAAGAGAGAGTAGGAGAGAAGATGATCAGCATATGTAAAGCCATAACCTACAATGATAAGGGAATTTGTAGGCTATGGTAAAGCAAAACAAGGGGGAATTTATGAGGGGATGGGGCCATAAAAAGAAAGACAAAGAGGGGAGTCTCCCGGAGAGAGTATTTGTAGAAAAATAAGAAATGAAAACTGGCATTCAGAAAAAAATACGATAGTGTAAAATGCAGTAAGAATCATTAAATACGTATATAGGAAATGAAATTAAAAATTATAAAATGAACGAAAAGAATAAGAAGAATAAAACTGGAAAAAAAAAACCCTAGTAGTAAATGAAAATAGAACATAAGAATACAAAGACCGGAATGAAATAAAATTCTTTAATATTTCTTCATGCTTGGTTATACTGCATACCAGATCTCAGGGCTTCCGCTACTTTCCTATACCTTCCTCGGGAGGATTAACTTCTTATTATTATTGTTTTACATTGTTACATTATTTTTATTATTATTGATAAAAATAATAAGAGGAAAAAACTCAATGAAAATGATCTACAAATTATAAAAAAAATGATTTGTACCTGGGACATAGAATTTTTTCATCTATGGGCTATGGCTCCTTCTGTGCTTTTACTCTGGGGATTTTGTATCTGGGTTTTTTTCCCTCCCTTGCACTGTAAGTGTGGGTTTGGTACCTGGGGTTTTGATCGGCGGGGGTTTTGATAGACAATCAATCATTAAATAAATTGTATAAAATCAATAAATTTTTGTATTGACAAGTAGTCAATATTCCGACGGATACTATCTAAAATTCATAATTATCGATAACTGATATTCAGTATCTTTCATCCATCCCTGGTATCTCTATGAGGCCCTATCTCTATAAATGGCAGCCAATAACAATGTAACTTTTATACGTATATGTTTATAGTAGACTCTATAATAAATATAAATTTGAGAAATTTTGAAAATTGGACCATTAGTTACGGAGATATAAACTTTTTCAGTTCGTTTTTGGTAATTATAGCTTGCTCATTCTCAGTTGGATGTATTGAATGATCAAGGCCCCTATTCCGAATGAGCACACCATAGTCTAAGGAAGTATGACTCTTGCTCAAACCATTCTTCAATAAAAATAAAAATTTATTCAGATGATAAAAAAAACCCTCAGTATATTCAGATAAAAAAAACACCTTTTTTTCAGATAATTCGATAAAAGTGGTGTAAACAGTATAAAAAAATCATAAAAACTAAGGCTTCATTTGTGAGTTATGTCCTCTTTTGTGCTTTTACTCTGAGGGTTTTGTTTCCTTTATATCATTTTAACTTTAACAATGGGGGTTTTATACTTGGGGGGAGGGGGGGGGGGGGTTGTATCGGGGATTTTTGGCTGGATCCCTTTCTCTCTCATGCCCCTACAATGCCACATTTAAAATCCCGAAACAGGGAAAAAAAACAGCCTAACATCAAAATGAAAATATCCTGCCTACTCCTATAATAGGAAGTAATAATTTAAGTTTGAAATAATACATACTAAAAATATATAATTATATAAATAAAATAATTATATTTTTATTAAATACTTGATGAAAATTTTAAAAAATGAAATTTTTTTTTTTTTTCAAAACTTAAAATTAATTTTTGTGAATTATGATTCCAATAAATTGCTGAACCAGTGTTCAGTTAAGTGCTAGTGAAAATGTTATTTATTATTATAGTCGAAATATTTTTTATTCCGACTCGTCATGTAATTGCTGAAGTTATAGCACAAATGAGTGTGTATAACTCCAATGGCAATTTCTCTCGAATTAGTCTGCCTTCCTTCATGGAGTTAACTTATATGCTATAATTTTATGTAATTGAAAACGAGGAATGGAGTTTAATGAAGAATTCAGCACAAAATAAGCACAAGATTAATATTTTGTCACCCCCCCCCCCCCGAAGATTTTATTTTCTTTATTAATATTTACCTCAACATTTTCATCACTAAATCTCTCTATTACCCTCTACGTGAAAGAATTTTATTTTACATATTTTGCATTTTAATTTGAAATTTCAAGTTTTCAGTTTAAAACTGCGTTCAAATTCTAAAGTAAAACATTCGAATTAAATTAGAGCTCTTGTCTGGAGCATTTTGGGTGGCAATTGTCCTAGGTGTCAATTATCCTCGGTGGCGATTCTCCTAGGTGGCAGTTGTCCGGATACCCAATATGAGATTCAAAATAAACTGACAATTCCACTAACACAAGTAAAAGGCAAATGATGACCAAATATTGCAATTGCTGTTGAGTTATCCATATTTTTCTTTTTTTATCTTAGTTTCCCCCTCGTTTATAAAAGTATGTCATCTTTTCTTTTTCAGGCTTTGGCATTAGCTAACTACAACAGCCAATTGTGCTCCTTAATTAGTTTCACCAAAATACAAACCCTCCGATTGGCGTATTTGTAATTGATGTCCAAAAGCGTAAATGATGGAGCCTTTACCAGTGTAAAGGTAGGGAAGGGGATCCAAAATTGTAATACAGTCGACTCGCATTATGACGAAATCAGTTGTAACAAAATTACTGAAATAACGAAGTTTTTCATAGACCCTGTTATTTTTGTTAAGAAAAAGCAACAGCTTATAATGAATTCTCTCATAATGATAAATTGGGTAAAACAGTGATTTTACAATGAGAGATCATTGAATGCACAGCACTTTTACACACGATATAAATGTGGCTGCTAAATTTGGCAGGTAAATGACTCGTAAATGCAATTCACAATACTTGCCATTATTTCATGTAATGAAGAAAAAACTTTTTATTAGATTTCCAAAGTACGAAAATGACTTCTTTGTTCACTTGAAAATGGCCAATAAGAATCCAAACTATACCCTATCTCAGCTTCAGTTGAGAGTGACGTCGCTTACCGGACATAGTGCACAACATCGTACCCTTCCGTCGTTAGAAGAATAAGTTATTCTAACACTATGCTACGTTACACCATCCTATAATTGCGTGGCTTCTCAAAAGTAGAATAGTCGAATGGTGTCTATCAGATATCATTTTTTTAAAATTAATGTTGTGACGTTCCGTTTAAAGCACGTCACATGTGTTCGGCGAAAGGAAAAAGAAAGGGGAGGGGTAGGTTTGTTGTAATTTCATGTTTTTTCAGTTTTATGCTAAAGCACCTGTTTTGTCGTAATATTTATGATAGGAGTTTATGTGTGTGTTTACTATTGTTGAGTTACAGAGGTAATTGTGTAGAAATAGAAACAATTAAAACGATTGTTTGACAGTGATTGTCGAGAGGCTCTGTTGACGATCGTAAGCAATCCCTTGTTGGAGTTGTAATTGATGGCAGTTTTTCGAGAAAAATCATCTCAGCCTCCAACAAGAGATTGTTGCAATCGTTTTCGGAGAAGTTTCGTGACGCGACTTGAGGTATTGTTTTGTTATTATCATTATTATTTTTTTTTTGAAAAAAATTCCTCGAAGGGTGTAGACGTATCTCCGTATGCGGCCCGTGTTTTTCAATCTATATGGTTCGAATTCTTAAGCCATGAGAAGCAGGACACGAACTGTATGTAAGAGACGTTATTTTATAAATTTGTTTGAATTATCTTATTTATAAATTATGTTGTCGTTTATTTATGATGTTTTATGAGTAATACTAACGAGACTACTGAGGCAGTCGATCTTCAGAGATAAAAATTATCGAATGGAATGAGCAATGCGGAAGCCCTTCTCATTTTGGAACCCAGAATTATTAAAGGCTGAAACGGGGTGGTATGCGAGAGTCTAAGGAATAGTAAACATATTCATTGCAGTGATGAAGTGGTGATTTGACTTTTGCTTTATTTTTCATACACGGTGGCGGACAATTCGTGCCAATTTGAAGTTAAAACATAACCAACGGTGGCATTGGTCCTCCCATCTATGGCATTGACTGAATTTTTTTTAACTAGCGATCACGTGCGTGGGGGAGCGATCGTTACTCTTCCGAACTGATTGTTTGCCAAGTTTTCATTGTAAAAACCAAGGGGAATGATATACCGTTCGCGGTCAACTGTATATTTGTTTAATTTATTCTGTAGTGGACTAGTTAAGCACCCTACCTGTATTAATAGGAGTCTAGCATCTATCTGGGAAACCTGTTACACAGTGGAGCAAAGATGTTGAGTGCATCATTGAGTAGATACTCGCAGGCATGATCAAGACGCATATGAGTACTGTGGAAACTCAAAGCTCATTTTCGCTAACGTGTCAGCAATCATTCATACCCACCACGAGGGGTTACAGTACCTCCCCCCTGTTTCTGCCACTTAAAGGAGGTAACCAGCGTGTGCTTGTGTTATTGTTTTGCTAGGAATACTTGATACGGGGGTATAGGGCGATTGCAACTGGTTTCTCAGCTGAGCCAATACACTGATGCTCACTGTAAAGACTAGGAATTGATCCCTATATGCAGACCCTATCAATAATAGAGGGTAGGTGTGCCGGTAAATGAGTTCCCGTGCAAGCAGCACTGAGTTAGTCTGTAATTGTAAGTTGATACTATTTATGGATGAAATGTATTTAGTAATTAGGTAAGACTGACAAGGGCCCTTAGTCAATTCCACAGATAATGAAATTAAGAATACAGTGCGGACCCGGTCGAACACGGTCCGCTAGATCGCTGAATCGGCTCCAACGCGGTTTTGGCTTGGCTCCTCATCCTAGCCTTCACTTGTTAGTCTTGTGCTTGAGTGATAAAATACCCATTGCAGGGGTGGGGGCCTGCTACAATGTTTAAAATATTTTAATCCTCTTCGTGGAAACTCAAGTGGGAACAAGACGCTGCCATTTTACAATCAAATAATCTCGACTACAGACAGACTTCATTTATTTTTTTTTTTTAAATTTCGTTAAATGGCTTTTCTATCCGCCGATTTTTTATTACATGTATATCGAGGAGAAAAATATGAAATACGATTCAGAAAGAATTTTTAAATTTTTATACAGAAAATTATTCGAACAATTTCTTCATCCGGACGAACAATAACTGCTTCACTCGTTACGTCACTCTCAACTAACGCTGAGACAGGGTCTAGAGAGGAATTACTGGAAATGGAGAAAGATTGAAAGCGAAAGCAAAAATTTATTTCTACGAATTACAGTGATTATGAAAAACAAAGAACCCTTTCTAGAAAATATCAAGTGCTGAAAAACAAAACATTCTTATGAAAATATCAAATGCTGATAAAGTAGCATGTAAGAGAGAAATCATTCAAAGTCAATGCCTTTACATCGGAAGGGGAGGGGGTGCGAACAATAGAACAAGTTCACCAATTTGTTTATACAGGGCGAGCCATTTATCTTGAGACAACTGAATATCTCGGAAACTAAGCATTGTATGAAAAAAATGTCCAAAATCAAAAGTGAATTATTTCGCGGGGGAAATACATTAGTTAAAAAATCCCCCCCACCCCCTTGTTAGGAAGGCTGGGTGGGAAGGGGCAACTTTGAAATCTTAAATAGGAACGCCTATTTTTAATGGTACAACTCAGTTGCAAAAATATACAATCACTAGACAATTTCAATACATCTTTATTTTTGATGTCATTTTGCTCAAAAATGAACGGGAAAATATGAACAGAAAAGAATGCAATAGATTTACGATATGTAGAAATAGTTTTTAAAAATAATCAACAAAATTCATCCATTCAAATTATTACAACAGAACATTAAACATACTTTTAGTCCTTCAAAAATATCCAATCACCCAGACTGCTGTTTCAAAAATTTCCAATCACCCCTCAAAAAAATGGGAAAGTTTTAGCTGAATGGAACTTAATTTGCATTTTTATGTTATAATAAGCTTAATCATCCAACTTCTATACAAAAAAGTTCTTAGCTTCCCTGTGATTATTTTGGGACTCAAATCACATGCTACAACAAAGTGGGGTGAGGTAAAGCAACCAGTAATGAAATACGCAATTTGATTGTTGACAAGACTTACAGAAATATTCTGCTCGCAAAATAGCTACTGAATTAAATATATGTCAAAGTGTAGTTGTTGAAATCATTAAAAAATGGAGAGAAACGGAAACTCCTCCGCAACTAAGCAAACTGGTCGACCAAGGAAAACATCAAAAAGGCAAGACAAACTTCTCCCAAGAATATTGCAGGGCAAACAACATGTTACCACATCTGAAATCACAATTGACTGGTGTGAAACAACAGGAGTAGATGTCTCAATTGCTGCTACAAGGCGACATCTGAAGGAACAATGTTACGGATTTTATACTGCAAAAGTCAAACCTCTACTGTCACATCTCCAAATGGTAGAAAGACTGAATTGATCTAAAGAACATCTTCAATGATCTTCAAAAACTTGGAAAAGTGTCATCTTCAGTGATGAATCTAAATTTACAGTTTATGGTGAAGAAGGTAAACGTGCTTTTCATAAGAAAGATGAAACATATAAGCCAGAATGCTTAAGTACAAGTATCAAATTCACTGACACACTGATGGTATGGGGTTGTATGAGTGCAAGAGGAGTTGGCCAATTGAACTTCATTGAAGGAACGGTTAATGCTCACAAGTATCAGGATATATTGGAGGAATGTTTTCGTTGCCTTCATTGCCAGAATTAAATCATAATGGTCAAGCAGTGTTTCAACAGGATGGAGCAGCACCATACCAGCATGCAGCAATTTCTGCTAAACGTGTAAATACTAAGTATTGATTGGAAATTTTTGAAGGACTAAAATTATGTTTAATGTTTTGTTGTAACAATATGAATGGATGAATTTTGTTGATATCTTTTTTTAAAACTATTTCAACATATCAAAAATCTATTGCATTCTTTTCAGTTCATATTTTCCCGTTCATTTTTGAACAAAATGACATCAAAAATAAAGATGTACTGAAATTTTCTAGTGACTGTATATTTTTGCAACTGAGTTGTATATTCAGATTGTACACAATATTCGAGAAATGTTTTATTCTTGGTGTTTATCAATTGATCCAACCGTTTAGGAGATAGCGGCCCATGAAAGCGTTGAATTTTTAAAGTTTTGAACACAATTTTATCGATGAAGACAAAGAGATAGAGAGTAGGTCTTACAGACATTCCTATTCTACTTTTTTATGGTCTTTAAGAATTCAAAGTCAGAATTTCAAAAATTCAAAATTTTTTAGTCCAGAAGTAAACTTTTGGGGGCAGCAGTCCTATGGAGACAGAGTCTATGCATTTTTAGCATAGGTTTCAGCTTCCTTTCCATAATATCTGATAGGGCACTTGTAAAAATTTGCTTAGATAAGAACTTGGCAACTGACTTTTTTTAAAGAAACACAGAAGACAAAAATATTCAGAGTTTTTGTTGAATAGTACCCAAATTCTCTTTGGGTAATCTCGTTAAATACTGTACATCATGTCAAGTATATTAGTGGCAAGCCTCTATTTCTGCAAAAAAACAACTCCTGCAAATTGTACACAGGAAAATACAGTTGAAAAAGAACAAATGAAAGTAAGTTATTTCTACTAACCGCTGAATTTCTTCTTGCGTAAGATTTTTCTTCAGCTCTCGTGACAGTTGAAAAAGCCTAAACAGAGCTGATGCATGGAAAAGATAGTTCCCAGCCTTCCAGAAAACAAGAGAAAGTTTTTGGTAGTAATTGGCCATAAGTTGGGGTTTGGGCTGCTTTTTGGATAAATTCATCAATCCATGAATATCTTCAATGGCTTTGTATGCTTCCTTTATTAAATAAATAAATAAATTTACAATTTTTCCTATCAAAATAAAGATTAAACTCGTCTATAACCACAAAGTAATCTTCAGCTTAAGTAAAATTTATATTTATTAATACACTTACTTTATACAACCTCATATGCAACTTTAAAAAGACTGATTAAATGTTTAATTTCAATAATCAAAAAGTATTAACCTGCCACAATTCCATTTGAATTGCACTGTCCAGTTGGCAAAGTCTAGTTTCCAAATGCATTGCTTGACTATCAGGATTATTTAAATTGATTGCAGTCTGCTGGTTCTGATGCTTGTGGATATGACTCAAATGTGTTCGCAACTAAGAAAAGAAAAATGAATGCATACAATTCTCAAACAATAAATTTACCAGATCATTTATTAAAAAACATTTTTTTCACAATATTGAAAAAATCCTGTACATTTTCACATAATTTGCGAAATTCAGTTTTACGATTGTATTTAAGGCAGAAACGGAAAGCTTGCTGTGCAATGTCATGGTATAGCCGTTCTACTCGAGAATTGTTACGCAAAAGCTCCAAACACTGTCGATACGATTCCCACAAAAACTTCACCCATGGAGTCAACACAACTCGGTCTGTTCGATCTTGAGCATCTTCTCCACTAACAGCACTTAGAAGCAAACTACAATGAAAAAACAAATAAATAATCTTAATTTAATATGTAAAAGCTTTTATAGAGGTTAAAAACATATATACATAAAATAATTTAAAACCTTTCTGGTGTTTGCAAATTATCCAAATCATCAATGTCAACTACAGCTTGCTGGGATTCTTCTCTGGCAGCTTCAGTTTTTTCCTCAGCCAACTGAATGTAGCCTTTCACTACATCCTCTAAAGATTTTATGTTTACCTATAATGGAAAAAAAGTAAAAATTTAATTAAAAATATACTTCTCATATTTATGTATCTATCAAGGAAGAAATTGTTCAAACCAAGGTTATACGGCAAATTGGCTAAAAGTTTACAACTTGAACTTTTTACTTTCTGGTATACAATGTACACATGAGAAGGTATTATACTTGTCAAAAAATTAGATCTCGAGAGTTTGATGAATCTAGACATTTTAGATCTCACAAAGTCCGAAAAAACAAAAAGAAATGTCTGTGTGTCTGTCTGAAAAGCATGAACACGATTACTCAAATATGCAATAAACTAGAAGGAAGAAAATTGTTATGCTCTTGTACAAAATTGTAGATCTCTTAACTTTTGTGTCAAGTCTCTCAATCAGAAGAGTTCCTTTACTTAATCACATACACAATTTTCTACATGTAAACTAAAATTTATAAATAAATGTAAATAAAATAAAATTTAGTCTAGGCCTTTATAATTACAAAAGACAATTAGATATCAAATTTCAGCAGAATCGCACAAACATAACTGACACTGTACTTGAACTCCTCTCAGTAGTTTTTTACGTAACTACAACTTCAAATAAAAATATGCGATTGAAAGTTCTTTTTAATTGCGAAAAGTATGGGAGAATAGGAGAAATTCAAGGGAAAAACACTCCCAATTTTAATTAAACAAAAACAAGCAAACCAGGATATGAAGCTCCAAATAAAAATAGCAACCTATCATTCTGAAATCGTTATGCAAAGTCCAAAATTCCCTCCACAAACCAGAAATTTTCACAAGCCAACGTATTCCAAAGAATAAATATTATTCTGGGTTTCCTGATGACTTGATTGCATGATTCAATCTTTTCTGTGAAACCAATTTCGAATTACAGTCGAATAAATTTTGCTGATGCTCTATATTTAACCCTTGCAACATTAATGCTGAAATCCTGGGCACACTACTTTTCAATTCTTTATCCATGACTTTCCACAAAGGAACCATCCGAACCTGTATGTTACAGTTTTAAACCAAATATTTCATTCACCTGAATAATTCATTGATGCTTACAGAATAAGAAATTGCACTATGTTGTTTCTTTCAAAATAAAGCGTGAAACGAAAGAACTTCTTTGTAGCTATACGAAGACCCCACTATTAAACCCATAGATGAAGTGGTGCTTATTTGCATGCACCTGGTTAACAATGGAGGAAGTTGCAGAAGGGAATGGTCTTCATTCTACCATTTATCGGCATGGTCCTTACACCCTTAGGCATGGATTCCAAATGCGTAAAAAAAACAGCAGAAACCACAAAGCAGAAAACTTTGACATCACTTCCTGCTTTCGTCTTTCTACTCAACAAAAAATTCTCTTATCGTTGTAGGCTGCGACTCCAAATTAAATAAAAAAAAACACAAAATCCCCATGAAGTTCTTGAAGTGTAACAGCCCAAAGGTCAACGTGTGGTACGGGTTTTTACATGATCGTGTTATTGGCCCATTTTTATTCTCCACCAACTACAGTAAAATCCCATTACAACATACCTCAAATAATGTACAAATTTAAAATCCCCAGCCGAAATCTAGGTATTTTAATGATAAAAAGTTTCAGTTTAACGTACCTCACTTTAACGTACATTTCAGACTAACATACTAATTTTATGTTCCCTTGGTTAAATTCTCCCTTCATTACAACATACATCATTCGAATGTCTTGCTCTGATTGATCAATACATACCATGCAAATGGCAATGCATCAAAATGAAATGATAAGTCATCACTTAAGCCAATGGGCTAATTAAGCCAAGTTCACATTTCATCGGTTGGTCAGTGTAGCATATACATAAACCCGGAAATCTCTGTATGCCATTCAGAAATCTGTCCAGCAAGAAAACGTTTAAGACTAGGTAAGACTCATTTCAATTAGATTTTTTTATAAAAAAATAATCAACTGTAATACTACATGTATTCTGTATTTGTATTGAATAAAATGCTACACTTCATGTATTCTTATTTTTCTATGCATATGTTTCATGTATATGCATTCTTCACAGTGCAATACATTTTTTAAAATCGAAAAGAAAAAAAACATGACAGAAGTTTGCCGATTATGCTATACAGTGAACCTCTCATAGAGGACACCTCTAATTAAGGGACAGTTTAACAAGTCCCAGTCCCTTTGATAGGAACTGTTGTTTTCCCTCTAAATAAAGCACACCTCTACTTAGCAGACAAACTTCCCCTGTCTGCTATTTGGAGGTTTCACTGTATAATAAATTGCAATATAACTGGTCTCTAGCATATGAAGTTCTGCCGGGTACCAAAAAGCTTGTTACATACTGAACTTAGATGACATGCAAAATGACCTTTTTTTCAGATTACTGCATCTCTATAGTTTTTGCAACCCCAACTTTTGGTAAGTAATCTGACTATTCTGCCTTTGATAGTTAATCTGTCTTGTTGACATCATGACAATTTCAAAACACAAATGCATCACTTCGCCTGCAGATTTGTACTGATTGCTCATTTCCTTTGTCTTAGGATGAAGTCTTCATTCCACTTCGCAAAGTGTCAACCTGTCTTTGAAAAACTGACAACATTGACTTTTTTTTTTTTTTTACACATGTAAGAATGCATCGGATTTAACATTCAGAAATTTTTACCACGTTCAAATGTTAAAAATAGAATGGTGCAAACCATGATTGATCCATCACTCACAATGACATCTTTCATTATTCGTCAATCTGAGAGAACAAGGCATCCGCTTTCTTCACAATATTCACATTTATTTTACATATAGGAAATCTCATACCAGGTATGTAAATATGAAACCGGAATTTCTGTATAGAAAATACAAATCAATTGTATGAAAATGATAAAAAATATTTTATTCGAAGTACTGCCCATCACTGGCTATATATTTTTCCCACCCGTCTGACAATTTGTGGATGCCACGCCAAAAACACTGTTGGTCTTTTGAGGCAAACCAGTCATCGAGCAATTTTTATACATTTTCTTAAGAACTGAAGCGCTGCTCCGCTTGTGGGTGTCTCATCGATGCAAATAAGTAGTGATCAGACGGAGGCAAGTCTGGTGAATAATCCGCTTGCGAAAGTATTTCCCAACTAAACACCTCAATCGTTTCCTTGACCAGCTTTGCTGTGTGTGATGGTGCATTATCATGAAGCAAAATCACTTTGTGTTGCCCCTTTTGATATTCTGGTGTTTTTCAAGGAAAGCTGGATTCAAATCAATCATTTGTTGTCAGTAGCATTCAGTATTAACGGTTTCGCCAGGTTTCAGCAGTTCATAATAGATCACACTCTTCTAATCTCACCAAACACAGAGCATCGTTTCTCGCGTCAAAATCACCACTTCTGAATTTTTTAAACCACTCAAAGCACTGTGATTTACCAAGAGCATGCTCATCGTAAGCTTCAACAAGCATTTGATGCGATTCTGCAGCAGTTTTCTTCAAATGGTAACAGAAAATCAATGCTGTTCGCAAATCATAGTTTCCAGGCACAAAACTCGACACGTTCAGCGCTATTACAAACTATACTGTTGTATGAAACTTGTATTGTTACAAGTTGAAAATCTTTATCAGATGTCTGAAAAAGAAAATGACACCAACGACGCGGTTTGACGGTAACTACATTGACAGCTAGGGCCATCTATGGGCAAATTCCAGTTTCATATTTAAAGACCCGGTATTTATCAGGCTTGAATGGTCGGTTTGAAAATATCTTTTACACTTTTTGATGGTAGGGTGGCCCAAAACCTACCTATCTACCCTGATTAAACATTAATTCCTCAGCTAATACCAACTGTAATTCAGAGTTTACTCTAGGATCAAAACCCTACGAGTCAATTTGACTCTTCAGCCTGAAAGCTGCAAGACAAAGTTCACAAGATACAAGTCAAATTTTAGATTCTTTTAACTTCCATATTTTTAAATGCATCTGCAATCTCTGCAGTTAATAAGAAATTCAAGCAAGAAAGCACGTGACAAAATGAAGTGAGGTTAAAAATGTGGCGAGAAGGATATGGACTACGATATTCAAAATTTAACCAGTCAATATATTTCACTTTGAAGTATTTTATAAGTTATCTTGTATGAACACGAGATATCAACAACTTGCATTAATTTAATGATAAAAACTGATAATTTAATGGTTACTAACATGGAGTCTTTCTATGGCTTTGTACACTCAAAATTTTTTTGTTCTTAAGGTTTGCAAACATCAATAGCAGCTTTAGGTAACATATTTCAATTTTGTGTGAAACTATGAGTTACAGGTTTATATAGTTTTCTTGTTAGTAATTGCTGAGAAATTGACATTTTAATCCTGCACCATTGGAGGGCAATCATTCCCATGAACACGAATCATCTTGGAATGGATTTGGGGTACAGGTTTCGCCTGCAAATGCAACAAATTTTCTCATGGTCCAAGCTTCCAATTTATCCACCATTTTCTTCAATAACTTTGGTGCCACTAGCAGAAGTGATGCATAACTGGGAGCAGCAACTTTGAAACCTATGAAGTTGCACAGAATCAAGGAATAGGCCTATATTTGTTGGAGTACCCCCCCCCCTTTTTATTTTTTTAAAAGGGGCTGGCCTTTCTATGCAAATTTAGGAACTTTGTCATCTCCAGTTCTTAACAACGTAAGATTAAATAAATTAAATAGGCTGTTTGGATGGGTTAACAACCATACACCACAACAAGGAGACTCCACATGCTCTGCCTCACCAATTTTGATATTTAAAAAAAAAAAAAAATCTTTCAGAATTTTTATCTAAATAGGTGAGTCAGAGTAAGTGGAGTCTCCTTGTAAGATGCAGCAGTTGCTAAATGTTATCCTTCAGTCATGGGAAGTTATCCTGCAAAATGGTTTCAAACAATACTTGAAACACATCCCCATACACAATAGCTATTAGGTTGGTTGGTTGTTTGGTTGGTTTGTTTGTTTGGTATCAACGTCGTTTTCAACTGCTATGGTCATTTCAGGATGTCATTCAAGGGTTCTTTAACATGCAGCCGGCAAACGACTACACGGGGCCAACGGCTTTACTTCCATTCCGAAGGAAGTGCGTGATCTCAGGATTTCCCCCTGAAAAATCCTCATCGTCCTCGGCCAGAATCGAACCCACGTACTCGGGCATCAGAGGCGATCACGCAACCACTGAGGCACCGAGGCCGATACAATAGCTATTAGGGGAAATCCCACTCCATTACTATAGTTTGAGACAGGTTAACTCTGCTATGAAGGAGCAAGTACAGGCAGCGATGAGGCCATGTGCATGGACGATTGAAATATAGTCCCCAGAAGTTTTTAATGAAATTATATAGTAAATATACATGAGAAAAATTTTTATTTACTCTTCATATTTTACAAACTGATACATCAGTTGCCAGGCCTTTTCTTACTTTTTATTTAATAACACATGCGTAGACACCTTTGCGGAATTATCTTTTATTATGGCTACCATGCCGGTTTTCAGCCCGTCACTATTCAAGTCACATGCCTTCAACAAGTCGAATCAAGTAATTAGTTTTAAAAATTTATGCAAAATTGCGTGAACAATATCCAAAAAATTCTATACCAAGCAATTGCCCTGTCTTTAGAGTAATTTTTCTTCTTTAAAGAGTCACACACAGAAACAATGATCTCGCAATTGTACTTGTTCCCTCATAGCAAGGTTAACCTACCCCGAACTACAGGAAGATGTACCTTACTGGACACTCAACTGTATTTCTATAACGAAAACAAATGTAATGAAGCTCCTCCACAAAAAAGGGAATAACAATCATAAAATTGTATTGCATATCTTATCATGGAATAAAGGTACAGTATTATTCGATGAGAAAAACATTTACAGTCAATTCTCGTTAATACGAAACTGGGTAATACGAAATTCCGGTTAATAAGAAAACATTGTGTGGCCCGTCCCCGAAAAAGCAATTACTATGTAAAATTCTCTGCTTTATACGAACATATTTTTATTAAAATAAGGTTTATACGAAGGAAAATTTCATAATTTTATTGAAAAATAGTCCTTTTAGGAACAATTTTAATGATAAAATTTCAGATTTCGAAGTGTAAATTTAATAAAAATAATTTTCAAAGTCATTTCATATGTGATTGCTTCTGAATTACAGTATTCGAATAAATGAATACTCGATTTTTTTAATCAGTCGATATTTTTATTCGATTATTCGATAAAAAAAACATCGGTTATTTAGTCGAATTTTTCAAACTAACGAATCACGTGCTTTCAAACTAACGGGAAATCTGATTCGTGAAATCTGAATCATGTGCTTTGAAGCTAACGGGAAATCTGATTCGCGAAATCTGATTGGTTCAGCTATTCAGATCTGAAATCCTGTCACATGGCGCTCAAATCTTTATTTAAACAAGTGCAATATGCTGAATATCGGTATTGTTTCAAAATCAATTTTCTCATCGCTACAACGCAGTTATCTACAGTCAGGAATTTTATTCAATGTCAGCTTCAAGCAAAAGGAAACGAAAGGATCTTTCATTAGATCTGAAGTTACAACGCTGACGAAACCGCCCTATTTTATAATCTTCTGCCCGAGAAATCTTATCATTTAAAAGGTGAAAAGTGTCATGGAGGTATGCATGCGTCATTTTAATTTTATTGTATTTTTTACCGATAATTTTGTACATGTATCTAATGTTTTTTTACGGTATCTTTCATAGGGAAAAGTAGCAAAGAACGGTTGTCAGTATTATTATGTACAAATATGGATGGCACTGACAAGAAAAAGCAGATAGTTATTGGCAAATTCGCCAGGCCACGCTGTTTTAAAAACGTAAAAAATTTGCCCGTTATTTATTTCAACAATAAAAAAAATCGTTTTAGCGCGAAAACAAACTGTTATTACAGATTTTTTTAGGAGAGATGAATAAAAATTATTTCTAACTTAAAGTATTCTATTTCCGTGCTTATTTCATAATACTTTTAGAATTGTTGGTTTATACGAAATACGAATAATACGAAAAAATTTCTTGGTCCCCACGATTTCGTATTAACGAGAATTGACTGTATTAATCAGATGAATGCTTATTAATAGTCGACTTTATTACTTTTTTTCCAACACTTTTATCAACTTTAAAATTGCCAAAATTACATGAACGATTATTGGTGTAATTTTTTTTAATGTTTAAATGAGCAAGCACATTAAAAATTTATCCAAGGTAAAATAATCCTCCATTCTTGTAATTTGAACACTGCCGTATTGACAGTGTCATCATCTGTGGAACTACTGAACTCACTACATCACGACTTGTTATATTGTAATTGGCAAAATCTGGGCCAAAACAGTTGTGACAAACTGTGCTTCTACAGTAATTTCTTTTTAACCTTCTCTTTCATAAGATAAAACTGCAATCTAGCTCTACATAGAAGTTCATGGTCTACAATTTTGTATCAGTATTTTGCTTTTAAAAATAAAAACATAAGTTAATTACTTGTTGACAGATGTTGCGATACTGGAACAATCCTTCCTTGGCAATATGGCTTTTCTTTAGATCGACACATAGTTCCAAGTACTTGTTCATAATAGGCTCGTGGATCTTCTGCCATGTTCGATGTTTCTTACTTTTGATCACATCATACAGGGCATCCAGAGCTCGTTGCTTCTTCCCGACATCAATAAATTCTAAAGATAAATAAGATAAAATGAATAAACTCATCTATAAATATATAAACAATCATATTTTCAGCACATTTACAAAATAAACTGTTACATGTAATGAAATAGAAAGCCTTATTCTGGAACCTAGTTAAAAGAAATAACTCGTTTATATTTCACATTATTCAGACATGTTTAAATATTAAAATTTGTAAATTTTTATACAATATGGAATTTTATCCAAATGGTGATAAAAGCAATTATTTCCTAAAAATTGATCATGGAAAATTTGAATTTTTCCAAAATAGCAGAACATGGTAAGTGGCACCGCAGAGTGTTAGCAGTGAATACTTACAATTGAAGCCAATAAACTGTGGACACTATAGCTAGATTACAAACTATTAGGGAAAATAACACAGTATAAATTTATTACAATTAACCTGTATATACAACAAAGCACTAATTTGTTTGAGATGATTCATGTTACTACTAAACACCCTAAGATGTTAAAACTTTCTGAAATCCATTGAGATTGTTAATAAAAAAAAACAAACTCCAATCAGCTACTTAATAGGACTTAGGCTCTATGCCAGTTGTTGACTGGATGCCATTTGCTAAACACATCATCACCTTATTGGCTCTTCGGGTTTTTTGTTGTAAATCTTGTTCCAACATCAACCCCCACCAGTGAAGTGGTGAACTTTTTACTTAAATCTTCGTCAAGCTAAGGCTCCTTGGTTTGACTTTTCTATTAAAAAAAAAAAACAGCATAAACTTTGTTGAGAAAATAACTGATCTCTATTTCCCTGAGAAAACCATATTAGTTTCCTTTTACATCGAGCCAATATTCCGCTCAAAGATGCTATTGGAACCTCATACAGATTGCCTATTGGAAAATGAATTTCTAATAAGTTTAGTGCATGAAATAATAATGGCAACTAAACAAGACTGTTACAACAACGTTTTCTCCTTCAATAATGTGTTTTTAAGATAACCAACGAAACACCAATGGGGTGCAGCCTAAGATCCCCTTTTTTAGCCACTTTTTCATTAGGAAACTAGAAAATCAGGCCTCATCTGTTCGTGTACTTCCCACAAACTTGATGTTATACATGGAGGACATTTTTATGATCTCTGATACGAAAAAACAAGATCTTAAACCATTTTTAAGTGACTTAAACAAATTAAGCCCCAGCATAATCTTTATCATGGAAGAAGAAGTATATGGCATGCTACCCCTTTTTAGACATATATAAAATCTGGATATCATTTGACATCTTCCAGAAACTCAAGTTTTATTCCATCATGCATCAACCAGGATTGAAATCCCTGTTATGCACACAAAATCAGTTTTCTATCAAGGAATATGGAAGGTACTTAAAATACCCCCGACTGATGATAAGAGTCATGAGGTGATAAGAGGCATTTTCTTGATCACAGCTTTGATTTACCCAAATAAGTTACTTCCAGTTACTTACAATCACTTCCAGTAAAGGTTTTAGGCCATATCACGACTGCGCAGATCTGTTAGTGCAGCAGAATTTGCACACAAAGCCTTAAATTACAGGTGAGAAGTGGCCCAAAAAATGTACACACACTTTACTAGATCTTACCTAGAACTTTTCCCGTAACAGCAAAATCCTTTACATACTCAGATTAATATGAGGTGCGATCAAAATTTCGGGGACTGGTTCATTTGATAAGAAAGTACTTTATTTAAATACATGTACATTTACACTGCGTCCAGCATTCTTGGAAGCAATTCACACAGGATCTGCTCAATCATATCAAAACTGCAACCTATCAACTAGTTCTTCATTTTCAGAAAGAGAGCAAAGTCTGCACGAGCCAAATCTGGCAAGTAGGATGGGTGTGGAAGCCAAATCATGTTTTTTTCTCACAAGAACGCACGTGTGATGAGAACTCTGTGAGAGGGTGAATTGTCATGGTGGAGTGCAGTGATGGCTATAGAAACAAAGGGCAGCACGGTGCGCTCGAAGGCAATAGAGCGCTGAATGTCTGAAAGGGGCACTGAATACAGCTAAATTCTTATACACTCAGTGATACCACTAGGCAAAATCAGTGTGGCGCAGCGCCATGCTGCCCCTTGTCCCGCTGCCCCTCGACCCACCCACGCTGCCCCTCGGCACTGCACAAACGCAAGAAACAAACCAATAAATGCCAACAATGTGAGGCTTAAGTATTCATTGGAGCTTATCATTGTGGCGTGAGTGATTTAAAGCCTAAACGTTTTAATTAAACAATTAGTACATTCATTTAAAATATTAACTAACTGCATCAGTTTAGTTGGTAGCAGTGACCAGCTGTTTATCGTGTTACCCCTTGTGCTTTTTTTATCCTCCGCGCTGACAAGTTGAGCCTTTTGTATTCGTGTGTGGTGGTTTCCTGTGGTCACTTTACTGTCAAAACAAACAGCTTCGTCCGCGAGAAGTACTCCTCAATAAGCTTTCATGTTTAAATTAGCTTTAATAAAATGCTGAGGGATAATACAGATCAACTGTATAAGGTATAAAATTTAAAAATCTCAATGCAATCATTATTCGCAATTTTATCCTGCAAAAATAGTGCATAAATTATTGAAAAATATACTTTAAAAACGATTGAGGACTTACCACCAGATGATGTCTTTAAGTGGCACCACAAAGCAAAGAAGAGATTAGCCTAAAAGAAATTAGCATTATGCCTTAAAAATATAACTGTAGATCACTGAAATGCCCATGTACTTTTATTAACTTTAAAGCAAGAATTTAGCTGCATTCAGTGCCCCTTTCAGACATTCAGTGCCCCATTGCCTTTGAGCGTGCCATGCTGCCCTTTGTTTCTGTAGCCATCACTGTACACTGTATCAAAATTAATAAAAGTGCATTTCAGTGAACTATATTTATATTTTTAAAGCATGAAGGCAGAATCCTAACTTTAAAATATGTATGTGATTAAGGGCACGTTAGGACTCTAAGGACCAGTTCATTACCTACTTTCTCAGCTGAGATTTCTCAACTGAGTGTTCAGTAACAATACAGTGACATTGTTGAAACCCAAGTGTTCCTCATCTCAACAATGTATGTCCATTGTTGCTAACGACTCAGTTGAGAAGACTTACTTGAGAAAGTAGATAATGAACTGACCCTTAGACTTCCTAATTCTTAATTTATTCTAGTTAATTTCTTTAATGCTAATCTCTTCCTTACTTTTTTGATGTCACGAAAATACGTTATCTGGTGGTACAGTCTTCAATAGCATAGTGTACGTATCCTTCAGCCATTAGTTTTTAAAGTAAAAATATCCCATTTTTTTTCAACAATTTATGCACTATTTTTGCAGGATAAAATTATGAATAATGATTGCATTAAGATTTTAAACTTTATACCTTATATAGTTGATTTGTATTATCCCCCAACATTTTATTAATGCTAATTTAAACGTGAAAGCTTATTGAGGAATACTTCCTCTCGCAAATGAAGCAGTATGCTTTGACGCTGAAGCGACAGCAGGAAACCGGTGCACGAATACAAAAGGCTCGACTTGTCAGCGTGGAGGATAAAAATAAAGCACAAGGAGCAGTAACGCGATGAACAGTTCCTCACGTCTATCAACTAAACTGATGCAGTTATTTAATATTTTAAATAAATGTACTTAGTCAGTAGTTTAATTAAATGTTTATCTTCCAAATTACTCACGCCACAATGATAAACTTGCATGAAAACTTAAGCGGCACATTGTTGGCATTTATTGGATTCAGTTCCTTTGTGTTTGCTCAGCGTTGAGGAAGCGTGGGTGGGCCGAGGGGCAGCGTGGCACTGTGCCATGCTGATTTTGCCTAGCGGCATCACTGGAGTGTCCAGTTTTTTTCATGCAATATAACTGGTCGCTTTCACCAAACGTCCTCCCTCAGATTGCTCATTGCTCGAATTTCTTCATTCTCAAATTTAATGTCTATGATAATATCACAGACGACCTATCACAATAACTGTATTTTCTCAGTCGCCAATGCACATGAAACAAAATCGTTTGAATAGCTGATTTATGAATGTTAGGGCTATAATTTACTGTATTTGTGGGCTATAATTTACTGTATTTGTTGGCGAGATGTGCAACTAGTACAAGAACTTTTAGATCACATCTCATATATGTATTGAATGAAGACGACCATACTGCCATCTAGACGTAGGAGAATATTTGATAAGCATTTGTTAGGGAAGCTGATAGAAGCAACTGTTCGATGTATTCAAAAGTATCTTGATGCTTATGGTAATCACTTTGAACATCTAACGTAATTATAGAAGTCAAAGAGGAATTATATTAATCCCTTGATGTCTGTATGAATTTAGTGTAACAACTTTTTTAGTTTTTTTTTTCTTTTGCTGAAATGTCTATACATTTTATTTGGGCTACCCTGTATATCTTTAGATTTACCCTTTGTCAAATTTCTTATTTTCTCTTTAATATAAAAAAGGCTTTTGTACTATTCCAAAATTTTAAATGGTCAAACCTGATTAGATACAGATGTAATAACTGCATTTATTTTTTCTTAAATTTTTATCAGAAAAGCTTGTGAAGTTGTGATTCGGGACGATATTTTTTTGTCAATTATTTTTTCCCTATCATAATTCAAGCATTAGGGAAACCAGCAAATTTATGTTCAGATTTATATAAAGGCCTTATTTATCTTTGATCAATATCCTTCAATTTAAATAATTTATATTTGGAATTGTTTGCAGTCAGTGTTAATTTAACTGTGACATTGTCTGTACATTAACATCGTTTCCTTGAGAAATGCTACATAAACGGAGCTAGAGAGAGCATAAACGGAGAGGGGGAGGTGGAGAGAGCGAGAGAGAGGAATGGCAGCACAGTGATGCTGCTAGGCAAAATCAGCATGGCGCAGTGCCATGATGCCCCCAACCAATTACTAACCTAACCTAAATGCTAAGAATTCTTTATTAGGATAAAATCGAAGATTACAGTAGTTTTTAAAAATGAGAATACATGTTTTGATTACACAATTGTTAAAAATATTATATCAAGATAAAAAATTTAAAAATATGATTACAAGTAAAAATGAAAAAAATAAAGTGGAGGTCTTCATAAAATCCCAACTGAAGTACAAACGCAAGAAACTGAAACCAATAAATGACAACAATGTGTGGCTTAAGTATTCATTGGAGCTTATCATTGTGGCGTGAGTGATTTAAAGCCTAAACATTTTAATTAAACTGCTACGTACATTCACTTAAAATATTAACTAACTGCATCAGTTTAAACAATAAAAGCCAGAAACTGTGGACACCAGTATACTAATTAAAGGAACACTGAAAACACTAATCCACATGATAATTTTTATTTTTATTTTTAATTTTTATTGTTTTTATTATTTTTATTTTTAAAATCATCATCTCTTAATCATCCCACTCAACTTAATCATTGGTAAGAGAGACAGAAGGACAAAAACGTTCAAAGATGAAGATGCAGGTTCCGTACCCACATCTGGGTCTTTTGTATTGAAAAATAAAAACTGGGATGAACCCATATTTACTATAAGTGAGAATACAGTGATGACAAGTTCACGTAAGAAAAATCTAATTGCATGTCTAGAACCAGCAATTAACTTAGACTTCCACCCAGAGTTCAATTTTATGAGAAGACATGGTACTTGTGTTTCCAGTTAGCACAGTATAAGTGTTTTGATCACCATTTCTTAATCATCCCACTCAACTTAATCATTGGTTTTGCCATCGGATGGCACCACCATCGCACCTGACGACTATTCTTGTTCGACCATGATTTTGTTTATTTCTTAGTTCATTTAGGGTCAGGTTTTTTTTATAAAAAAATAATAATAAAAATTATCATGTAAATTAGTGTTTTCAGTGTTCCTTTAATTAGTATGCATCAGTTTAGTACGTAGCCATGATGAGCTGTTTATCGCGTTACTCCTTGTGCTTTTTTTTTTATCCTCCGCGCTGACAAGTCGAGCCTTTTGTATTCGTGTGTGGTGGTTTCCTGTGGTCACTTTACTGTCAAAACAAACAGCTTCATCCGCGAGAAGAAGTACTCCTCATAAGCTTTCATGTTTAAATTAGCTTTAATAAAATGCCGAGGGATAATACAGATCAACTGTATAAGGTATAAAGTTGCAATCATTATTCGCAATTTTATCCTGCAAAAATAGTGCATAAATTGTTGAAAAATATACTTTAAAAACTATTGAAGACTGTATCACAAGATGATGTCTTTTCGTGGCATCACAAAGTAATGAAGAGATTAGCCTAGAAGAAATTAGAAAGCCTTAACGTGCCCTAATCACATACAGATTCCGAAATTAGCATTATGCCTTAAAAATATAAATGTAGGTCACTGAAATGCCCATGTACTTTTATTAACTTTAAAGCAATTATTTAGCTGCATTCAGTGCCCCTTTTAGACATTCAGCGCCCCATACTGCCTTTTCTTTATGTAGCCATCACTGCAGCAGAAAGGAACCAGAGCCATACAGATACAGCGAGACCGATGCATTGACATCATAATAATGCTGCTTTCTGATTGGCAGTTCTATGATAAACCACAACGAAATTTTGTTTAAATGCAGCTCAACAAGCTTTGTCTTTCTTTTTCTTGTGACCAAAACAAGAATGATTAAAATTTCTTCCCTTTGGGTTTCTGTTCTGGTGTGATTCTTATGTGAATATTGAAAATTATTGAAATATTGGAGTTGATTAGTCTCAACATAATCTACCCTAGATATTTGTGTATAGGTCGAGAAATTTTTGTCTTAACATTCACGCTAAAAAGCAAATTCTACTTATCCACGAGTCATGCCAGTTTCTATAGAATTTTGGCGAAGTGTACTAACTCTGTATAACACTTTATGTATTCACTTTAGGAAATGCACATGTTTCCCAAATAAGTTATATACAGTAAAATCCCGTTACAACATATTTTAAAGGAACTGGAAATTTGTACTTTATTCCTAGGCATATGTTATTCTGAAGGGGTGGGTGGAAGGCTTGTGAACAATGCATATATGCATAGAAAAACATAAGAATACATGAAGTATAGCATTTTATTTTATTCAATACAAATATAGAATACATGTAGTATTACAATTGATTAATTTCTTTAAAAAAATCTGTAATGACCATCTGCTTTCTTTCCATAACTTTCCTCCACAAAATATCCTCCATATCTGACATTGTGAAGTGAAATGAGTCTGGTGCACCGATATGCTGTGCAAAATAATTACATAAACTTTTTATAGCCTCCATTGCTACAAAAGTTGAGACAGGCGTTATCTCTGGTTCTAAATGCCCATTTTCATCTTCGTCTTCCTGATCACCTAGAATTTCATTTTGTTTTTGTCCTAAGCCCAGAATCTCTGAATCCGTTAACTCAGCAGTGGTGTAAACCCTTTCGTTACACGTTATATAATCTTCAAAGGTTACCTCTGCTGGCACATTTAAGACAGACAACCTCTTGCCACAAATCCTCATGAGTTTGGCTCTAATTTTGTACACCTCGGGTCTCTACTTCTTCGCTTATTGCTGCAATGGAGAATCTGTAATCACTGTTGATTGGACACAATTCTATGCGTTATGTAGCAAATAAGCTGCATGTTAGCCTGTCTGTCATCTGCCAACTCTGAAAACAGTTCCAAGAAACGGGTCAATATTCCAAGAGACCTGGACAAGGCTGTAAATGTAAAACAACTCATTGCCAAGACCGATACATTGTAGCGTCCTCATTAGGGAAACTCAATGTTACTACCAAATGAGGACAGCGACTGGAATGAATGTGTCTGACCAAACAATCTGTAACAAATATAGGGAGGCCAACCTGAGACCACATCGACCAGCATGAGGTGCATGTGTGAGTAATGCAAACAAAAAGGGACACATGATGTTTGCCCGCACTAATTCTGGTTGGCAGCTTTGTCACTGGGAGCATGTGAGATTCACAGACGAGTCAAGGTTTCACCTGACCTGTTAAGATGGAAACACACGTACAAACAAACAATATATATAGCTCTGCAACAAGATGGATTCGGATGTGGCTCAGTGATGGTGTGTAGTGAAATCTGTATTGACAACCACACGGACCTCGTTATAACAGTCAACGTTACATTGACGACATTCTGCAGTGTCATGTTGCAACTGCTGCATATGGTATTGGTCCAGAATTCGTCTTAATCCAGAACAATGCCAAATACCACACTGAACGAACAACTATGTACTTCCTGAGGGAACGTCAATCACGGTTATGGAATGGCCACCAACAAATCTTGACCTAAAGCCAATTGAGCATGCAACGATGCAAGAAGAACACCTATTTGGATTGCAACGATATGCTCGACAGGAGTTTTCATAAGCATCCAGCACTACCTTAGACTCTGCAGCAGCTCAGTGAAGCCTTATCGAAGAATGGGAGGGAATATCACAAGAAGACATCTGCAAGCTTATTCGGAGCATGCAAAGATGTCAAGCTGCAATCTGCGCTGGTGGAAATCATACACATTACTAATGCTTAAAAAATGACGAGAATTGTTAGAACATCAATTACAAGAGTACCAGCGATGGGCAGTTGTCAATGTTACCAATTTGTAGTCTTTTGGTTCATGATGGTGAAAAACTGAAACATGATGGCAAAATGTGAATAAATTCTACCGTATTGCCTAAATAACATGTGTTATTCTTTTACCATTTTCCTGTAGCAAATACTAGACAGAATGGAAACCATGAATCTTAATTGTCGTACAATATTTTTAATAAACATCCCATTTTATTGGATTGAGAAACCATCACTCCTTACAGGACCATCTTACATATGGAACAGTCTCGGAGAAAGAAAAATAACCAAAAAAAAAAAACCCACTACTACTTTATGGGCCTTTCACTGTATAAGAATACGTCATATTAAAGGATTATTTAAAACATATGAATTTCGATTATGTATTCATAAATTAACAAATTTTAAAATTAAGTTATTAATCCCATTTCTGGTTTATCAACAGTTTCACAATTTCTTTATTAAAGGAAAAAGTGTTAACATATTGTCCATGGCTAATAATTTGTAATAAGTAACAATCTATTTAAACTACTTATTTCCATTTTTATCACATATTCTACGAACAATAAACTAGTGGTTTAGTCCTAAATAAGCATTATTAGTATTAAAATCAAATCTAATAGTACCTTTTGTTTAGCACCGGCTTAAAACAATTAGGTCATTTAGCCTACATTTTTTTAAAAATAAATGTTAAAAGATTAATGCTCATATTCAACAATACAGCTTAAAAGTAAAATTTTATTAAACTGTTTTTGTCTTTATTTTGGGTAACAATTTGTCGAGAGAATAACCACTTTAAGCGATCAATCCTCCCAAATTTTGCAATTCAGACGATCAGCGCGGGATTGAATTTAGCTAGTTTATTTCAAGTGTTTAGATTGTTTTGCTCAAGATCGGCCAATAAACAGAAATTACATCGTTTTACTGAGGAAACAATGAATGGAACCAAAATAAATATATATATAACTAGTGATATAACAACTTCTGCTATCATGCCAAGTTACGCAGGAAACATATGTGTAAAAGGCTTAGGTGTTTAGGCTTATATACGAGAATGAACGAAAAATGATTCTAACCGTTTGCTCGTTTGAGCGCATTTTCGGGTCTTTGAAAGTACGTAGGCATTTTGCAATTCCTCCTCGACGGATAAAAATTTTCTACGGGAGATTTTGGATTGAATTTATTATCTTCCGAGGCAAATTTCAAAAATGATCAGAATTATTGCTGCCACACGATCACTTCTGCTGAACTCGCATGTAGGCGAACTCTCGTTGCCGGACCATCATTAACACCGCTCTGAAACGAAAGCTGAAAAAAGAAAGTATTTTATTTATTAAAGCAAATCAAAATTTCCATTAAGGAGATTATTTTATAGCTGATATATAAACACTTTAATTATTTATGAAAAAAAAAATATAATAGCCAGACACATGTCTATAATGTCTATGAGTTTAGATTGAGAGTATTTCGCATCTGCGGGAAGTTAAAGTACAAGTTTTTGTTTTCTAGATATAATTATTAGCATGATTATTATACTAAAACAATAACAAGGCCACTATCTACGATTAATTTTATCATGACTTAAAACATTCGGCTGGATAGTATGACTGCTGTAAGTGATTTAATAGCTGCTGGTTTAATAGGTAGGCTAAAGAAGTGAAACATTCAATTTTAACAGACCACAAGTGGGCGGCTATTTAGTTTCAAATAACCCAACGTGACTTTGGAGTGATAGGTCATCTGCTTTGGTTTTATTGCTCTGTGGGGAAATGGATGGACGCCACTTCTCCTTAAAGAGATTCACTTATGTACTGCACTTTTATTTTTAAATTATAATAATTTGGCTCAACATTTTGAAGGTTACAACATTATAAATATTAACCTATTTACCTTTATAATTAACCACTATATCTACTGATTTCGCATTTATTATTTAACTGATTATTTACGTAGATCATGTAGAATTAATTATAAAAAAAAGGAAGGGGCGATGAAGATAACAATTTTTATATGCAAGCATCCTGAGCTTATTACAGATATTTGAGATTTAAAATATTCAAGAACTAAAATATACAGTGTACTGCTTCAATGGTCACATTTTTTTTTTTTTTTTTAAATTTCAAATTAAGCTTTCACTATGGTTTTATAATATTATGTAACCTCCATTTCATTAAGTAGTTATGTATATATTACTTGATGCTTACCCAAAATATACAAAAAAATTAGTTAACGAGTTTACCAAATATTAATCATTTGTCGCTCAGATAAAATTACTAAGTATTTTGTAAATTGCAGTCTATTCCAAAGCTGATTACTTTGTCAATTTTATGTAAGTTGACTTTGACCCTGCCCCCCTCAAACCACCACAATTCACAAATTCTGAACTATAGAACAGGTGTCCATGCATTAAATTAAATTTAATAATATAGTTTATTTTATTTTACACGTTTAACTCTGTTAAAAATTTAGCAACTGGTGATAGGTAGAATGCTCTACTTAAACCTCAAATACATCAAGAGAAGTCTGAACAGTAGCCTCTTTTCCTAATAAACTTCCAATAGCAAGAAGAATCAGGATTACCCAAGTCAAGAACTTGCTGTACTGAAAGCATAAAATACAGGGTGATCCAAAAGCCAGAAAAAACTTTCAAACTCAGTAATTTGCACACTAATTATTGAGATTTTTCCTGACTTTTGATCCACCCTGTATACAATTATCTAAAAATGGGTTAATTTTTACTATCTGCATATTCGCACGACGAAACTTTAGAAATCGCAAACGCGAAACTTCACCATCCGCACAACCCAAAAGCGAAACTTCACCGACTGAAACAAACAAATTAAAAAAACGAAAAAGTAAGTTCAAACAAAAGGGCAAACCAAACATATGAAAACACAAAAGTAAAAAACAAACCAACTTGGAAGCCCCAAACCAAACACAACCAGATCAGCCCCAAAAATGCTAACAGCAACAAAACAGCACACGCCATCACACTAAAACTAGAAGAAACCTTGGCTTAAAAAACTTAAACTGTTTGGCTACAATGCCACAAAAAAAGCTCTGCTAGTTTTCTGTGCCAACGCACTTGCAGCAACACTGATTGCAAACAAGGCAAGTGGAATTTTTTTTTTTTATAACATTATAGGGGACTCCGCTGACTAACAAACCTCAACCCACCCACAAACAAACAAACAAACAAAAAACCCTGCCCACCATTGCATGCACAGCAAAAACCAAAAAAAAAAAAATTACCTTGGCTGCAACCATTCAAAGCTCCACAGGAAAACGAGAAAAAAAAACAACAACATAAATGCCAAAGCATCATACACCACACAAATAAGCGCACAAATGCCGGCAGGTGGTTGTGCAAAAGTCCCAATAACAACTCCGCACACCAAACACAAAAACTCAAAAAAACAGACAAAACAAACATCAAAAAACTTCAAATAAGGCAACAACACTTTTGCAATACAACCAAAACAACGCAGAAGCAGACACTGCTCGAAAACCAAAACCAAAAAGAACAATAAAAAAAAACAAAAACAAGGCTGAAGCGAAAACAAAAAACTCACCAAACCAAAGTGCCATAAAAATCTCAAACCTCCATAGCTAACAACAATACCCTTTCGCAAAATTCAGAAAAACACAGGAGCAACGCGCCGGGTAGGTGGTTTGCAGATGTGCAGATAGTAAAAATTAACCTAAAAATGTTATGTGAAAGCTAATGCAGATAATTCAAAATTTACGTACAAAAAGAAAAGAAGTCAACATCTGCTATAATGAATTTATTTCACAAATAACTTTCATTTCCCAAATGCTCACTAGAGGCACCGTTATTCAAAATAAACACTGAAAGAAAGAGCTTATTGTGTATTGGAATAACTGTTGTTCAGAGATGTTTCTGGACCAAATTTTGTGCAAAAAGCATTTCACCGTCACACCATGACAAGGTGAATGAAACAGTTTGAGGAGACCGACTGCTTATGCAAGAGAAAAAATATCAGTGGTTATCACAACCAGGATCTTTAAGAACACTGGATTTGCCATGCTGGGTCGAATGATGTGCCCTTGATGTTGTGAACCCTCAGGTCACATGACCTAACTCTTTGCAGTTTTTTTTACTTTGGATATATGTGAAAGATGAGGTATTTACAGTGGATAGACTATGCAATTGATCAGACTATGCTGGTACTGGTGATGCAAGAACTGGACTATTGGTGACATCTGCCATGCCACAATGAGCAGAGTTCATTTAGGTGGGGTTTATGGGGCATGCTGTCCCGTTTGCCCCTTGGCTGCCCTTTGATCCTGATCGCGCGTCCCAACACCTGAAAATGCACCCGCAAAGAAAATCTAAAAAATCTTCTGCATTTTTTATAGAAAAAATCTTTTTTGGAGATTGCCCTTTTTGGGGAGCAAAGTGCCCATTTTTGATAATGCCGTACCCTTTTTTAGCCCTTAGCACCCTGCCCTTTTTATAGTCTAGAATGAACCCTGAATGAGCACATACTTGAACATCTGTGAATGTTTGCAAAAACTTGGAGAGGTAGTGGCGTAGAAAACAAAGTTTCAATGGGCATGCTGAACCAAAGCGAGAGCATCAAGTGGGTTTGCATCAGTGGTTTCATGTTTGCAGCTCCCCCTTGCTCTTGCTTTGGTTCTCTTCAGAAACTGATGGTCTGCCACTGCTTTTATCCTTAAGAGCATCAAGTGGGTTTTTTCCATAACGTATCCTAAACATTTGTTGTACACAAATCGGAGATTTTGTTTCTGCAAGCCATATAATACATTAAAGGTAAGTTTTCCTCAGTGCGACTATCGCGATGATCATTCATCGTTGGTTACCATTTTGCTCGGAGCATCTGCAATTTGTTGATTTTTCACTAGTCGCGTGTTGTTGTTCGCAGTCGCATCGTTCTAGAGGAAGGTTGTGTTTAACAGAACAGCGGCATAACCAGGATTTTACATGGGTGGGGGGGGGAGTAGATAATGTAAAAGAGTATTCTAGTAGAAACAAAGGAAAACAAATGAACTTAAACAGATCAAGAAAATAAAAAGGGGGTTCGTCCGAACCCCCCAAACCCCCATAGTTACACCCCTGCAGAATGAGTTAAAAGTTGAGTAGACATAAAAGATTATTATTTAAATGCCTTTTGATTGCAGAGATGGAAGATGATGAATTACTTCTCCAAACACATGGGATGAAAAGAGCCAAAAAACACCGTATGCTTGAGCTCAAAAATGAAAAGGGACTGTATTGGAAAGAAACCATTCATCCATTGATCTGAATTACAAATAAAATGTCATGAACGTTTAAAAACCTTTTTTTTTTTGCCTACTTTGTACACGAATTACACAATGTTGTATAATATAAATATTGAATATAATAATATTTTGTTCATTTTGTATTGCACTTTTGTCAAAAAATTTTACATTAACAAATTATATAAGTAATTATTAAAAGAAAATACAAGTATTTAAATATCTAAAGAAAACTTGGTTTTCCAACTTCATTGGCAATCTCAGTCCATATATTGTCCTTGACTATTTAATCCTTGTAAGACTCATTTGACAGCGCAGATGATTCGCCACTTCCTCGAGAAGAATTTCATCATCCGCATCAGAAAACGAAGGAGCCATGATGCACATGGTCTTCTCACAACAAAAAACGTTAGCAACTGACGATTATATTTACCCTTCTCCTGAACTATTCAAGACATACGATCGTCGTTAATGACTCTAGCAGTAATTGCTCGAAGCAAAACAGCTCCTTAGGAAATACAAAGAAATAGTGCGTTATTTTGTCGTTATTTCAGTGCTCAACGATAATCGTTGCACAATCATCGCGATAGTCGCACCAAGGAAAATGTACCTTTAGCCTTTTCCTGTGAAGAAGCCATTTTGAAGGGAAAGCAGTGACGGTGTTCCTAGTGATGAAAGTGATGTACAGGACAACCCTGTTCATGAGTCTCCAAGTTTACTTGCAACAAACATTTTAATTACTATCATGGGTAAAATATTTGGGTAACTGCTAATATCAGGGTAATCATATCTGGACACTGTATTTTGCTAATATAAATCATGTCATCTCCTAACCCGTCTGGTCATGGGAGATTAGACCAAAGACTCCCCCTGTGGGAGAGGTCTATGTCCTGCAGTGGACTGAGACAGGCTGAATATTTATCCTTTTTTATGAATCAAGTATTTAATTGCTTAACATCTTTTATAGTGTCCTGCCACTTGATATTTCAGTACCAATTTAACTTTCTAACTTTACAAACCCACTTGTTTGGGTCATGGTGGCAGCAGCCCTTGGAGGATCTCCAACGCTTGCAATCTTATGTCATCAGGTGCATATCCTCAATGGTAATACCCAAGCGATTAGAACCCAGATTCTCCAAGTAATCAAGCCACCTAGTTTTAGGCCGGCACCTTGGCCTCTTACCCACTGGCTTAGAAAATAGCAACTGTCTAGGAAGACCTGTCTGTGGCATCCATATCATTTTACCATACCAATGCAACTGAGATCTCTCGATGCAGAGAAGTAGCGGCTCAACACCTAAAAACTCCGTTAATGTGCTGCTGTGCACTCTTTAGGTACCCACACACAATCATGCCATGCTTGCCATTCCATAACTGTCACTCCATGCTTGATAAGAATTCACCACACACGAGTCATTCCATGGGAACTTGATTGCATTTTGTTGAACGAATTCATTCGCCAATGTCTGCTGTGCAGTGATGGTGCAGTGAATTTACATTATGAAGAAGTCTGCAGCAACTGTTTTTACAATGCTGCTTGCCGAGGACGATGATAGGCCTAAAATGAAAAGGAGCATTTGGTCTAAACGCTGGTTGCAAAAAAGAGAGAAATATTCTGATGAGTTCCACAAGTTTTCGAGAACTTCTATCCCTAGTTGCTCCTGTTATATCAAAACGCAACTAGCACGTCCGGCTGCAGTTGCTCCTGTTTTGAGCCAATCGGTGCGCATGCGCATATCATTCCGGGAATGAATAGTGCCACACACAATCAGTTTTTCGCTTTATCATGCCATGAATGACAAGCCAAAATCAAACAGGTTGAACTTGTCATTCCGGGAATGACAAGCCATCAGTTTTGGAATGATTGCCCCACACACGATCATTTTTGGAATGAACAGTCGAACTGAATGGCTTGGCAACAAGCCGGGCATGATCATGTGTGGGCACCTTTTCAAGTGGGTAATATCTGTCTCACCCCCCCTAGGAAGATCATTTTGGACATTTGCACCCGTGATCATTACTCAAGGCTCGTGACCATAGGTAGAATAGGAATGAAGATAGATTTGAACCGAGAGCTTGGTTTTGTTTCTGAGCTCACATTTCATTATCACTTTTTGCGGCAGTTTGTTTTCGACACAATTTGCTGCACCAAAGTGGATATCCATTTCTCTGCCCTGCCGCTCATCACATGTAAATGCAGTCCCGAAATAGTTGAACTTCTCCATCTATCTCGATGGGGTTTCCCTAACAGGCTGTCTTGAAAGGACCAGAAACTCGATTTTAGCCACACTGATTTTCTTCCCAGCTCTTCACACTTGGCTGGAAACTGATCTACTGCAGGTTGAAGGTCAATGAAAGAAGATCCAAGGAAGACAAGAGTAGTCAGCAGAGAGCAGCCTCTCCACCAAGCATTCACCCACATGAACTTGCACATAGCCTCACCTGGCCCTGTCTATCCATTCCAGAAAGATAATAAAGAAGAGGAGGCGACAGTACCCCCCACGGTGAACAGTCTTGACTTAATGAGATGACTTTTCTGGATACACATCTGAGAGCTTTCAAGCAGAGACATGATAGCAACTAGCAATTGCCCATCCACTCCATACTCTTTTAACACTCCAGAGCTTTTCTTGAGGAACTGTCATGTGCTTTTTCGAGGCCCACAAAGCAAGCGTAGACATCTTTTTTTAGTACTTTCAGGTTTTCTCAAAGATTTTCCATAGAGTGAAGTTGTGTTCCATTGTGCTTGATAGTTTGAGTCAACTATTTCCTGGATTCTCCTTTACATACACTTAGCATAGACTTTCCCAGGAATGTTGAGCAAAGAGATGCCTCAATAGTTGTTGCAATTTTTTCTGTCTCCCTTTTTAAAGATAGGGACCACAATACCTGTCTGCCTAGGAGCAACCTAGCAAATTGACATGCACACAAATCTGCCACAGGATACCATACTGATCAGGGTTCTCCCCAGGCTCTTTTGAAGGAGTGTCCTGGTTTTGATGACCACCCAGCTGAATACACAAAAATTTGCACAGCGTCTAATAATATTTTTTTGATTTTAATTTTTGACTGCCTGGATATTTTATTTTTCCACCCACCTGATAAAATTTTCTGGGGACAACAATGCTGATTCAAGGCCTTTAATATCTCAGATTTCATCACCTTCTGCTTTGCCAGTTTCTTCAGTGACTTAATTATCGAGCTGACTTCTTCTTTGATGATGCTACCATGGCTATTCACCTCATGTGCTTCAGTTGTTGCTGTTAGCAGCTTTAGAAGAGATGAAAAGTACTACTTCCACCTGTCCAGTACACTCCTCTCTGTTTTTAGAATCCCCTATCTGAACTCTTAATGGTTTTTGGTGAAAGTGACTTTTTTCCACATCTGCTAGACTACTTTCTTTTCTGAACTGTAGTCTGCCTCCAATTTCTCCCTGAACTTCTCTCAGGCCTTGGCTTTAGCTGTTGCTACTACATTAGCTGCTGCTCTTCACCCCTCTTTGTACCTCAATTATTAAAAGTAGTATTAATAATTGGAAAAAAATATCAATAAATTATAGATACTGTATAAAAGTTTAAGCTGATTTTTCAATTGAGTTACAGTGTAAATGTAAATGGTATATATAGAAATAAAATGGCATTCAATCTGATGCTTGGTTGAGAAATGAAATGCCTTTTCCTCTCAAATGATATTGCATCTTTAATTCTTATGACTAGAAAATTATAAGATCGTAGTGGTAATAAATATGAAAGCAAGATAAGAGGAAAAAGGGTTTTTTCAAAACACGCTTTTATAATGTTTTATTATTATATGAACGGGACCCATGCGCAATTTGCGCGGTAATTATTTTTATCAAATTCAATTCATTCAAATTGTTTCGTTTGATGAACTCATATTTTCTCCTTTATTTATAGTTTTGTGATTGATTGATGTTAAAAATTGTTGCTCAGACAACAATGCTCAGGTGACTTTTCAGTTCCGGCGTGTGCTTTAAGTGAGCGCCAACAATGCTTAAACGTGCAACAACAATGCAAAACTGTTTCCGTGACGAACCCACATGTTCTTCTTTATATATAGTTGGATATCTCTTCAAGCTGGCATCAACAATTTGAAAAACTAATTGTTTGGTTGAAACAATTGAGCAATTCGTATAACAATCGTTCCTCCACTTAAGGAGAGACGAGTGAAATGAATTGGTGCCCTAGAACACGAACCAGTGAACCGATTTGGAAAATGTTTCAACATGCATTGTCATCGGTCCCTTCAGCTTTCTAGCTTGTCGGGAATTTGGTTTAATATTGGTTACAAGATTTGATGGATACACAAACCTACAGAAAAGCAAGTTGAATAAAAGTGTATAAAAAAGTTTTTTTTTTAATATTTTAAATTAACCTCACAAAACTTAGCCTTGGGAACATTCTACAATAGTTGTTAATAATGTTGAAAAAATTTGTCTCCCTAAAATTTCCATGCAGTTTCAGCTTATGCACATCAAATTATTACAATTATATTTTTTAATATAAAAATTGAACACAGAGTGGTTAAGAAAGACCCTGAAAGAAGCTGACGTTCAAATAGAGGCTATCCTTTGTCAAAGCAAACAGGATAATAGAAAATTTATTTATTATTTAGTTTTTATTTATATTTTATTCCAGGGTTTTGTCTCACCCTTTTCTTTTATATCCGTCATTTTTTAATATAGGTCAAGTCTGTCTCACTATATGAAAAAAAAAAAGCTGTAAGGCAGTATGGAAAAGGCACGTTACTAAATGTCATTTCATTCAGATCAACGTGCAGCCAATAAAAAAGAAACTGAAACGTGCTTCATGTTTTTGAGCACCACACGTGCGCAGTCTGAGACTATTTTATGGGGCGGAGGTGAAAAAGTAGTGACATGCTTTCCCACACTGCCTTGCAGTTTTTTTCTTATAATGAGACAGAGTATAGAATCGTTTTAAATATAATAATTTGCCATATACACAGCAGAGTCACATTATTGTGATCACCTGTGCATAGCCAATATATAAAAAAAAAGATAACGAGTCACAAGCTCGCTTGGTTGGTGGATGTAAACAATTAGATGTCTGTATTCTGCATAAATAACAGCTGTTGCTGTCATTCCTTAAAACAAGCTATTTATCAGATGTGCAGAAGGGAATGAGCTAACAATGATAGTATTTTTCGACCCGCACAGTTTGTGAACTGTTCATATGCTGTTGAAATTAAAGTGTGCCATGATAAACGATGTGGAAATTATGGAGCAACAAATGCCATTTATGTGAGAGGTGAACATCAGTCACAAAGATGTGTGACTGATCGACTATCTTCATGAACATTAATTTTTGGGCAACTCATCATCTAAATGGATCGGGGTCTGAGGAGGGGTAGGGCAGCAGATGTGTTGACAAGGATAGTACAGTGAACCCTAGCATATGGGGCTCCAAAGCAGACGAATGGTCATTCCACCCATGCTGACAAAGGTGTAATGGCAGAAACAATATCAGTGGATACCTTCCACTATCTTATTGACTTTCTTCTATACACACTGCAGTTATTCTGGATCTAGATAGTGATCATAATGTGGTTTGCTTGTTGGTTTAAGCTGAGAAAAGTGAACTTGGAACATTGTGTTTACTCTGATGTAACAAATGTATTAGAATGAATTAAAGGATAATAAAATCTACATATCAC
This sequence comes from Rhysida immarginata, assembly GCA_023313115.1. Lineage (NCBI taxonomy): Eukaryota > Metazoa > Arthropoda > Chilopoda > Scolopendromorpha > Scolopendridae > Rhysida > Rhysida immarginata. Next base: position 108,102 of record JAHWFO010025119.1, read on the forward strand.
CCAGTAAAATGCATGAAGTACAAAATATCTGCTTAAAAACTATATTACTAAATTGATACATATAGAAGGGATGGCTGTGATACTATCACATACTGTCACAACAAATGCTCATAATTAATGTCCAGATGCTTCCAAGTTGGGCAAACTACTGAATGAGCAGCATTGGCTATTTAGAAGAGGTTATTATTTTAACTTTTGGGAAACACTAAAGGATGTGGTAAATACCTTTTAGAACTATGACCCAATTTTTAGTCTACAGGTGGCCATTACCCTAGAGCAGAATAACTAACAAGGAGTTTCCACTTGCTCTGATAAAAAAATTCTACGAGTAGCTTTCACCCAATAGCCATGCAAATCTATTCGATACACTTCTAAAATTTTCCGAGAAAAAAAATTCATAAAGTTCGTTATCTATGACCGAACTTTAAAAATGCCCAAATTGTACAAGGAACGGAAAGCAAGAGATCCTGGCTGTATGGAGAACTTTAAAAATGTCCCATTTGAGTTCCGTAAGTGTGTTTATAGTCAGTTTGGCTGTGTGTGGTCTGACATTGTCTTGCAGAAAACAAACATCACTGTAAGGAGTCCTGATCGCTTTTTCCTTAGTGCCGGCTTCAGGGACGTCCTCAAAATGTCACAGTATAGGGTGCATTTATGTTTCGATGTTCTTCCAGAAAATGGACATGAATGATGCCCTTAATGTACCAGAATACAGTCGCCATCACTTTTGTTGCCGACGGCGTCAACTTGAATTTCTTGGATCGTGGTGAGATATTATGTCGCCACTCCATGCTCGCACGCTTGCTTTCAGGAGTATGGTGATGAATACATGTTTCGTTGGTGGTCTCTACACGCCTTAGGAAGCTGTCACCTTCCCTGTTATTTTGCTGCAAAAGCATGGAATAGATGTTCACCCGGGTGGTTTTGTGGTCCTTGGAGAGTTGCTTAGGGACCCATCTGGCACAGATTTTGTTGAATTTCAGCTTATCGTGGAGGATCGTCTCCACACTGCCAGTGCTTATGTTCAGTATTGAAGCCAATTCTCAGACATGAATCTGCCTGTTGTCCATTATTAGCTCATTTGTTCGTGTGATGATCCCATCTTTGACAGCAGTTGCTGGCCTTGCCTTTATGAGGTTCATTGCCGGTGGATTCTCGCCTTCCTTCAAACTTTTGGCACCAAGCAAAGACATATGATTAAGACAAACATGACTCATTGAGCTGTCTTTGAAGTCTCTGATGAATTTCAGATGTTTTCACACTTTCGTTGTGGAGAAACTTGATGATTATTCATTGTTCCACTTTGGTCGACACATCACCATTTTAACAAACAATTGATTGTCATGGCATCTGGATGAGTGGTGCTGCAGACAGGCGATAGTTGCCATCCCAACAATGAAAGTTTAGATTTTTACAACAATGAAATTTACAAAAAATAAAGTCCAGGTCAAATTTGAACACCCTTTGTAGGACAGAATACTTTTGAGTTGTGGTGGTCCAGCGGTAAGACATCGGAATCCTATTTTGCAGTTACGGGTTCAATTCCTGTCTTTGATAATTTTTTTTTTCCTTCCTAAATAATGTGCGAATTATTAAACTAATTAATGATCCACAATGATAAATGATCATTTAAAAAAGTTTATTTACCACATTTAATTATTTTTATAAATTTTGCAACTTTTGGGATATTTAACTCGCACAAAGATCAAATAACACTGGTCGGCATCAAAATTTGCCCTGTAAAAATAATGGTTTATTTTTATAGATTTCACTACTAATTCCAAATATGCCAATTAAATTGCTGTATCACATGCCATTTTTTGATTGGGGGGATGGTTCCCGTTAAAGTGAAAATAGTACATTGCTTTTTAAAACATTAGTTCTGAAAGTGTGGTATTAGGTATTTATCATCATCATCATCATCATTATTATTATTATTATTATTATTATTATTATTATCATCTTACGCTTTACATTTAAAAAGCTGCCCACCCTATTTTGAAAATCGTCGATTCCAAGTAACACTTCTATGGGAGACGCCAAAAGCGCAATGCAAGAGACAAGAGACACCAAAATGAGGTTTCATGAGACACTTCATTGATTTGTTAATAAGTTAATATCTTCATTCAGGTTTTCATTTTTATGTAGAATTGTAAATGAATTCTTTAATTCTTTTAATTTATAATTTAATTCCTTTAATTTTTTATTAATACTAGCTGATATACCCGGTGTTGCTCGGGCACTTTTTTGATGAAAGTTTGCAATATCTGAATGGGAATATACAGTAAAAATTAACACATTAAAACAGTAAAAATTCATATAGAAAAACCAAAATAACTTTTAAAATGTTCCTAATGGATGGCCCTGTAACAGTTCTCCCCGGTTCCTGTTGGAATGTTGTGTATAGCTGAGCGAGTTTACCCATAGTGCAGGAGAAACAATGTGTGGAATAATGTGTATGGCTACGAAATTGGGAGGAAATAGAATGAAAATGAAACAATAGCTTGATCTGACGTTTTTTCAGCCCTGGCTATGGCTGTAGTTCTTCTATTTTGTGTGACCTGATCTTTTAAAATTCATTTGTTTATCTAAAAATTCCACAATTCCAAAATTCTCTTCTTGGGTGGCGATGGATGTACATGATCGTTTGTGTCTGTGTATTTTGCAGTTCCAACAATTGATAAACTGTTAGGAAATAAAGAAATTAAACTGGAGCAAACTCCAAGCATCAGGTAAATGATATTAATTAGAAAAATGGATAGGAAAATTCTGCGACTTGGATTCGTACCAGGAACCCTGACTGTCATTGTCGACGCCTTTACTAATTGGGCTATCGCAGACACCTGAACAACCATGCTATCACTAAGTGTCTTAAATACAACCAAGTAGTCTTTACCTGATGTTTGGTGTTTGCTCCAGTTTAATTTCTTTATTTCTTATTGTGTGTTCATCAAACTTTCTGATGGTTTGGATAGGAGAAATTCACGATCTGTGAACCGGGTGCCCACCTCCCATTGGGCTTTCCTTCTTGACAACTTGGTTGTCTTTAAGACACTTAGTTTTGTTCAAGTGTCTGTGATAGCCCAATTGATAGAGGCGTCGGCCATGACAGTCGGGGTTCTTGGTTCGAATCCAGGTCGTGGAATTTTCCCATCAATTTTTTTATTTGATAAACTGTTGCAATTCACACTCTGCTCTCGTGGTCTTGAAGCAAAACTGGTGCATTCATCACAAGGTGTGATCTGGCAGTCGCAGTTTCTTCTGTTGACACATTTGCATCGACGGGCACAGGGTCACTCACCACTTGTTTAGTTGAAGCAGTGTGCTGGAAAAATCGATACAGCACCGAGTGAAGGGGCTGCTTTCTCTGCTGCCTTTTCACTGTTTCTCAATAGTCTGCTAACTCTCCATTATTTCCATTTACTGCTCATTTTTAAAGCTTTTCAAGAAAATGTTACATTCTAACAACAATCAATTCTAAAAAAAGCACAAAGGACAGGAGTTATAATTATTGTTAAAATTTCCGACGCCTTCTCACTGATTCTCAGAGAAGAAAGACCCTTCCAGCTGTATGTTGACAACGATTACGCGAAACTTTAAATTATGGTCAGGAAATTAGAAAGCCCGAAGAATATTGTATTTTATAAGAGGGTGGTCCTCAATTTATGCATATAAGTCGTGTGTCCTCAAAATATTTTTGTTAATGAAATTTCCAAAATGATCAGTCTTGAGATTCATTTACATGTTTTAATGAACATGTCTTACATACATAACTATTTGATGGCTGAATCTGGTATATTTTCTCCAATTTTTGTATTTAATGCCATGTCATTTTTAGAATTCTGTGTTGCTATCACTACTGTTGAAACAAACAGAGCAGTCTATTGTTGCACAAACTTTACCTTGCATTGCTCGTCAGGATATATATATATTTGGTCCATAATTTGAATTTAAATCCATGAATTATTATCGATAAATATTATTTTTTCGAAATCTCATTTAGACAGTGACCTTCTTGCTTTGAAGATCAAATTTGCAAATTTCATCAAGATTGGAATTAAACTATAGACTTATATAAGAAAGAAACACACATAGACCTATCTGTTCGCTATGCATCTCAAAATGGCTAGATCAATCTTGATGAAATTTTTCATGGTAATTCCGATGGACCTTGGGAAGGTTTTAGGTAGGTCAAGGTGGAGATATCATGCTACATGGATAGCACACTCTACAATTCGTTACCCCCTCCCTAAAAGAGGTTAATATGGTTAATTAAGTGCCACACCAGTTAATGTGTTAAGTATACAATGCAACACCAGTTAATGTGTTGACAAACTTCAATCCCCTTTTCTCCCCCTTAGGGGTTGGTTTTCCTTATTCTTATTTGTTTTAAGCCACCCCTGTATTAGAGGAAACAAAACAAAAAAAAAAATTATTCAAATCAGTGAAGCTGTTTTTGAGTTTTAGCGAGACTAACGAACAGCAATTCATTTTTATATATATAGATAAAATTCACTCTTTTAAAAATGGTATGTGATGGTGCAATTTGGATGTCATTTTTAAATTTAGGAATGTCAAAGCTACATAGTTCACTTCTTTTTTTTTTGCAGGGAGGAGAAAACTAGCACAAAAGTAACCACTCATTCAGTATCATTCAAAATGAATGATGCAAAAAGAAAACGTAGCAGTGACCAGTAAAAAAAGACTGATATTATACTGGAAGGTAAACTCTCCAAGTTTGTTTTGGCAACACTGAAAAACCTGCCATTTCGAAAACTCTCACTAGAGGCACATTTCAACCACCTACCTCTTGACATGTTTTCGCAGTGGTTGTTGGGGCCAATGATGTGCCACTGATGCTGTGCCCCCCCCCCCCCCCCCCCAGATCACTCGACCTAACTGCCTGTGATTTCTTTCTGTGGGGCTATGTGAAGAACAGTGTTTTCATATCCCATTAATGCATGCCTTACATGAGATCTAAACAGCAAATTTCCCAAGTAATCAATGCAATTGGTGAAGGGGTGCTGGCAAAGGTATGGGAAGAATTTGAATATCGTTTAGATGTCTGTTGTGTCACATAGGATTCCCATATCGAGACAAACTTGGAGAGTTTATCTTTCATGCGATATTCGTATTTTGTAAATATACCGATTATACTGGTCGCAGGTACCTTTTCTTTTTGCATCATTCATTTTGAATAACCCTGCATTATTCAAAGAATATGTCCCATCCCTGACTGATAGTCTGCAGATCGAATCTTGAGCTCCTGTTTCTGCACATGACGTTATGCCTGATCATTGATTTTGTCTTTCTTGTGTCGTTGTTACAGCAACTACGCTCTTTCTCACAGTTGGCATTTGTCCATTCAAGGCTGAGTTCAAATCCCAAAAGAATTTTTATTATAATAAAATCAGTATAAAAGTTAAGAATAAGTATGCAAGTTGCAATAAATCAGTACAAGTGAAAAATAAATGATTAATACAAAACTCTCAAAACGATCAGCAAAACAAGTTAAAAAATACAAGAAAGATCACTTAATAGGTTTCCTGAAATGTGCAATGAAATAGGTCAGGGTTCAAGTTCTGATCTGTAGACTATAATTTACACAATAAATATTTCACAACAAATCTAACCGCATTTTGGTGATCAAGGAGACACTGGACATTTTGTTGAATTACTGGTCTATGGTGAAATTAGTGTCATGTTCAAATTTTATTTCCAAATTTTCTAAAGTCCATGAAACTTGAGATCTGGAAAATTGAAGATCTACAGAAAATAATCCCCCCCCCCCCACCCTTATAAAAATATAATTATCAATAGTCTTAATAACTTGTAACGATGGAATGGAATGAAAGAGATTGAAAAGATATAATATTTACTATCTTTTTTTCTTATTTGTTTTTGCAGAAAAAGACACAAATAATGAGATCCTTTGGACTTGGTCTTATCCATCTGTGACACAAGATCAATGTTGTCTCGTATTAAAGAAATGCTCTTTGGATTCGGATAATGGCATCAGCCGTGAAAACCCTTTTATATATGGACATTATCACGGCCATTGGTATTATTTGCTGTGCACTGAGTTACAGGAAACTGATGTTTTGCCTAAGGTCAGAAAATTTTATTAGGGTCCGTCCATGAAATAAATCATGCAAAATCCAGGCATTCTCGACCTATCCTCCTCTTTCCCTAGTCTGTTTGTTCTATAACTGATCCTCTTTTGGTTCCCTTCATTTTTATTGGTGGAGGTAAACATCTGTTTTGATGTAAATATTGGTAAATATTGCATAGTCCTCCTGATCTTGCATCAACATTTTAATCTAGACACTATAGTGTAATAATTGAAAACTGAAGGTATGCTTCAGATTAGATAATTAAATATAGATGAAAAACAAAAGAAAAAATTCTGCAACCTGGATTCAAAGACAGGACCACCGTCTCTGTAGCTCTATAGCTCTTTACCTCTACCAACTGGGCCACTGTAAACATAGGCATAGCAAGGCCAACTCCGAGTGTCCTGAATTTTTCCTTTCGTGTTTTATTTATATTTAATTATTTAATCACTTACAATTTATAGCAAATACTGAAATTCATACACATGTTTGTGCTACCAATCTTCTGCTAATACAGTACTTCCATTTTAGTGCAGTCACCCTTTGCAGCATAAAATTATTACGCGGATGTTGTTGTTATTGTTACTTCATAATTATTACATCATTTTCTTCTCATGTTTAGCATTCTCTAAACAAAATAAATTATGTGTAACCAAATAACAGTTTAATTGCTATTCATAGTTTATATGTACATGGTATTTTGAGTTAAACAATTTCTAAACCAATATCAAATTTATAAATCATTATTGTTAATTTTGCAAATTACTTTATTTTCACGATGTAAATATGAAAACTATGGTGTTTATTAAAAAATAAAATAAAATCTATACAGTATTTATGTGACACAATGTTTGCTCTGATCCCCCTCCCCATCACATTTTGTCACGCATTATGCTTCCTTCCCTTATGGAGTACATATTTTATGGACGGTCCCTTATATTATTAATTATTAATAAAATTTAAAATTAATGTATATTCCTTTCATAGGTGAAGCAATTTGTCTTGGTTCTTTGGACAAGAGATTTTAACCCAGAAAAATATGAAACTCTATCCAGTATTTTAAGTAAAAGCTATTCGACAACAGGGAACCCAGCCTTTTTGCTTCAGTTATACTTATCCGTTCTGACATCAGGTTCATGTACAACAAAAGAAAATGGTCTTTTCTTAGTTAAAGATTTTCATCAAGTTAAAGCTTTTCTATTGTCATCTGTGAAACGTAAGTCAATTTTGAATTTGTTAGATTAGGTCACAGAACGAACTGAAAATAATAATAATAATAATAAAATAGCAGTGAAAGCGACACAATCAAAACAAACCTTTTGTCCACATACTTATAGTCTCCATATCGAATCTTGAGCCCCCGTTTCTGCGCACGACCTCTCCGATGCATCATCGATTACGTCTTTCACGCATGGTTGATATAGCAACCACGCTTCTTCTTGCGTTTGGCATTTGTCCATGACTGTCTAAGCGATCACTTATTCTAGTTTTCTGAATGCTCAGTAAAATAGGTAAGGGCTCAAGATCCAATCTGGTAACTATAGTAAAGATTTACCTGAGGACTTGAAGTAAATACTATAAATTAAACTGAAAAATCATTAAATTTTGAACCTCAGTATTTCATGAAGATGAAAAGAAACTTGTACAACTGGTTGATTTGTATATACAGTGTGATTCAGAAAGGTAGGTCAAGAATGAAATACCATGTACAGTTTGTAGTGGGGAACAAAAGTTTTCCTATAAACATGGGTCCGGAAATGCATCCTTACAGAGATAATGCAACTTGTACGAGGTAGGAATGACATTACAATAGGTGTTCAAAATGCCGACCCTGTGCCTTGATGCAGGTGTTTAGTCTGCGGGCGAGATTCTCGCGAACTCTGGTGAAGATGTGGGTGATCACGGTCTGGAAAACGTTGTTGGTAAATCCTTTCCGCTTTAGTAGCATTACCCTGTGCCTCTCCATAGACGAGATGCATGTCTGCCAGCTCCGCATTAGTCAAGCGATCTATTGTACGACAATGGAGTTACATGTTAGTTTCTTCTCTTTTAAAGGAAAGAACACGAACAATTTACATGTTTAGATCCTAATTTACATGGACCCTACCATTGCCATCCAGGTAACACACATCCATTCCTACTCGTACAAGTTGCATTATCTCTGTAAGGATGCATTTCCGGACCCATGTTTATAGGAAAAATATTGTTCCCCGCTACAAACTGTACATGGTAGAGGTCTGCATTCACACATTTTTCGCTCGGCGGAAAAACATTACTATAAAATCCGCTAGGTGGCAGATGGTCGTGATAGAACGAGCGAAAAAGACTCGGTCATATTTACCAACGGAATGGGATAGGATATTCCGAGCATTGCTCGCTCGGTTCTGTTTATCCCATGAAGGGGAAAGTGGGCAGTCGGATGAACGTTCAAACAAAGCTGATCGCAAGTTTCTAGATTCGTGTATTCGTTATTACTTTTACAAACAAGTATTTATTGTAAATAAACTTATAAATTTTTAGTTGGAAAAATTTTTCTGTAAAAAAAGTCAAGTGAAGTCCTGTTTTCGTGATTCTCGTTATTCAACTGTGAATATATTTAGGTTTTATGGTTTAAACTTTATCCCTTAGGACAGGGATAAAAATTTTGTTTACCTTATTTTTTTATATATATAGCCATTTAACCGGACACACATCTCAGAGCTTTCGTACAGAGACATGATAGCAACCAGTAATTGCCCATCCACTCCATACTTTTGCAACACTTGCCAGAGCTTCTCCCGAGGAACTCTGTCATATGCTTTTTTGAGGTCCACAAAGCAAGCGTAGACCTCTTTTGCATACTCCCAGGATTTCTCAAAGATTTGCCTTGCAGCAAAGATGTGATCCGTCGTGCTTCGGCCAGGTCGGAAACCACACTGCTCCCCCGACAGTTTGGAGTCAACTATTTCCCGACTTCTCTTCTCCAGACACTTAGCGTACACTTTCCCAGGAATGCTGAGCAAAGAGATACCTCGATAGTTGTTGCAATCTCTCTGATCTCCCTTTTTGAAGATAGGGATCACAATTCCTGTCTGCCATTGCTTAGGGGCCTGTCCAGATATCCAAGCAACCTGACACACACGAGTCAGCCACAGGATACCATCCTGATTTAAGGCCTTTAACATCTCTGACCGGATTTCATCATCACCTGCAGCTTTGCCAGTCTTCAGGGACTTAATTGCCCATCTGACTTCTGTTTCAGTGATATACCGTGACTATTCTCCGCTGTTTGCCTCAGTTGTTGTTGTCACTGGATTAATAAGAGATGCAAAGTATTCCTTCCACCTATGCAATACGCTCTCCTCCGTTTTCAGAAGCCTCCCATCTGAACTATTAATAGTTTGTGATGAAAGAGACTTCTTTCCACGGAGGCGGCGCACGGTCTGCCAGAACACCTTGTTTGTCGAACCATAATCTGCCTCCAATTTTTCCCCGAACTTCTCCCAGGCCTTGGCTTTAGCTGTTGATACTGTCTTTGCTGCTGCTTTTTGCGCCTCAGTGTACCGCACTCGACTCGAAGTTGACTTATTTGCAAGCCATAGCAAATAGGCTTCCTTCTTTGCCTTGACAGCTTCTTGGACTTCACCGTTCCACCAAGCAGTCCTTTTCTCACCGCCCCGCGCCACACTCAGCCGCTTACGACCACAGCACAATGCAGCCGAAGTAATCACAGCAGTTTTAAACAACTACCACTCCTCTTCAACAGTACCACGATCACTGGGTAGCTCTTTGAAACTTGAAGATACGTTATCAGCAAAGGTCTTCCTCACAGCTCTATCCTCCAATGCCTCCCATTTGATGCGCCAAGTTTGTCTGAACCTAGTATTTCGCTTGGTTGGCATGGATTCAGAGAACCGCAAAGTGCAGACAACAAGGTGGTGATCAGTTGATAGTTCTGCCCCTCTTCTCACACGAGTATCCAACACTGATCGGAATAAGTCGGCTGAAACAATTACAAAATCAATCAGTGACTTCTGGTCCATTGCATCCCTGTACCAGGTATACTTATGGACATCCCTGTGCTGGAAGAAGGTGTTCGTGATGGAAAGTTCATTGTTGCAACAGAGATCCAACAAGCACCTCCCATTCGCATTTAAATCGGGGTCACCATTCCTCCCAATCATGCCCCTCCACGTTTGGTCATCAGCCCCTACGTGTGCATTGAAGTCACCCATCAGGATGACAGAATCTGCACTCCCTCTCCTGCTAAGAGCAGCATCAACTTCATCTAGAAAAAGTGGGTACTCTGTGACTGCATTCGGAGCATATGCAACGAATAGAGAGAGAGACCGTTTCCCTATCTGAAGCCTCAGGAGACACAGTCTTCCACCTAAGGGGGTCCAATCTGCAACATAATCTGCCAGCCGGGGACTTGTGAGTATCCCCACTCCCGCCTGGGCAGTCATGTTAGGGTCGACACCAGAGTAGAAAAGCTTCCACCCTCCTTCTAAGTCCACAGTTCCAGAACCCGGACGTTTCGTAGAGGTAATACCTATAATATCCAGTCAATACCGTTTGGCTTCCTCCACTAACTCTGATTCCTTTCCTGTCATGGAGAATACGTTCCAAGTGCCGATTGACAGCACCCGATCCCGTTGTCGCTTTACCCGTTTCTCCTCCTGGGTAAAGGCAATGTGCTGCCCCCGACCGTTTCCCCAAGCGCATAGCGAGTGCACTGGTGGGGCTTCTCGGAGGCATTGCTCTGAGATAACAGCCGGGAGACTGTCGACTATTTTTTGAACGAGAGCCTCTGCCTAACTCCCGAACACGGGTGACTTTAACCTGCGCCACACCTGATGCAGTATGAATTCTCTCATTCGTCGACATCATGAGATATATGTTTGTTTGGATACTCTTCGTTTCACTTCTCAGTCATGATTTTTCTGGTAAGGGTGACCCTAAAGTAGCCGTGCTACAACCAGCATAGCTCACAGAATCCCTGAAGCACCCAAACCCCTGACCCACGGTAAGGGGGCATCCACTCAGGGGTCTCAACAAACTTGGTTATTAATTACTCTAGACATTTTGTACTGGAAGGCAATTAGCTAATTGTAATAATCTATTTTAAAAACTATGTCCTTAATTTATTATTTCATTTTATTAAGTAATTCGGTAATCAAACACGGGGCTGGCTTCATGTGCAACGTCAAGTAATACGTTGCGTTGGTGAGGGGGTATGTATCGCGGTGCTTTATAATTTTAAATAAAAATAATATTCACGGATGCCTACCTCATCTTATAAATTATTTTGAGACAAATAATTGTACAGCAAAATTAACGTTTTATGCTTAATAGCAGTGCTCTAACTGCAATTCTTTATCGATCGCCGCTAACAAGTTCGCTTATCCTCTTTCCGTTTTTGAGCTCTGCGCACTTCCGGGGCGCTTCACTGCCGTGCAATGCTATAGCTTCCACGGTGTGCTTGCGCGCAAAAAAAAAAGTGGGGTTCCCTTGTGAGCTCGGAGAGCGCTCTCGAAGAGCAAGATTTTACGAATGTTGGTATATAGGAGGAGGGGAATTTACGAACGCATTTGGAGCGCATTTGAGCACTCAATTTACGAACACGGCCATTATTACAACTGTCAGCTCTACTGATTATTTTTCAAAAAGACTTATTATTTAGAGAAAAGCAAAATTTTTAAATTTAAAATATTTCTTTAAAAACACATACATTTTCTTGGTCTATTAATCTCAGTAAACTCGCACTTGGTTTTGTAAACGGTGCAAAAGAAGTCATCTCCTTCAGTTTCTTTGGCTTTATGCCAGCATTCCGGAAGAGTGTATTCTCTCTCAGTCCATTCTTGGTCCTGCTCACACAACCGTTGTTTCACTGCACACAGCATCGTCATCGGGCTCGAATTGGATCTCACAGAGTCCTTATTGACAGGGCTAAATCTGGAAGTCTGACTATAAGATTTACAATCTAATTTAAGCCAAGTTTTACAATCACTTCACAAGTTCAGAGACTGATGTGGGGGTCTAGTGTTTTCATGCTGACACAGCATGCTGTATAGGTTCTTCTCAGGCCGAACACGTCAGAAACGTTTCTTCTGTGTTAATGGTGGATCCTTGCATGTCCCAAAATACAGTAGTCATAATCTTGCCTACTAATGGAACCAATTTGACCTTTTTCTTCCGTGGCGAACGGGTATGATGCCTCCATTGACTGTTGCTTTGTTTCAGACTTGAAGTGGTGAACCCATGTTTCATCAGCGGTGGTAATACAGGATAATCCCATGTACGCTTGTACCTTAGCAAAAGTTAAGATGAAATAGTTTTCTTTGCTTCTTTTAGGTCACGCGTGAGCTCTTTGGGATTCCATTTTGCACACTTTGGAGTACCCAAATTCATCAATGATGTGATCAATACTCCCTACAGTGATGGACAAGTTTTCACTTACCTGTCTGACTAATTCTCCCAAATCAGTTCGTCAACGCCCTAATTCATCACTGCAATCACATCTCTGGAAGGATGACCACTCTGTGCCAAGTCAGCGATTATTGGCCATTCCACCATCAAGTGTCACTCGTTTCGTTCATCGATTAACCATGCTTTGCTTAACAGCAATATTCTTATATACGTAATACAATCATTTATGGATATTCCTGACACTTTCTCCCTCGGAAACGTGGAATTCGATCACTTCACGCTGCTTCTAACGTCTATCACTGACATCTGCCTTTCTTAAACACTCACTATCGCACTTCCTACACAAATGCAGAGGGTTAAAACAAGGAATCATCAAAATTGTAATGCATTACTTTTTGTATGCTTCTTGTAAATTTATAAATTCTAAAAATGTGTATATATACAGGGTGACAGGTGATAACATATAGAGCATTTTTTACCAAAGAATACTTGGTCCAAAGTTCACCATTAAATCGCTACAGGGAAAAAAAGCTACCAACAATTAGTTAACAATTTTTTTGACAACTGATTACAGTAACTGTTCAAAGGAGCCACCACGAACAGTAATGTATGCCTGACATCGTCGAGACATGATTGGTAAGGTTTCAAAAATGCCTGGCTTGTCACGTACATTCCCAGCTGCAACTACACTTCTGACAACTAAGTCCTCATCTGAGTTAACAGGAGTCTCGTAAACTTGACTCTTCATATGTCCGCAGAAAAAGTAATCCAGAGATGACAAATCGGATATACGAGAGAAGGATGAGACCACTGACCTATATAAATAACTTGATGGCACATCCCTCATTAAGAGGATTAAAAAGGGTGACGTCAATGGACGCCATATTGGTAGGGTTAATAGTTTAAACTTTTTTGTAACCTTTTTATTCGAGATTATTCCAATATAATTAATTTGATGGGAAAATTTAAATTAAAACTTTTTACTAATACAGGGTGATTCAGTCAGTTTCTGACCATTTCAGTACTATGTTTTATTGATCCATTAATGTTTACAAACTTAGCATTTCAGTATGATATTTTAGGCAGTTCTGAGTTTTTATTCCCGTGGAAAAATCTTGATGATTTGCTCAATGTGGCCACCACGAATGTTTTGAACTGCTCGCAGCTGAATGGTGAAGTTGTTCATAACTCTATCCAGGATTTCTGCATCCACAAGGGTGCAGCAATCGACGATGCTTTGTCGCAGCTGTTCTAGGGTTCTCGGTGCTGTAGTGAACACACTGTCTTTAAGGAACCCCCAGAGATAAAAATCACATGGGTTTAGGTCAGGACTCGTAGGGGGCCAAAGAAAGCCACCCCTGAATCGATCTGGAAACCTGTTTGAAATGACACGATTTCCGAATTTCTGATTGAGAAAGTCTAGCACTTCATTAGTAGTGTGAGGCCTAGCCCCATCCTGTTGAAACCATTGATGTCGAAGCGATATACGCCTCCTTCGCAGCTCGGGGATGAAGAAGGTTTCCAACATGTTAAGGTAAGCCTGTGACGTTATGGTGCCCTCAAAAAGAACGGACCAGTGATGCCTCTTTTGGAAATCACGCACCAAGCCATAACCTTTCGTGGATGAAGAGGTGACTTATGGATCTCATGAGGGTGCTGGGAACCCCAAAAACAAACGTGTTTATTAACGTCACCTGACAGATGGAAGAAAGCCTCATCTGACACCCACAGGTTGTCCACAATGTCCTGATTGGCTTCCATTTCTGCTCCAAACTCCATCGCAAATTGTTGTCGTTTCTGTCTTCCAGTGTCTGTTAACTCCTGATAAACATGGATCTTAAATAGGAACAGGTGTAAATCCTTTCTCAAAATTCACCACGTCGTGGTATACGACAGCAATTCTTCAATGGCTAGACAGCGAACAGATTTTTTGCTAAGGGAATCGACCAACCTTGTGCGAACATTTTCGACAACTTCGGCCGTTCGAACACAAGCTTCGCTCCCGCCTTTTTTCTTGCCTTTAACACATCCAGTGGCACGAAATTGCTTGACAAAATCCATGATTGCTTGCCTGCCTGGTGCCTCTCGACACTTATACTCCTTCCGGAACTTTCTTTGCACGGTTACAGGTGATTTTGTCTCGAAATACCATTCAACAACTTTGCATTTCTGCTCTGTTGATAAAGCGGGCGCCATTTTTCAACAATACGATTTTCATGCAGCGCCGTTGCAACAATACAGACTCCAACTATTTAGAAATTCGATATGGCGCTCATGTTCTTTCAATTGTTTATCCCTAATGCACGTCATTCGAGTGAAATGGTCAGAAATTGACTGAATCACTCTGTATAATTAAATATTATCTTTTTGGTTTGGCAGAGTAAATAAAGTAAATAACATTTACGAAACACAGTGCTTAATCAAACCTTACACACATTAAAAATTTAATTTAAAGTATTTAAAAGCTTACTTTCAATTAATTAACATTTTACTTTGACCAATTGTTAAGTTTACTTTTTGTTTACCTTTACAATGCTCTTGTATCTGGCATTAAAAATCAGAATTAATCAAACAGACGTTGCATACACGATGAGATTTCTTGCCCTACTAAGATGACTGATGGTGGCGTCAAGTTTTTCGCCGTATGCGCCATCCATTTATATATATAGGTCAGTGGATGAGCACCTGGGATAAGACACAAAAACCCTGGAATACAATAAATAATAGTTATTAATTAAAAAATAAAAAATAAATAAATAAAAATAAAAAGCTGACATTTCGGATAGAGACTATTCTTTATCAAAGCAAAAAGGATAATTCTCTAAAAGAAAAGAAAATATTAGAGAATTATCCTGAAAGTATGAAAGGAGTACTTACGGATGACTTATACAGGGTGATTCAAAATTCATCATACAAACTTTTAGGGGAGTTAGTATGGTGATTCTAAGCCAAAAAGTTCATATGAACATGGGTCTGAATTTGAACGATAACTGAGATATGAACTGAAATAAAAATGCTACCACTAAGATCAACACGTTAATAACTCAGGTTCTCTAATGCCTAAGATAATGAAATTTGGGGGAATAATAGGGTACATAAAACTGTGTATATCGCTAAAATTTTGATCGACTTCCAACGAGTAATTTCCGTGTTACACATTCAAGATCATAACATGTGCTGGGTAGTACTCGCATGCGAGCATGGGTTACGATGTTGACTGCGTAACACGGAAACTACTTGTTAGAATTCGATCAAATTTTAACGGTATACACAGTTCTATGTACCCTATTATTCTCCAAAATTTCATTATCCTAGGCATTAGAGAATCTGAGTTATTAACTTGTTGATTTTGGTGGTAGCATTTTTATTTCTGTTCATATCTCAGTTATGGTTCAAATTCAGACCCATGTTCATATGAACTTCTTTTGCTTAGAATCACCCATACTAAGTCCTCCAAAAGTTTGTACAATGAATTTTGAATCGCCCTGTATATAGTTAGCATAGGGAGTAGTAAGACTGTATTGGTTGCAATACTAGAAGAGAACAAATGGGAGGCCTTTCTCTTCCCTCTGTTATTTCCTATTTTTTAATGTTTTTTCATAATTTTCTTCTTCTGTGTTCATTTTATGTCCGTCCCTGTACACTTTGGTTTCGGTTGGATCTGCATGTGGTAGCTCCATTGGGCAGTAGCCTTTAACCCAGAGATCTTATATGTGGATCTGACTGTATCATTCCTAACCTCTTTTATAGTTTCTGTCATTGTATTCTCTGTGTGTCATCCTATCGCATTTTTCTTGCTGCCCTCTTATCTCCTATTTGTCCTCTTTCTTGTCCTATCCCACCACGTCTTCGAATTCATTTCTTGGCCTCCCATTTAATTCTCTTTTAGTATTTCAGCCAATACCGTCTTACTACTCCCTATGTTAACTATATATAGGATGTTCATAAAATGAGGGATAATAAGTACCTAGCATGATTCTTCACATCAAAATAAATAATAGTTCCTCATGCAAAATGCCGAAAACCCAATTTTTAAAGGTCTAAACACCACACGAAGTTTTTTAAAAGGTGGCGGAAAACTTCATTTAATCTCAACAATTGCCACCGTTTTCTCGTGGCATAGTGCAGTTTATTATGTGAAGTGTTGGTGCAGAAAGTTCATAAATGACATAACGGCACCATTATAAATTTTAAGTTTTAGACATTTTGCATGAGGAACTTTTTATTTATTTTGATGTGAAGAATCATGCTAGGTACTTATTATCCCTCATTTTATGAACATCCTGTATAAGTCGTCCTTAAGTACTCCTTCCATAACTTCAGGATAATTCTTTAATATTCTCTTTGCTTTTAGAGAATTATCCTTTTTGCTTTGATAAAGGATAGTCTTTATCCGAAACGTCAGCTTTTTATTTTGGTTTATTTTATTTTTTTATTTATTTTTTATTTTTTAATTAATAACTATTATTTAGAGATGACAAATCAGAAGACCTAGATGGCCAAGCAACAGGTCTGCCTCTGCCAATCCATTGGGCCCCAAAAATTGTATTGAGTTGCATGCATAATTCAACTGTAATGGGTTAAGTATTTCCAATGTTTTTCTCTGTAGCAATTTAATGGTGAACTTTGGATCATCCATTCTTTGGTAAAAATTGTTCAGTATGTTATCACCTATCACCTGTGAAGTTTGTGCACAGAGTCCAAGAGCATCCTGTATATACAGGTATACAGGGTCAACTAAAACTATAGGGACAAGCTTCATGGGTTGATTCCTGACCAGAATTAGAACAAAAAAAAATCTCATATGAACATATGTCCAGAAATGAATGGTGGTGTGTCTGTAATAGAGCAATTGTACAGAACATAACATCACTGTGGCAGTAATTGCGTCAACATTACAAAAGATGTTTGAAGTGGCCTCCTTGGGATGCAATGCGAGAGTTCACACATTGCATTCGTTCGAATGTTCCAGCCTGAACCCGAATGGCGTCACAGATTGTATTGACACGCTGTTCAAGTGCCTCCACATCAGAAACTGGCTCTGCATACAGTTTATTTTTGAAGTGCCCAAAGTAAAAGTCAAGGGGGTTTTAAAAAACCACCCTCCATGTTTGCCTCTTCCTTCAAAGGACCCCTTCTCACATAAACACCAAAAGTTGGTTGAAAACGTTTTGAGATTCGAGTGGTGCTGTATGTCGGGGTACTCTTCTTGCTACGTCCGTGAGCCTCTTGACAATTCCCATATGTGAAGACCACCTTGGGTTGCGCCCGTTATGAATACCAGACCATTGTACCTTCGCTCCACGACAATCACTCAAAAGTAACTCTGCAACAGAAAAAAAAACACACTGTAATGTTATGGGGGCATGATGTCGTCCATACAATTATTGCCATTTCAATGGAAACTATGCATTTCCGAACATGTGAAATTTTTGTTTTTTCTTGTGAGGAATCATCTCCTGAAGTTTGTCACTATTGTTTTAGTTCATACTGTATAATTTAAAAAGGCATTTTTAAGATTTAGATTTTTTTTAAGAAATATATTTCTATGTAGATTTCTTTAAAAAAAATTATTTTTGATATAGTCCTATTAGTCTTATTAATATAGAGAAAAAATTACATATACTGTATATTTATGGTACACATTTATATAGTTTTTTATAAATTTCTAGAATTTACAAAATTTATATTTAAGCCAAATCAACCAATTATATAAGGAGCCCTTAATGGAGCAAATTTAAATGTTACCCTAAATTGATACTGATAAGGATGAGAGATTGGTGTTTTGATTAATTTCTTTTTTTTTTTTTTAAACTAGTTAAGTCTCTATCTGATTTTGTTGGAATTTAGGAATTTTGTTCTATCTCTTATGGTTTGCAAGATCCAAATTACATATTCCTTCTACCTGACTCATTGGAGGTTCAGAGAGGCCATCCACCATTTCCTATTATTGACCAATTTCAGATGCCTTTATTCATTCTTGAGTTGCTGTATTTGAGGAGGACCAGACATTCTGCTCTCTAAGCAGGTTTAATTTGATAAGAGAGCATCAAATAGAAATTCTTGCTTAAAATTGAGCATTTTGTAAATTTAATAGTAATTCAGTTTGTGATTTCAAATTGTTCTATAACTTGCTGTGGTATTATTCAAGATGGTGTATAATGCGTTAGCATGTTCATGTGATTGAATGGACTTTATTGAATTTAATAAGTTTAATAAACGTGCCAAGTATTTTTGAAGATCTAATGTGATAATCTTTCTTATTTTTAGATGTTATCAATATATTTAAGTTAGAAACAATTTTGATATACACTGCCTTGATCCTTAAGAAAAGAATAATAGTATACCATCATCAGCTAAATCAACTGCAGCATTTTTTACGGTAGGAAAATAAGCATTGTTTCAAAGTTCTTCATTCTTATAATTATGGGAGGCATTTAATATTTTTTTCTATTTTTTTTTTTTTTTAATCTTATAGAGCACTTCCAGCTTTTGCTTGGCATCGACAAAACTGGCAGATTCTGTATCCTTACCAAGATATAACTGAATCAGAGATTGCAGACTTAAAAGCATCATCGTATTATGTTGCTGGATTTTTAGATGCTACCGTGGAAACTAGGGCAGATTTGTATGACCTTTTCATTAACTTAGCTGCAATTGAAATGTCTGTAGCTTCTCATGCGAAAGGTAATTTTTAAATGAAAAATTTTATCTCTGTTGTTTAATACATGTTAATACAAAATAGTATTTATTTTCTTAGAGGCCTTTGCAATGAGTAAAATTCATAAAGACATCGCTCTCTTCTTGGTTCATTTAGCTGAAGATCCTGAAATAACTGATGAAGTTGCTATAAAGGTAGTGTTTTTAAATCTGTATCAAAAACTAAGGTTAAACTTTAAACTCCTTATAGGTAGTCCTCGTTTTACGTTGAGGATATGTTCTTGAAACTTTGTCTTTAAGCGGAAATATCTTTAGGCGGGGACCATTTTCCCATTGACTTGCATGTTAAAAAAGAAGGTTGTTTTTGAAAAATCCCAAATACGCCATAAACAGTTTATAACGAAATTCACGGGGACAGAAAATTTAGTTTTATCCCGAATTTGCTATAAACCATAACTCACTTATAATGAAATTCACATGGACAAAGAATTTTTTTGTTATAAATGGGATATGGTAGGAAAAAACACAGATTTTTGTTTTAAAAAGATTTTATTCACGGTTAAGGCAGTTTTCCATTTAGCGACTTTTAGGCATCTCGTAATGTGCAGAGACTTTTGAGCCTCTTGTAATCGTCGCCAGCCAAACGCGTCGTGATTAGCATGCGAGCGCTTTCGTTTTCCAATTAGCGACTTTCAACCGTTATCCTGACTCTGGTCTGATCTGATTGGTCGAGTCACTGCAAACAATTGTCGCTCTCTCAAGGCTATGTAAAAAGACGATATCGACCACTCTGATCACGTTCATGCTTTGAATTTATTACTGTATCATTTTTACCTAGTAAATAAATGATTCGCCAAATTTTTAAAACCTGTTTATTAATAAATTCACGTGGGAAAAGTCGCGAGAACCCATGTCGGCGAACAGCAGCTACGGTAGCCATGATTCTCCATCTGAATTGGCAAAGACCACTACCCAGAATCTATAGCAAAGTAGATTACATTTGATTGGCTAGATCTGAAAAGACGTTAGTTGGGAAAAACACGTAAAAATCTAGCCCATGCCAGATCTTGAAAAGACGCCTGACATATGGCGGACAGACTCCTAACAGACGCTAATTGGAAAACAAGTGCATTTTTCAAAAATGCCCAAAAAGGACGCAGACACCTAACAAACGCCAAAGGGACGTTAAATGGAAAATGGCCTTTAGGTTGAAAAGAATCTGTTACCAACTTTTGCACACAATTAGTATGAATTTCTTCAAGTAATCACCCCATGTAAAAAAATAGTTTAATAATTCTTCTGGGGCATCATTCTGTGACAATGTGTATGCTTTTAGATCTACTGGATCTGCATGTGCATGCTTTAACATTGGTGCTGGTAAAGGCTCTTAATCTTCACTTTCATTTTCAGATTCTCCATTTTGTCTGCCTTGACAGAGTTCCATAATTTCAGTGTCATTTAAAGAATCTGAGGTCATGACGTTGTTGTCTACTTCTACGTATATAGTTTTTAAATGAGATCGTTGCTAACATTTCTCTATATGGACTACTGCTTCGAAGAATCTCCCATTCCACGATCCTCGGCTCCTTCAAAGTCTTTCTTGTCCTCCTCTGGCTCTTCTGTGCTGTAGTTAATTCAAAGCATAGAGTTCAAGGTTTATGTATCAGTTACTGACCAGTGGTGCTGTGTTGTTCATTTACCTTTTATGTAATATCCGCTTATGAGAACACTCCACTTAGAAGAGTTATGCATAATTCGAATGCGGTTTTTAGGAGTCATTTTTTGTAAAAAAAAAAAAAAATAAATAAATAAATAAATAAATAAATAAATAAACAAGAAATTAAGCCTCCCGAGGAAGATATAGGAAAGTAGCGGAAGCCCTGAGATCATCTATTTTTACCCTTTTATCTCACTTTTTACCCCTCCCCCATTTTTTAAATCAAAAAATTGATTTTCTCGAACGTAGTATTTAGAAAGTGTAAAAGAGCTCTATCTTCTTTCGTTTCTCATCATTTCCGATCGAATGATATATGACATGCCATATGTTGCCATAGTTGTAAAGACCTAGTAACTGCCACCCCCACAATTCCGACCCCATTGGGACAATTTGGCCGAAACTTTACAGTAATGTTGATCTTACTTAGGGGAATCTGCATACCGAATTTCACTCCTTTATGTGCATAAATACGCGTAGACCCTTTGGTCCCCTCTAATTTCCGCCCCCGAAACTTCGACCCCAGTGGGCCAATCAAAACCAAACTAAATAGTGAAGGTGTTCATGCACATAGTAAGCTACATTCCGAATTTCAACCTTCTACCTCAAAAAATGCGGAAATTATGAAGGGGACGGACGGACAGACAGACGGACATTGTGAAAACAATAAGTAGCTCCATTCTTCCGCTACTTAATAAATAAAATAATAATAACAATAATAATAATAATAATAATAATAATAATAATAATAATAGAAAAGAATCTCAACTTTTTCACCAGAGAAGTCGAAAAATTCTTTTGTTATAACAAAATTTTCAAAAAAATTCTTCTTGATATCAGAGCAATTTTACATGTAAATTACATTGGCAGGGTTGGGCAGGAGAAAATTTTCGTTATAAGTGAAATTTCACTGTTAAGCGAGTTTGTTATAAATGGGCCATAGTGTACTGAATGGATTAGTGATGACACTGGAACTATTTGTTTCAATTGATCTTCAAGCCATGTAACAAATAACCTCTCCATTCATCCCATAATAGGATCTTGAAAACATATTAAGTGTTGAGCACTCAACTTCATTGTGCCTTGAATATTTTTTAAAGTTTTTATAGCATTCTGCTTGATTGTACACTGTGTTAATTCAGAAAGGGCTGAGGTTTGATATCGGAATTGTTTTCTTTGTTCACACTTGTTAATGTCAACTTTTATCTAACATTAAAATTGTATTCCTCTGTTTTTTATTTGCATGCGTTTTATTTTTTTCAATTTGTACTTTTGCTAGCTATTATGATCACAGTTTAAACAGGTTTTCACTGAAGATGGAAAATGTTTGAAAAAAATGTGCACATTTGCGCATCAACTCTTGTATCAACTCTCATTTTAAATGCATTGCATCGACAATTACATAAACTCTTGTTCTGCGCAAGTTTCACTTTCCGTGTTGCCAAGTTAGCAGATTTTCCATTAAATTTAGCGAATCTTACCTCCAAATTTTGCAAAATTACGCTAAAATTTTTTTCCGTTAAACTGAATTTAGTGGATTTAATTTCTTTAGTACAGTAGTTGAATTCACTTGATTGTAGCGGAAAAATATTTTTTGAGTTGGCAACCTGTACATTCTGCATTATCGTTAAACGGAGGTTTTGTCTTAAAGGTATATTCTATGCTTAAACAACTTTGTTTAAAACGAAAGATGAAGGTTTCAATAATCACTTAGCATATATGAGGCTTTTTCAGAAAATAAGTTCCGTTTTGTAATATATATTTTCAAAATTTTTTCTTTACTAGATTCTATATATATTTAACTATTTTTGCACATTGTTTCTAACCCTTCATTTAAACACTTGCCATAGTTAACATAGTAATTATATAATAAACTAGTTGTTACCCATGCCATCTGTTGAGGGGAATTACAAAGAAAACCCCAGAAAGTGGGGAGGGGGGGGTTGTAGGGGGCTGATTTTTGGCGATACAGCAGGTCCTTTATTGATAAGCCTGCCCTGAAAATTTCAAGTCGCTAGCTCAAACCGTCTAGGAGATAGAATTACAGATAAATAAATAAATACATGCAAGAGTTTTAGTATATAGATTATAATAAAAACATTACTGACCTTGCTGACCTGTGAATACCTTGATGCAAAGTAGGAGACGTTGGATACCACTATTTCCACAATAAG
This sequence comes from Rhysida immarginata, assembly GCA_023313115.1. Taxonomy (NCBI): domain Eukaryota; kingdom Metazoa; phylum Arthropoda; class Chilopoda; order Scolopendromorpha; family Scolopendridae; genus Rhysida; species Rhysida immarginata. The sequence continues at coordinate 131,171 of JAHWFO010025119.1, forward strand.
TTTATTCATCATATCATTGATGTACATTTCGGCTACCAGATAGCCATCTTCAGTATGAATTAATTAACAGAGTATACAGCAGGATATTTATAACAGTTTTAAACCAATGAGGAAGAAGCAAGAAAAAATTTTTAGAGGAAAAAGAAGGCAATTGGGCAGGGCATGATTGCACGGACCTAGGAGAGAGCTCTGCTAGGAGGATGACTTTTCCGTATTCTTCAGTAATGTTTCCGTATTCTCCAGACCACATCATAAGAACTGGACATGACTTCAAAATAGATAAGCTGAAATTCCTTCATGTTGTGGACAACCCAAAAAGGTTGAATTATTTGGAGTCACAGGAAATCTTGAAGAACCACGGAGGTACCCTGCTGAACCTCGATGGTGGACCCATGGACCTTACTTTTGTGGAAAACATTACTGAAGAATACAGAATAGTCATCCTTCTCGGTCGACGCAACCATTCCCCTGCCCAATTGCCTTCTATTTCCTCTAAAAGTTTTTTCTTGCTTCTTCCTCATTGGTTTAAAACTGTTATAAATACCCTACTGTATACTCTGTTAATTGATTCATACTGAAGATGGCTACCTGGTAGCCGAAATGTACATCTATGATATGATGAATAAACTCATTGTGGAAATAGTGGTATCCAACGTCTCCTCCTTTGCACTTGTCATAGTGCTCAATGAGCTCCTGCATGCTCACTTCATAGAAGTCTGCTGCCGGTGAGGAAAGCCAAGCATCACTGAAATGCAGGCTGATGGAGTCCTTTAAATCTCAGAACAGGTGGTGAGGTCTGGACTGTAAGGCGAGTGGCCAAGTTGTTCCCAACTAATTAGATCGTTTTGGTTGGGAACAACATGACCTCCCGCCTAACAATCCGGACCTTGTGTCCAGTGACTGCCACCTGTTTCTGTATCTAAAAAAGTTTGTCAGGTCCTGCATTTCAACGACAATGAAGAAGAGAAAACTGTGTGGCTTTCCTCACCGGCAGCAGACTTCTATGTAGTGAGCATGTAGAATTCATTGAGTGCTATGAGAAGTGTTTAAATAAACTTGGAAACTGTGGAAAAATAGTTAAAGGTATAAAGAAAAATTTTGAAAATACTTACAGTAGTTTTGTTTTTATTATAAAACAGAAATTATGTTCGGAATATGCCTCATTTAAAAATTTTTCAATTTGAATTCAAAATTAATAAAATGTACAGAAAATTTATATACCCCCCCCCCCCCCCTCACTGTGATTGAGACAGTCTCCATTTTTCTGGAAATTGTGACGTCACAGTTAACAATGGAGTACAGAGGAATTTCGGATTCATGATCTCACACATTGCAGCAATTTAATACTGCAGCTTCTGCGTTATACAACCCTATGCATTTAAGCCATTGAAAAAGGCTCTTCTGCGCAGTGTGTGCACATACAGTTAACCAGTGACAACGAGATCCCTGAAGAGGCCAGTCTACTGATGAAAATAGGTGAGCAGACTGGGGAGGGAAGTTGGAAGTTCTTTGTTATGTGAAGCGAGTCACAAAAAAACAATTCCTCTTTCTCCCCCTTCCCATATTCATCAATGGACTGGCTGCTCCAGGGGTCTTGTTGTCAACGGTTGACTGTATCTTATGACAGCAGATAGGCTTACATCATTCCTTCGGCGCTTAGCACATATTTGTCATGGTCGTTATTCTTGAAGATCGCTAGAATTAGGCACGTTTAGAGTTGGAACAGAATCTAGTTTCAATGAATTTCGTTTTAACCCCTTCACGACCAGCCTAAATTTTGAAGGATACCCCCCAGGACCAGATTTTATGTACTATCTGGCAAACCAATGACGAACGTGCGTTCGTCATGTACAATTTTGTAAGAATATTTCTGTTTCAGAATCAATATTTATTTCAAAATCAGGATCTTCGGCATCCAAAACTTGCATCAACATAATCATAATCGTCCATTTTTTACAAAAAGGAGCAAAAGCATTGTTGCTTACTGTCCAAATACAACGTACAATGGTGTTAAAATTAACAATCAAAGAATAAACGCAATGGTTCCATCTATCGACAGGAAAATGGACCCATATAATAATATATTGTTCCAAATGATTTTACTCTTTCATTCCTGAAAAACCATGTTTTCTTTTCGTTAATAGAATTAATAACTAAAATGACACATGTTCGTCATGGTATTGAACAGAGGATCTAGCTTGACGAACGCATGTTCGTCACTGGTCTTGAAGAGGTTAATTGACAATGAATTTAAAACTGCAGGTTCATAGAAAAAGGACGCTTCAAAATGAACTGAGCATACGATGCTGTTTGCATTTGGAAGCCAGTAACTCTCGCTGGCAAAAGGTAATCCACTGCTTCTTAATCGATTCTGATTGTTTAAGAATCACAAAGTTTTTATTGGGTTTCTTATTTACACATCCAAACACAGAACAATTTAAAGGCATTCTGATAGAAAACAGGCTAACTAACTCTTGCAATATGTAGAATTGAAATGAAGCTAGAATCAAAAGCGACTAGGTGACGAAATCCCCTCAGGTTCTCATAGCAGGAAATGACTTCACATTACGCAGATTCTTCTGGGAGGAACAGTAAGCCAATTTTCAATCTTCTGAGGCATTTTTCTTAATAAAGTTTTAGGATAAATAGAAAAATTTTGAATGATATATACGTTACTAAATTGGATTAATGTTACGATCCAAAAAAAAAAAAAATAAAGTTAAATTTTTCCCTGCAGTTTTATCTTTAAGCCGAGGATTCGGCTCCTATGTTTTTGCTTGATTTCAACCGTCGTTAAGCGAAAACGTCCTTAACTGAAATTGCGTAAAACGAGGGCTACCTGTACTTTTGCCCTTATGTATTTATCATCCAAAAATAATTAGAGGGTTAGGGCAAAAGTACAGTTCTTACTTTACCTGTACTAGCTCTTACTTTGATGCTAACTGTGAGCTAGTACAGTTTTCTTCAGGATGCTCCCCAGATGTAACCCCTACTTCTGAAGAAATGCATAACCAGTTTTTTTTTAATTCTATTCCATGTATCCCTTGTCTCAGGCTTGTCTCTTTCAAATTAAAACCAATCCACTGAGAATGTGTGATTTTAAAACTGAAAATTTGGCCAAAAGTGTGCACGAAACTGGAAATCCACACATTTGGGTGGTTTTCTGTGGAAAACAGGAAAATTTGGCATGATTTCAAAAATTTCTGTAGTAGGATCGATATTATTAGAAGAATGACTTACAATTTGGCATGAACATTTGTAAATAATGGAATTTGTTTTGGCAAAGGGAAAGTGGGTCAAAATTTTGCTGCTAGGGAAACAAATGCCACTTCATTACAGTGAAGAACGAAGCAATAAATCAAGAACAGTTAAATGTTTTGCAAGAGATATACTGTCATTCATTTTAGTGATATGAGATGAAACTCAAAATAAGAAGGAGTGCTCAAAAGTTCCTGTTTTGCTTGAAATAGTTGAAATTGAAAAACGAGTTTAGGGGCATATGTAAGCCTAATATCTTTTTATGTAACTGTGCGATATCAGGTGTCTCCAAGTTTTACAACTTTTTTTCATTCCAATGAAAAGCTAAGATGGCAGAGGCACAAGCACATCTTTGGAAGTGCAGGCCGTCATGAAGTCTTTGTTCCTCCAGGGAAAGTCAGCAAAGGACATTCACACTGAAATGTCACATACACTGGGGGAGAAGTGTCCTTCTCTCAAAACCTGGGTTTCTAGTTTCAAGATTGGGCATTTCACCATTGAAGATGAGCCCTATAGTGAGTGCCCCCAACTGCAACTGACCCAGCAACATGCAATACCATCTACGAGCTGATTCTTGAGGATCGGTGAATGTCCGCTAAAAAGAGCCCAGGTTCTAGACATCTCACAAGAGCATGTTGGGTTCATCATCCACACGTTTCTCGACTTGCACAACCTTTCAGCGAAGTGGGGTGCCAAAATGTTTGAACAGTGATCAGAAGAACGAACTGGTTGAGGAATCACAGTTCTCCCCAGGTCTTTTTGAATGGGCTTGATTTTGGTGACTGCCCGGCTGAAAACATGAAAAACCGCACAACACTGCGTAATAATTTGTTTGTTTTTATTTTCTATCTGCCTGGATATTTTATCTTTCCAGTTAGCAAATAAAATTTTCTGGGGAGAACACAGGGCATCCAAAGCCATAAAACTTGCTCTATGTTTATGATCCATAAACCAAAGGAACAATTAAAGGAATGGCACCACAGTGGGTTTGAAGAAATCTGCCAAAAAGTCATGGCATCTGTATTCTATTGGTTGACTATCTACCCCAGGACTCTACTAAAACCAGACAGTATTATGCTAACCTTCTGGATCAGCTAAGGGAGGCAATCAAGACTAAACTCAATGGAAAGTTGAAAAGGAATCTTCCTTTTGCAGGACAATACACATGCACATGTCCAACATTGTGGTAGCCACATTACACACCATGGGTTTCTATTTGGTTCACCATCCCCGTACTCACCCTCTGATTTAGCCCTGTTTGACTATTATCTGTTTCCAAACTTAAAGAAATGCCTGGAGGGTCATTGTTTTGAGGACATTTCTGGCATCAAATGCTGCTGAGGGCTGATTTGGGGTCCAATCAAAAAAAATTTTTGAACAGACTTGAAAAGCTGCAACAATGCTGTCACAAGTGCATCAGTCTCAGGGGAGAGTATGTTGAATAAATGTGTAATTTCATGCCTCAGGCTCTATTCTTTCAGAGCAAAGCCAGGAACTTCTCAGCACCCCCTCATAGCATGTTAAAGAACATAGGTGCATTTTTCTATTGGGATGCTATACACATATGCTATGCATTCTTTCAATTCCATCAGGGTTTTTTTTTCAATGTGTTTATTAAACAATATGCTTTTTAGGTGCCCACTGCATCTTATATGCAGTAGGAAATACATTCAGCTGTTGGTCACTGCTCCCATTCTGACAAAGGTGCATTGCCAGAAACTAATACAATTTACACTGCAGTACAGGAATTGAACTTCTTGCAATTCCCGCCTTTATTTTGTTAAAGTTTCTGAGTGGATGCAGATTGTCGTATCTGTGGATTATTGTGTTGATGGATTTTCCGTAAGGACTAACCTCTTCACTGTTTGAATGTTAGCCTTAGTACAGGAAGAATGGTGTGTAGTGCTTTTCGTTCAGCAGCACTGCTCTCTTGATTGTTTGGATCCATTTGTTTTCTGCATTTGATAACTTTTGTTAAACATTCTTGGACGAAACCTTTTCCCTTACATTGTAATATTATTCTAGAATAAGAGTAACTAACAATGGAAGGGCTATGACTCAGCCTTCCCAGAACGATTTAGTTTTCGAGGGCATTTTGGCAGCAAACTTGAAAATGAAGAATAAAATTTTAAAATTAAATTGTTTCGAACTCTCATGTAAAATTTCATGTTCCTCAAACCCATGCTACGATGTTTTAACAATCGTCACCCCATAAACATGAAACAGCCCTCCATATTATTTAAAGGATGGTATGTTAGTAGCTGAAGCGCTATAGGCGATGCTAACATTAGCCATATCGAAATGGACATGCTGTCGTACCTCAATTGGAAGGCCACAGGCAACTTTCCAGCACCATGGTGAGCTGTGACATTCGGCAGTATCTGTACATGTATTCCTGAATTCAACGTTTCCCACCAATGATTTGGAAGAGATGACCCTATATCATGACCTCCACTTTCTATTGGACCTTAATCCATTAGACTTTTTCCTGTGGGGATATGTTAAAAATACTTTCCTTTCTAGGTATATGTTGCTGGGGATAATAAATGATGCAATAATGTTGGTAAGGAGAAAAGGGAACATGTTAAGGATGAAAAACTTTCCGAGATGAAGAACATATAAAAAGTTGTATGTGCCTTTCTAAGATAGTTTTTGTTTTATTAAGTTTCTTTATGAGAGAAACTTTCTGATCATCTTGTATAACACCGTAAGTATGGGTCTCGTGCGTAAGAAAAAATGACAGAAACCACAAAGCAGAAAAATTTTATGACATCGCTTTCTGCTTTTGCCTTTCCGCTCGACGGAAAACTCCTACTTTTTTGAGTTGGGTAGAGTTCAACTTTTGTGGCAGAAAGCAGGGCAAAACTGGTTGCTCAGCCAATCGAAAACGATCTCTGCAGTGACTCTCTCTCTCTCTCTCTCTCTCTCTCTCTCTCTCTCTCTCTCTCTC
>JAHWFO010025119.1:151625-166124 GCA_023313115.1 Rhysida immarginata
TTGCATTGATAGTTGGTCATTATGCTATTTCTATGGGACCAAGCAAAAGTGGTCTTTAGCAGGTTTCTCTGCATAAAAGATTCACAGGTACATTTCACATTTAGGAATATTGTCAATTGTCATTGTTTACGATTATTTCCCCATTTGCATTCCTTCCAATTCTGTGACTTCATTTTCTTCATTGCTAAATTCATCAAATATCATGGTCATTGCTGCTTCAAGTAGTGGGAATATGCAGAAATATATAAGTTATTTATTTGTTGTTGTTGTCCCCCCCCCCCCCTAAATTGATTGCAGGGAGGGTATTTGTATGTGTGTAAGTGAGAGTCGCTTCAAGAAAACTTATTGCGATTGAAGATACAGGGGTTGCACAAAATAATATGAACACCTTTGATTTTATATGTTTTGTCAAATAACTAGAAACATACTTGGACGAATTATCCTAAAACTTCAAGGGTGTATAGAGCAATTTTACACCTCATAAACAATGCTATCTCGCAATTCGAACATAATCCGTTCAGAAACTGCGATCGAATTCCAAATCCTTCTAGTTCCAAAGCGATTTTTCCCTTTGAAAATAATGGAAACTAATTTAACCTGTTCCAGGGTCCAACAATATCTTAGGAAGTTCACATACACGGATACCATGTTGATGCTTAGTGATAAGATCTTTTTAATTGCTCTAAATGGCTCTAACAGCTTTTCTCTTACTTTGTTTTTCAACACTATACTTTTTACCAACAATAACTGATTCACTAAGAGTTTTATAGAAAAAATAAAAAAAAAAATTGTAAAATTGGCTGCGATAAATCGTACGAGTCGACGGGGTGACATAAAACGAACTGAAGTGTAAGCAGCGCTGTATAGGTGTTTGGTTTCCATGGCAGCGTTCAAGTTCCAAGGCAAAATTTACTTGAAAATTTCATTCCGATTCCAAGTTATACAAATTTTGGGGCATTTGAATTCCGAGGTACTGCTGTATTTCAGCGATGGTTTTGTCCCAAAGGCAGTAGGGGACCAGCAACAAATTGAACCAAAAAAAAACAATGTTTGCAATCACCCTCTAAAAAATAATGCTTGAAATGCATTGTAGCTATAGCATATGCTTATGAGTCTTCTTTTACTTATCTGTGTTCATTTGTATGAGAATAGCACTTATATTCATGGAGATTAACAGGTTTCTTTAAAAAAAAAAATCAAAACTTTTTCATAAGTTTTTTGTTTATAACATGCAGGGCTTTCATCCCAATGCAATGCCATTTTCAGGAACTTGGTAAGCAACAGTAGAGACAACACCCTGCAACCGGAATATAAAAATATTAAATATTTGATGAAATATGAGCATTTTTACTAAATAATGTTTAACTGGACACCTGTATCAACTTCTTACGTTGTAAAAGTTGGAAATATATATAAAGGCTACATTTCTCTCTAAAAAAAACCTGGAATTTATATAATGTACTCATGGTTACAAATGAATTGTCCAGTTGCATCCAGAAGGAGTTGTCAAATTGAAAAGATATTTGAAAGGAAATTGGTACTTACAACAACAACAAATGATTAAACAATGAGCGTGGATATGACAAAATTTATTGGTCAAAATACCAAAATCATTACAACTCTCAATAGGATGTTAGGCCGCCATTTCTAATGTATTCAGCCACATGTCATGGTATGGAGTTGTACAAGTTCTTAATGTAGTCTTGATATAGCTTATCCCATGCAGACTGAACTTTGGTTTGTAGCTCTTGCAGATTTTGTGCCAGTGGTGGAGTCTTAACAGAACGTTCCATAGGTTTTCTAACAGTGTAAATTTTTTTTGATGATGAGTGTATTTATAGCTGCTGGTGTGATAAAAATGATTCGGGTGCGTTTCTCTCGTTAGGTGGTTATATCGTTGGCAAGGAATGAGCAAAAGATGATGACTGAGTAACAGCAATCTCCATTCTTTTCATTTTTGAGAGCAAGGTGTAATGGAAGCATCCAAAGAGGAGCAGCGGGGTGTTGTGCAGTTTTGACAGTAGGTGTAGGAAGTCATGAAATCTATCCATGAATGGAAAGCAATCAAATCGAAATGTTGCACGTTAATGCTAGACCTCATACAGCCAGCACAACAAAGGAACAAGTGCAGATGTTCAACTGGGAAGTCCTGAGCCACCCCGTCTACTGGGTGTATCTAAACCCCTGGTGGTGATTCCCCACAGCGAGATGAAAACAAAAGCTCATATAAACATGGTTCGAATAACGAACCGTTTATGAGATTTCCGCAGTTAAAATTGAAGTTTCAGTAGCTGGTTTTTCTACTCTGTGGATAGCAGGTAGCTTCTCTGCATGTCATCTGCCATCCACAGAATACAAAAACCTTCAGTTTAAAGCTGCTAAAACTTCACTTTTAACTGCGGAAATCTCATAAATGGTTCGTTATCCAAACCATGTTTATATGAACTTTTGTTTTCATCTCGATGTGGGGAATCACCACCAGAAGTTTGTGACAGGGGTTTAGATACACCCTGTATAGCCCAGTTCATTCCCCATGTGACTTCCACATCTTTGCTGAGTTCAAAAAAGCACTGCGGGGACAACGGTTTTAAACAGATGCTGAAGTTGGCAATTGCTTCACACAGCAGCCAAAGGATTTCTACATGCATGGCATTCTTCGACTGGTGTCAGAATGGGATAAATGCCTAAATAATTATGGACAATACTTTTGAGTTTTGTTAAATAATTACTGTGAAATGTCCTTTGTCTCATTATTATTGACTGTACTTAATAATAGCAGATCATACTTCAAAAATTTTTTATTTATTTTTATTTTATTTTTGAAATGGTAGGTCCAACTCTTCTATTCCAACGATTCACCTGTGGGAAGAAAAGTGGCAAAGCATTTTTTGCATGCTCTGCATGTAGAGATCGGAAAGACTGTAACTTCTTCCAGTGGGCAGACGATAAAAAAAAGAAGAATGCACTGCTAGATATTAAGCAAATACCTTCACGGTAAAAAAAAATCTAATATTTCATTTATTTACAAAATCCCTTTAATGAAATAAATTCCATATCATGAAAGTGGATAAGAAAAATGATAAATTTAAAAATATTAGTGAATATTATGCTGATTCGGTAGCTAAGAGCGCTAAGGCGTAGGTCTTATCACTCAAAACCAGCGAATCACCGTTTCGAATCCTGCTGATGGCATGGATATTTGTGCTTCTCCTTTTACTAACAAGCTTGGAGAACCAAACGAAGCCTCAGTAGGCTAAATTTTCAATAGATCCAATAGGTATTTTAACATCATCGACACCAAAAATGTAAATGAAGAATAGAAAAAAAAAAAAAGAAATTGACTGTCATAATAGTTGTGTGCTTCATCTTAGAACTAATATTTAAAAATACTTAAAAGCACTGTAAACAGGTGTTTCAGGGCACCTATATCATCCATTTTTTTATCGTTAAATTGGGATTCCTTAGTATTGCTTCTAGCAATGAAATTGATAGAGACTTTACAATACAATAACAGAAGAAGAGAGTTTCCGAGTAGTTTCAGTATTCATTCCCGGCTTTATCAAGGATATATACTAGAGGCTTCTCGCCCTTATATGTAGACATATTGTACAATGGAGTAATATGATTGAATAAAAATCAACGAATGAGTAATATAATTTGGGTACAATGATAAAATAAGATGACTAGATAACGGTAAAAGCAAAATAAATAGCATAGGCGTACATTGATTGGATAAGAATACAGTGAAAGAAAAAAAAGAGATTGGGTACATCAAAAGGTAAAAATAAACAGCTGAATGAAAGCAGAAAATACAACGATTGGATAACAAATGACTGACTAATATAGAATAATAAAACTTATATATGTAAAGACATAATTGAATAAAAAATATTTGATACATAAAAAAATGTCAAGAAATGAAAATACAAATTTAAAAATAGAGATCAAGTATTTACAGTAATTTTGAGACAGAATTAAGAATAGAAAAAAATGTCAAAATCGGTTTGACAGTTAAGGAGAAGGTCTGGAGAGGCGTTCTTGGCTTTAAAAATTTCTATGAATTCCGGAATTGTGGTCTTGAAAGGGTCATTACAAAAGTGGAGAATAGACATCACTTCTTCATGTTTCTTGGGTTCAAGTCTAGTAATGGAGTTTGTCATCATTCTTCTGGTAAAGAGCCACATATTCTTTAAAACGGACGGTGAAATTATGGGACGACAATCCAATATAAAACTTGTTGCAAATCCGCAGTTTAAACGATATACTCTGGAATGGGAAATATTACTGGTGTTACTATGGATGGGAGGGTTTAAGGTACGAAAAGAGAGGGTGGAACCGGAAGGAAATCTGGAGGCCAAATGAAGAAAAGAAATTAGTTAGGCAGGAGAAATGGGGACCAAGAAAGAGTAGAGACCCATTTCTTGGGCCAGAATAGGTCTGGAGGTTTGGGATTTTGGAGGGAGAGTTTTCTGCGACAAAGTAGACAGGAAAAGGTGGAAGAAGAGTAGCAATGGCTATGGCGAGGGAGTGGATAATGTGGAATTCAGAGGCATGAGAAGAGGGACAGGGGTAGCTTGACAGCATGGTCCCACTTACTCTTCATGCTACGACTCCTCAAGGAGCACTCACTTCTGCTGATCCTCCCCTGGTCCAGCAGAAGTGCTTTTATTTTAATGAATATGCTTTAAAATTCTTAAATAATCGTCACAAACACGGATATTTTAGAAGGAAACGGAGGGAGGCATGCTTATGGGTAGAAGGGTGCGCTGAAGTATAATGGATTAGGTTAGAGGATGTGATGGGTTTACGGTATACAGAGAAAGAGAAACGGTGGGAAGTCAGTAGTGATGAGAACATAAAGGAAAGGGATAGATTTGTTAACTTTGGCTTCAAAAATGAACTACGAGGTGCATTCAAGTTCTAAGGCCTCCGATTTTTTTTCTAATTAACTACTCACCCGAAATCGATGAAACTGGCGTTACTTCTCGACGTAATTGCCCTGCAGACGTACACATTTTTCACAACGCTGACGCCATGATTCCATGGCAGCGGCGAAGGCTTCTTTAGGAGTCTGTTTTGACCACTGGAAAATCGCTGAGGCAATAGCAGCACGGCTGGTGAATGTGCGGCCACGGAGAGTGTCTTTCATTGTTGGAAAAAGCCAAAAGTCACTAGGAGCCAGATCAGGTGAGTAGGGAGCATGAGGAATCACTTGAAAGTTGTTATCACGAAGAAACTGTTGCATAACATTAGCTCGATGTGCGGGTGCGTTGTCTTGGTGAAACAGCACACGCGCAGCCCTTCCCGGACGTTTTTGTTGCAGTGCAGGAAGGAATTTGTTCTTCAAAACATTTTCGTAGGATGCACCTGTTACCGTGGTGCCCTTTGGAACGCAATGGGTAAGGATTACGCCCTCGCTGTCCCAGAACATGGACACCATCATTTTTTCAGCACTGGCAGTTACCCGAAATTTTTTTGGTGGCGGTGAATCTGTGTGCTTCCATTGAGCTGACTGGCGCTTTGTTTCTGGATTGAAAAATGGTATCCACGTCTCATCCATTGTCACAACCGACGAAAAGAAAGTCCCATTCATGCTGTCGTTGCTCATCAACATTGCTTGGCAACATGCCACACGGGCAGCCTTGTGGTCGTCCGTCAGCATTCGTGGCACCCACCTGGATGACACTTTTTGCATTTTCAGGTCGTCATGCAGGATTGTGTGCACAGAACCCACACAAATGCCAACTCTGGAGGCGATCTGTTCAACAGTCATTCGGCGATCCCCCAAAACAATTCTCTCCACTTTCTCGATCATGTCGTCAGACCGGCTTGTGCGAGCCCGAGGTTGTTTCGGTTTGTTGTCACACGATGTTCTGCCTTCATTAAACTGTCGCACCCAAGAACGCACTTTCGACACATCCATAACTCCATCACCACATGTCTCCTTCAACTGTCGATGAATTTCAATTGGTTTCACACCACGCAAATTCAGAAAACGAATGATTGCACGCTGTTCAAGTAAGGAAAACGTCGCCATTTTAAGTATCTAAAACAGTTCTCATTCTCGCCGCTGGCGGTAAAATTCCATCTGCCATACGGTGCTGCCATCTCTGGGATGTATTGACAATGAACGCGGCCTCATTTTAAAACAATGCGCATGTTTCTATCTCTTTCCAATCCGGAGAAAAAAAATCGGAGGCCTTAGAACTTGAATGCACCTCGTAGATTTGGGGGGAGAAAGAATTACAGATGTTAGAGATAGCAGCGGACGAAGTGGAACGGGAATCAAAGACAACGGGATTCATCATCATAGCAATAGTAAGAAATAACAGTGGAGTTAGAGAGGAAGAGGGGGAGATAAATGTGAGTTTCAAGGTGTTGTAGGAAGACCTCTGAAAGGAAGCTGCTAAGGGGAACCCCATTCTCAGGCCAGAAGGTTGAGAGTAGCAGGAATTATTGGAAGGAGAAATAGTTTTGGGTAGAAGTAATGGAAAGAATAGCGAGGAGGTCAACGGAATCGGGTTTGGGGAAAGAGATGGAAAGCCGGAGTTGTTCAAGAATGGAAAGTGTGACCGGGACAGGGACGTTAGTGTATAAATTAGTGAGGTTAAGTGACGTAAGGAAATGAAAATCATTTGTGTGGAAAGAAGAAAGTTTATCTGTGAGGGCAAGAGAGTTTTGAACATTGTAGTTATTAGGTAAGAAATTAAGGTTGAAGAGGAAAGAGGAGAGAAATTAAGCAACAACATGGGTAGGGCAAGGGAGTAGTAACAACCGGCTTATGGATTTTAACGAGAGCATTAAGGGTTGATGGATGGAGGTTGGGAGGAATAAGGTGGCAAAAATGCTTAAAACAGGGGGATTTATTAATAACAGAGATAATTATTTTATGATATTTAGGAATGGGATTGGAAGGCAAGAGGATAAAATTGTTAGCGAAAATCACAAACCTTGAAGATATAGACAGAGCGATACAGGATGACGGGCACGTTTCCTTTGTCAGCTTTGACAATCAGGATGAAAGATATCTATTGAAAAAAAGAATTTTATGGATCAAAAATTCATTTTTGTCCTGAAAATTGAAATTACCAAAAATGAATTCTTTACCATAGGTTTTGGCCATAAAATTCTTTTTTCAAACAGCTAGAATCAGTATCTTTCCAAAAAAAAAAAAATGACTGAATCGGATGCTCTGAAATATCCTGTATAGAAAAATAAAAGGCACCCCCATGCAACTGCTTATTTATATTTGTTTTGTACTGATTCCTGCAAAATGTGCAGTTGACTTTTATTTGACTCCCTCCTCATTAATGATAATACAGGAGATGAGTATTATCAATAATGAGGAGGGAGTCAAACGAAGTTAGTAAATGCATTTAAAGTGAAATCATTAATAAAGAGTCTGAATATTGCAACGCCACTGTGAGTGCTATTTATTCTAATCTATGCATTCACTGACTTAATTATACTATTTCATGGCTACATGATCAGCAGTTTATCTGAGTCAATAACTGATTTGCAGCTAGCTTACAACAGGATTAAGAAGTTCCTGTGTAGACTTCAAAACCTGAAACAAAAAACATTTATCAAAATTTTTTATCTGTTGATATTGCCTTTTCTCCTGGTAAAAATCAGGTTTCCCCTCTACCCTTAATCACTCCTTTTGTTCTGCAGTATCTATGTCTTTAAAGAAAGAAAGTATGTCACTGTATGTAGCCGTGAGTAAGGTCCATCCAGTAATTATAAACTCAGACAATTTTCTCCTGGTTAAAAAAAAAAGAACATGGAATGGTCAGATGATTCTCAAAATTTAATATAACAATCTATGTTATACAATATGAGGTATCTGAAAAGCAAAAAGTGTTAACACAACTGAAATAGAACTAATTATTATAATATAAATTGCAATAATGGTTCAGTGTCGATTTATTATAAACTCAAAAACAGGAAAAAAACTCTAAAGAGTGATGAAAAACGTTCAATAACTGTGGAAAGCGACATAATAACAAAGGAAAACCTCTTGTCAACAAAAAATTTTTTAATTAAGCATATACGTATTTCGAACTCTTTAGGTTCATTATTCTATGCCATATGAGTGAATTTGGTACATAGCGCAAGTCCTATATAAAGGAGAAAAGCGCGGACCTAGGAGAAATACCCTGGTCGTAAAATAGTTCTAATTAAGTTACAATTGTAAAAACCGGGAGAATCCCAATTATACAGAAAAATACAAATCCCAATATAAATTATACAGAAACAATACAAAATTATACAGAAAAAGCCCTAAAAAACAAAATTATACTAAGTAAAATAAAACAACAAAGGGGGGGGGGGGGGCAGAACATCATCTTGGGAGCTTCAATGACTTAATCAAATAATCAAAATCGAATCCCCCAGGGGCCCTGTGTCTCCATTTAATAGTGAGTCCGGGTTTTTTCTAGCGATTTCCAAGGTTTCGAAGGCATCAAGTGTCTCACCAGTCTGCAGTCCTTTATCCGAATATCATGTCCGGTATCTAACATGTGTCTAGCCACAGCCGATCTCTCTCTGGGCGTCCAAACCTGGCGTGGGCCGTGTGTTCCTTGAATCTTGTGTGGATCTTCCTGCAAGTTGCGCCTCGATATACCTTCGGACATTTGCCACAAGATATTTCATATATACCTGATTGAAGTAAAGGCGGAGTCTTGTCCTTCGGATTACCCAGGAGGTTCCTCAAGACGTTTGGGTTTTTGTAGGTAACAGTCACGCCCGCCTCCTTGAAAATAGATTGCAAATTGGCAGTCAACGTCTTGTTGAAAGTGATAGGTAGTCTGAACGTCGAAGTGGGTTTGTTGTTGAGGGTCGTCGAATCTTTTATCATCTTAGTAAATCTTCTTCTCCGGAGTAAGTCCTTTACCATTCCAGTTCTATATCCGTTCTTTATTGCAATCTCCTGAATACGTTTGACTTCCTTCCTGAACCTGTCCTTAGACAAAGGTATATTGAGTGCTCTGTCTATCAAGAATACGAAGGCGGACAGTTTTTGGCTCCAACAGTGGTTGGAGTCATGGTGGATGTATATATCGGTGTGCATAGGCTTTCTGTATATGTCGAAATCCAATTTGTTCTTCGATCGTATAATCTTGAGATCCAGAAAGGGAATAGCTCCGTTCTCCTCCAGTTCCACAGTGAATTGTATTGATTGGTAAAAGCTGTTAATGTGCTTTAAAAACGATTGCACATCCGTTTTGCTGGTATCGATTATGGGGAATACATCATCGACATAATGATATCATACTTCCGGGAAATATTCTTCAGCGGCGGCTAGTCTTGCTTCAAACTTCCTCATAAATATTTCGGACAAAATGGGGCTCAAGCAACTTCCCATAGGAGTTCCCGATGACATGTGGAAAAATTCCCCGATGAAAATTTCTTTTTTCCATAGTTTTCATGCAACAATAAATAAATAAAGTCTGCACCTATTAATGTAAACAGCAATGCCGTACTGATCATTTTTAAAGATTTTCAAGAAATTGTTAAGTACTAAGAACTCTCTTTTCTAAGAAAAGCCTGAATAACAGCAATTCTATGCATTGTTACAAATTGAAATTTATCTATATTGTACAAATTTTTGTCTGTTGGAGAAAAAAATAACTTAAAAGAGTTTTTCTTTGCTATTTATTTTTTTAATCACGAGTTGAATTTAAAAAAATCATCAGAGAAAAGCGCAGTTATACCTTTACTTCACTTACTTCGCAGATTTTTATTCGGATAATTGAGGTTTACGCCCTTGGGTCTTTACGGCATCAATTTCACTTTTTCATGATCATTTAAAAGCTTGCTCGTGGCATGATTTATCCTACCAAACAAAACCTAAAAATAAAAATCCCATTCTATACTTATTTTATATAATAATATAATAATGTAGCAACAGCAGGGATACAATCCACCAGATAAACCAGAAGATGAAATCCTTTGTTGCCCCCAACAGGCCGAAGCCCAAAACGGGGTTAATGATACATATAAAATAGACTAATAAAGAAAAGAAGATAATAATAATAATTATAATAATGATAATAATAATAAATAAATAAATCAAACACCAGGCCGAGTCAGACAAGAAATTAATAATAACACTAAGAGACAAACAACACGGTGAACAACGAAACAGAACAAGATCTATGCAAAAAAAAAAAAAAAATGAAATTAACTAAAACAAATTAATAATAATAATAATAATAATAATAATAATAATAATAATAATAATAAAATGAAGAATGATTATTCCACGCTATATTTATCTAATGCACTTTTCTAAACAGTTGATTTTGTTGTTTCTGAACAGTGAGTTTATATTTTCTGGACACTGTAGTTTAGGTGTCTATACGGTTTTATACTGATAAGTTTAAATTAATGGACTACCATTTTAGGGGTATTTATCACTGACATTTGTTTGCTATTGCACAGTGTCACATTTGCATAGTGAACAAAACTGAGTTTATAATTTTGGATGCACCTTATACAGGGTGTCTCACCTAACCAATAGCTAACTTTTAAAATAAAAATATGACAGAATACGGTAATTTTAATGGAAGAATTATTGTACGTTTTTGTGAGGGGTTTTTATGTGTATTCTGTTTCCGAAAAGAACAATGCCATTTTCGAATATGGAAGTGAACTTTGAAATGTGCAATAGAAAACGCCTCTTTTTAATGATATTTTCAGATTGTGCACAACATTTGAGAAATGTTTTATTCTTGGTGTTTTATCAATTAATCCAACTGTTTATGAGATAGAGGCATTGAAAGTGTGGAACTTTTAAAGTTTTGAACCCAATTTTATCGATGAAGACAAAGAGGTAGAGCGTGGGTCTTAGAGACATTCCTATTCTACTTTTTGATGGTCTTTAAGAACCAGAAGTCAGAATTTCAAAATCCAAAATTTTTTAGTACACACTTTTTGAATGGGCAAATCTCTGATTGTGGCCTAAATTAGCTTAACATAAATTTATTTACCTTTCACAAAGCACCTAGCAGTTTTATCTAGCACTCAAATTGTGTCAATTTCTATAAATTTAATTTTTAACAATTACTTTTACCTAAATTATCAGGCTCAGTGACAGGCTTGAGCTTGTTGCTATGTAAGCTTTTTTGAGACTTTGCAGCATGGTTGTCTTATATAGAACCTAATCAAAACCCATCTACATTTTCTTAATTTTGTGTTATCTGTTTTATTTATTTATTTTTATTTTTTTATTAGACCACAAACTGCTCATCACCTAAAAAGGAAAAACAGAAATTTCTGCAGAGATTGTAATTTGTTTTTGGATCAAAAAGATTTTCCAAATCATTGCAGCCACGAAATATTGAAGGAGATAACAGATGATGTCATTGCACAGCCAACCACAATTTTAAAGCCATTGACAAGCAGCAAAAAAGAAGCAGTAAGATTTATGACAAATTTGGAATCAAGGGAGCAATTTGATTTAAATCCGATAAGCTCTTAACTAGAAAAAAGGAAAGAAAAAAAAAAAAAACTCTTTCTAGTTGATTTTTAGTTTTTAAAGAAAATCCTTGTGAAATACAAAATTTTGAACTTAACTCTTGAAATCATGAATTCATATACAGGGTGACCAAGGAAAAGGAAACCTTTTCTTTTGTGGATGTTTGTGTTTTCTTTCCTTGGCTAACATTTATATTCACAGTTCATTGGAGATTCCAAACTCATATACGGATGTCTAGATTCCATAACTCCCATTTTGTGAGATTATACTTTTATATAAATTAACTTATTTGAACTAAGTAACCTGCAATTGAAATCGTGATAACATAGAAAGATAGTATGGTATTCGTTAATGACACTTATGCAACATCTGAATTAGCTTAACATAAATTTTGGAAGAACATTTGTCCTTAGAAAAATGTGTTCCAATGTGTAAGGTTATCCTCACAAACAACAACATTTCAGAGGTATGTCGACAAATGTAAATAAAGTTTATACCACTGACACCATTAAATAAGATGGTAGCATGAATTAATTCTTTGTTTAATAGGACTGTAAGTGCCATAGATCTGCCAAAGCCATCATGCCTTCCTGACCTTATGGCTCTAGACATTTTTTTTTTTTTTTTCTGGGGGTCATTTGTAAAACGAAGTGTACCACCAACTTATCAAGAAAATATTAAACAACTCAAGTACAACATTATGCAGGAGTTCAATGCTATTCTATCAAAAATGTAACCTATCTGCCTTCGTTTGCAGGCTTGCATCAAATGGATGAGGTTCAATCGACCACAAAATGGAGATTATTTTGTTGGGAATTTGATTGAACTATCAGTTGTGCAGCTTACTTTGTTCAAATAAGTTAATTTGTATAAAATATGTAGTCTTACAAAATGTGAGGCCACCCTATGTATAAATGCTAATTAACTGAAGGATAAACAATTAAACCATATCCTCTTCTTCCCCTTCTTCTTCTGCCTCTTCTTCTTCTTCTTCGAGGTCTTTTCTCCAGTTTTAGGAGGTGACCTTTAGGGGAGGAGGTTCTGAGAAAAAACGAGATTAACTAGATCAATATCCCCACCAATAAAATCTTAACAACAAAGAGATGTCCTTAATATTTTAAAATCTAATAATATGAAAACTCTTACCACTCCCTATATGAAAAGCAAACAATGTATACCCTTTGCCTTATTCCCATCACGATTATTAAAGACTCCAATCTCTTTAATACGAATTACCAAAACATTTTCAATATCCTGGATTAGACTAAAGGCAACATGTGCTGTAACATTGTAGCCTTGTACCAAGAGATGATACACCAACAGTATAAACACTTTACTCCCTGGTTTGCAGATGCCTTTGTGGAATTTTTAAATTTAAACACAGGGATCAGCATCCACACTAATTGGTGCAACTTTTATTATAAAATACCTTTCTGTAACTGCTCCTTCACAGCAGAGGCTTGGGCGATTTCCTGGCTTTTTGTAAAATTAACCAATCAAAACCGACATTAGCTAATAACAAATTTCTGTTAGTGTCTGATTCAAAATCAGTAATTACTGCAGTTCATAGAGCTATGGTATACAGCAGCTGGATATCATCCTCTTAAATTGGCAACATTACATTTGTATTTTCCTCTTTATCCAAAACCGGTTCCACATTATATTCCTCTGGCACCCAGGCCACCAAGACATTAGAGGAAATGTTGTTGCAGACTCTCTTGCAAAATTTGGATGCAATTTACCATAAGGTACAACTCTTGACCTACTGATTTCCTCTTGCAATTTGGAAACTTCTTTTGAAAAAACAAATGGGGGAATTGGAAAATTTAATGGCAAAACAATCCTTCAGGATCTCGAGTCAAACAACTTATAATACACAAGACCAAATTTCCCACAAAGACACTTTCCTCTCAAAAAGTGACTCCAGCCGTAACCACCGAGAGAGAAGGCCTCTGCGATGAAAAGTAATAGCAGCTCCAGCCTCCTACTTAGGCTCAGAACAGGTTGCTTCCCCAACAAATTGTTTCTTCAAAGATTCAACTTAACCCACGATCCTCACTGTATTTGTGAGGCTGCTGAAGTTACTGACCACATCGTGTTCTTCTGCTTCAACTACAAAGCCCAACGAACTATCACCAAGTCATTACTTCCAATACAATCGCATCCTCTTCAATTTACATTTATACTACTCCTTGAAGACACGTTGAAACATCAAATGCACTTCTATCACACTCATTAAACTTCCTCCAAAAAATTGGCCTTTACCACCGTATTCTAGCTCCCTGAAAAAGTTTGCTTCCGAACCTTAAAATAATGCTCTCTCGGGCAACGCAATCATGTTTGCCAGTTTTATTTTTTGGTATTATTACTTTATATTACAATGTTTGGTTAATTTTCACATAATCATAGAGGAAAATATCTGAACGTAACTTAACATTGATAATTTAACTACTACACAAGCTAACTTATCATAAAAATAACTTTTTTTTTTTTTTAAGATGTGATAGGACAGTTTCCTATATTTTGTATTTAAATTTATTATGTTTCTTGAACATATCATATTGTTCCTATTGAAGTATAAGTGAAATCTATTTTCATATAATATACACTGACTGCTCAATTGAAAGTGGACACTTTCGATTTTAGACGTTTTGTCGAATATCTTAAAAAATACTTGACAAATTATCCTGAAACTTCAGAGAGGTGAAAACCATATTACACCTCCTATATTTCAGAGAAGGTTTTGTCCTGAAAGCAAATAGGGGACCAGCAACAAATTGAACAAAATTTTTTATAATAACATTTGGCATCACCCTGGAAAAAATAATGCTTGAAATGCATTGTAGAAGGCATATGATTATGAGACTTCTTTCTTATCTGTGTTCATTTGTATGAGAATAGCACGTACACTAGGTGACAAAACTATGAAGACACCCAAGAACTTACACTGGCACATTTTGTTAACATGTTTTATTTTTCGAATCAGATTTTTTTATATTAAAAAGAACATTTCAAAT
>JAHWFO010025119.1:176967-192682 GCA_023313115.1 Rhysida immarginata
CCGTACGTTATCTGGATAAATTTCTATATACTTTTAAAGTTATAAAGTCATCTTTGAATCACCTTGCACGTACATAATGTGCGTATATATAATGTATATAATAAAGCAAAGGAGCCACCATTGTTGTCCATTGTAACTGAAATTTTGATTATAAATAATCTTTTATAACCTTTTTACTAAGAAACATACTACGGTTCTGCAACCTGCAACAGCTACAAGAAATTTTCCTATAAAATATAACCTTCCTGGCAGTTTATTTTTTTTTAATCTGGAATATTTATAATTTCATATCGTCCATTTTACAATACAATTTTTATTATTGTTTAGATAGATATATTTCGTCCTTTCGGACATCATCAGTATTTTACAGTTGAGATGTTTAAATGTCTTACAATGGTATTCTTATTTAAATTTTGAACAATGTTTCTTCTAATCATTGTTTTTTGGTTATATTGTTGTCATTATTATTAGTATTTATCTTATATATTGTAGTTTTATTAATATAAAGTACAGTATTATCTTATTTTATGAATATATGTTTAATACTGATGATGTCCGAAAGGACGAAATATATCTATCTAAACAATAATAAAAATTGTATTGTAAAATGGACGATATGAAATTATAAATATATACACCATACAATACAACGTGTGTAAAATAATGAATCTTAATCTGGAATGTTAAATAAAAATTTAAAAAATTCCCAATCTGTTTTCAGTTCAGAATGTAGCCAAGCAAACAACTTGAAAACTAAATATTGTTTCCTTTATCTACTATATGTAGGTGGATTACGAGAATCATGCACTGTTTAGAGCAGACTCACGGATGAAGCATGGCTCACCTATACGGATCTTCACAAATATTGAAGCATCACTTATTCCTTTACCTGTGGAAGAAGGTTACAGGTATAGTGTATTTGAATCTTTCAGAGCTTTTAAAGAATGATTGAATTAAGAAATTATGTACATTGTCATTGTCATTTTATGTGATTTATATATTCCATGAAAAACCGCACATAAAAATCACACACACAAAAAAAAAGACTTAACTGAAATTGTATACTTTCCATCAATTTTTCAAAAATCACATAAAACCAAAGCAATGAGTTAAAATGTATCTAAAATTTTATTAAAAAGTCTATAGAAATTCACGAAAATAGAAATGCCTAATAATTTCCTTCGAATATCTGAAAGATATTGATAAGAAACTTATAAGAAATTTTTCAAACATTATTCATTTCATTTTATTAAAAATATAACTTTTTTTTTTTTCTCATCAGAATTATTGTCGCTCTCTTGACAGTATTCAGCACTGTTTGTGAACTGATCTTGGGTTCTTTTTAAAACTATCCAAAATCATAATTTTCATTTTCAAAGAGATTGCTTGTCTTCGATGCTTTTTATCTCCATTAGTCCAAATTAAATCTTAAAACCAGTAGAGAATGTGTGTTACTGCATTGTCAGAACGTTGTCTAGAAACACAAAATCCTAGTGGATTTAAGAACCAGTGGTTAATTCATTCTCATCTTAATTAAATCTACCGTAATTTCAGATTGACCATGTGCCACTTCCTATTTATCTAATGACACTCTAGCCTATTTTATTTTATGTTAACACATTTTATACACCGTTACTGATTTGCAAAATAAATCATTCTATGGCCAGTTTTTTTTCAAATTTTTTGATTTTGACTTCAGATTGGATAGTAAAGATATCAAAAGCAAGTAAAAGATATAATAGTCACATATGTCTTATCTGTTCAGGAACACTGCCAAAATGTCGGTCAAAATTTTAAGTCTCTAATATTATGTAGTTGGCCAATGAGATCACGTTTCACACAAGTCCATCTATGGTAATACCTATTCTGGTCAAAGTAATGACATTTTCACCATGATTGTGCATCAAATGGTCTGGAAATGTTATTTCATTAAATGGGATAGGCATAGATGGACTAGTGTGAAATGTCATTTGATTGAGCAACATCTATAATATTACAGACTTAAAATTTTGACCAAACTCAGACTGCCATTTTGGCTATGTTCCTGAATAGACAGCACGT
The DNA here is from genome assembly GCA_023313115.1 of Rhysida immarginata. NCBI lineage: Eukaryota > Metazoa > Arthropoda > Chilopoda > Scolopendromorpha > Scolopendridae > Rhysida > Rhysida immarginata. Next base: position 179,029 of record JAHWFO010025119.1, read on the forward strand.
CTGCCTGTTATAACTTTTGCTTACTTTTTGATTTTCTATCCGAATCTGAAGTCAAAAAAAACCTTTGAAATAATTTGGATTACTGTAAGCATTGTTCAACTTAAATAAGTCAAGAATTGTCTCTACCGTACATACCGAGTGGAAAAATATAAGCGGAAGCTTTAATTAGCAAACCCTGTGCAGAATGGAGGATACCAGACTAAATCCATGCAATAAATAAATAAGAGGATATCTAATCTTATGAATGCTTTCCAGTCAGTGACTTTAGTGACTCTGTTAAAGGACACAGAGTTGTTTTAAGACATACAGTAGGTTGTTTTGTCATTCAAATAATAAGACTCGAACTTTATGGTTCTTATAAAAATTCATATCGAAGATATATTCCAAGTATACCAATAATGGATTGTACCAGCAATCAGATGGTCACTCACATGATATTGATGACTGCGCCATAGACGTCTAAGCCGTACATATTGACTAGAGAACAATAGCGAACCCGGTATGGAAGACTAGACAGCACAATGGAATGTGACTCCCACCTGGTTTTGAACATCAGGTTTCAATCTCGGAGCCTTAAGCAGAATCAGCAATGCTGGACCTCTTAGGCTACAGAAAAAAAAAAAATGCCAATGTTGACTGCTTGTCATTAGGTACTGTCTAGCCTGGTGTTGCACCAAATCATGTGATCCGTGATGGATGCATTTAAGTTCCGTAGCATGTCTGTAGAGAGGCCTTTGAATCCTGCAAGCTTTTGTACACCTAACTGCTACCAAACTGACACTACTGGAGGAAAGTTCATTTGAATCTGAAACCAATGTTAAGATCGTTCATCAAGCCTGGCCATCACCATTCCTCAACAATCTAACAGCCGGTGAATAGAGCCGGCATATGCCTGTGTGCGAAAACTGATACCAGGATGACCTGTGCTCACCTCCAGTTTTTGGTTGATGAAGTTGCCACCATAATGTGTACAGACTGTTTGTTATTCATGCAATAGGAACATCAATACGATATTAGGATGGTATTGCCAATGTGTTGTCTACTCACTATATAAGAGGTCTGTTCAAAAAATACGTAGACTGACGTCATAAAACAAAATATACTTTATTCAGAAGTTACACATCTGGGTCCCCTTCAAAGTACTCTCCTCCCCGACGCACACACTTATCCCAACGGTGTTTCCACTTTTGGAAAGTCCTGGAACGCTTCTTTTGTGATGTCCTTCAGCGCCTTCGTCGCATTTGCCTTTATGTCGGGAATCATCTCAAATCTCCTTCCTTTCAAAGGTCTTTTGAGTTTGGGAAACAAGAAGAAGTCACAAGGAGCGAGGTCAGGTGAGTAGGGTGGGTGAGGAAGAACAGTGATCGAGTGTTTGGCCAAAAACTCTCGAGTTCTGAGGGCTGAATGGGCTAGAGCGTTGTCGTGATGAAACAACCAGTCACCACTCGTCCACATTTCTGGCCTTTTCTGCCAGATAGCATCCCGCAGACTCAAATTTCCCCAAAAATTTCACAGCAACTCTTTGCTCGTTCAAGTCACTCATTCTAAAAATCCGCCAAACGAAAAAAACACACTTCACAAACAACCGCGTAGCTAATCAACCAGTACTGATATTTGCAATCGAAAAACTGCCTTGTAATCAGCGGATCTGTCAGAAGATGGCGACACCAAGCGATTTTGATTGGGACCAACAGGGCCCGCGCAATTCAAACAGTCTACGTATTTTTTGAACAGACCTCGTACAGTGGTAACTTTTGAAACCAGTGTATATAGTGAGTAGACAACACATTAGCGATACCATCCTATTATCGTATTGATCTTCCTAATATTATATTGATCTTCCCTTTGAAGTATTCTTCATATCCTGTTAATAAAGAAGCCACATAATTTTTGCCATTTTATAACAATATTTTCAGACTATCATTAAAAATTAGAAAAAATGCATTAAATATTTAATTATTTTTTTAAAACTAGGTACTGTGAATTTTGCCAACGGTATGTGGCCAACACAAATGTTCATTGCATGTTATGCAACCAATGTACATCTAAGGTACTGTTTCAGATTAATGCTAATTATTGCTATTAAATCACTGTTTGCATAGATAATGAAAAGAGAACCTTAAGTTTTGTGGTTATGTAAACATTTTTTTGAAATGTCTTACCTGAGAGAGAAGGAAGAAAAAGTGGAGAAAAAATAGTATTGATTATAAATATAATTATTGCATATTAACGGACAACAACATTTAAGAAAATCAAAATATGAGATTATCTTATGATTTACTTTTTTACGAACAAAGTAATTGCTTAAGTAGAACACATCACACATTGCCCTATGGGTTATACTGGTTGACAATGAAAAAGTGTGGCAGTTTCTTATGTATTCTTGAATTACCTTGCAGGCTCCAATTTTCTATAATTCTACATAATTAAGTAAAGTTTAGCAAATGGCTTTGTTTAATTAAAAGAGGACATTAGAATGTAGAGGATATCAGAACAGAGGCAGACATGCCAAAACACATCTATCGTATCTAGTACGTTGCATATCTAATTAGCCTCAGTTTATCTAATTTGCCTCAGTTTTATGTTTACATTAAAGCAAGTTACTACCTCAGAAGTGTGTTTACAATACAAGATATTTGTATGTTATTTTGAAATGTACATTAAAGTGAGGTATGTTGTAACGGGATTTTACTGTATTCGAAATTGGCAAACCTCATGGTGCCAAAGGCATTCATTTATACTAATATGAACCTCCCCTTCATGAATACAGGAATATTGACACACTGCACTCAACTATTTGAATTATTGCAAACTAAAACAGGAAATTTTATTTTGGACACCCTGTACTTAATTCTTTTAATTATAACAGTTATAAAGTTTATCCACTGAAAGGAAAACCATGTATATCAAATTAAATTTCCAATTTCAATTGTTACACATTATTATTTTCCTTGGTAAGAATGTATAACAGTTGATATTTGAGATTTAATTGGATATACCCAGCTTTTCTTTCTTTGAACCGATTATAGGTTTTATGAACAATTTGAAAAAATGATAACAAATCAAACTACTTACTACTTATATACATGTAATAGGTATTGTTATAAAAGTCTTAACAATGTGCACCAATATATGGATAGCCGTTTTAGAAATTGTTTAATTCATCAAGTGTGGAAAATTTGGCTGTTTAACATTGTACGAGGGATGATCAAAAGTAATGTCGCATATTTTTGTCCTCGAAAATGACGGCTGATATGAGAAAATTGTGATATATAAAAGTTAGTTTGTTTCATTGTTAAAGTTTCCTGTTAGTGCTGTATGCATCTGCCAAGCACTAGCGATGTGACAGCCCAAACAAGTTGGTGATAGCACTCATGATCAATTCATAAAAGCTGCCGCCGGTGAAGAAAGTCATTCACTTTTTCATTGTCGCTAAAATGTGCAGGCTGCAGATGAACTCCTTAGAACCTGGAACAGGTGGTAGCCGCTGGACGCGAGGTCCGGACTGTAAGGCGGGTGGTCAAGTTGTTCCCAAAGATCATTTCATCGTCCAGTGCTTTTGAGCGGCGGAGTGTTATGCATTTTCTTTGTGCAAAAGGACGGAAACCAGTCGATATCCATAAGGAAATTGTGTCGGTGCATGGAAGTGATATCGTGCAGCTCCGAACAGTACAATGTTGGTGCAAGGCTTTTAAAGAAGGACGAGAGGACCAGCTGGATGAACATCGCTCTGGCCGGCTGCGGGATTCCATGATTGACAGCAACATTGCCGTTGTGGAAGTGCAGGTGCGGGAGAACCGGCAGATTACCGTGAGAGAAATTGCTGCAACGTTGGACATTTCATATGGGGCAGCATACAACATTGTTCACGAGCAGCTCAGCTTTCGCAAAGTGTCATGCAGATGGGTGCCACGAACATTTGCTGCATGTGCCACAGACAGTTGACGGCCGAACATTAATCATAGGTCCATCATTTCATGCCCGAAACCAAGATGCAGTCGACGGTTTGGAAACGCATCTCCCACAACAAAAAAGTTCAAAACTGTGCCATCAGCCGGCAAGGTCATGTTGACATGTTTTTGGGATTGCCATGGTCTGATATGCTTGAGTTTCTTCCACTGCATACCACTGTCAATTCTGAATGGCACATTGAGGAATCTTCTAGCGGTCATACGCAGGAAAAGACCTGACTTGGCAATGGAGGACATCATGCTGCACCACGACAACACATGTCCCCACACAGCGAAACGGGTCACTGACCTGCTGCAGCAATGGAACTGGGAAACACTGCTTCATCCTCCATACAGCTCGGACCTCGTTCCCAGTGACTATCATATCCTCGGACCATTGAAGAAGTCATTGGCAAGTCAACATTTCCGTGACAACGACGAGGTGAAATCGGTAGTTCGCAACTGGTTTCACACTCAACTGGACGATTTTTATCGACAGGGCGTGGTAAAATTTGTCCACCGCTGGGATTGTTGCCTCAATCTGCTTGGATATTATGTGGAAAATTAAAGTTGAGTTGTTTTTATCAAATATACATGTGTTTATTTTTTCCCAGTCACGATTTTAGGGAGAAAAAAATACACATTACTTTTTGATCACCCCTCGTATATAAAGGGTGTTTCAGTCAATTACTAACATTAATAATTAAAGTTTGTAAGAAATGTAACCAACACAAACCAATAATTAAGAAAAACACTGTTTAAACCATCAATTTTTGGAGTTTTATGCTCGTGGAAAATTTTTATTGACTTGTTCAATGTGTTCTTTTTATGCCTTCTGAACTGCACGTAGACAAATTGTGAAGTTGGAGAAAACACGCTTCCTTGATCTACTTGCGTGTAACAGTTACTGATGCTCAGGTTCAAATTTTAAAGAGATCTCAGTGCTGTTGTGAAAACTTGGTCCTTTATAAATCCCCGCAAGATTGAAAATCACAGGGATTTAAGTCAGGACTTGTTGGAGGCCAAGAAAAACCTTACTGAAACATCTCAGGAAACTGATTGGACAACTTGATCATGGAACTTGGAGTGTTAAAACTTCAGTACTTCGGGTATTATATGCAGCATTGTGCCATCTTGCTGAAACCACTGAAGTGTTAACACACCATACAAGTAATTTTTTAAGTGCAAGCTGGTTTCGCAGATTTCATGGTGTTATGTTCCCCAAAACTGAACATTGCGTCTGTTAACATCTCCTGAGAGTAAGCTTCATCTGAAACCCAGAGCTTGTCCAGCAGACAAGGAGTGTTTTCATTGCTCCCTCCAAACTGTTCTGTAAATGTCACACGTATTTCACACCATGCTGTTGTTATGGCCTGAAAGAACATGAATGTTACAGGGAAATACTTGGAGATCATTCTGAAGAATTCGCCAAATATTTGTCAGAGTACACCTGCCTCCAGGGATACTTGCCTTAATGATTTTCTTGTTGATGAATCTACAAATTTTGCACGAATGTCATAACTTGTGTGTTATCCCTCCGTTTGCTCCCACCTCTCTTTTTACCAGTTACACATCCTGTGGATTGAAATTGCTTCACAAATCTTAGTATTGCACTTCATCCTGCTGCAGGTTTGCATTTAAACTCCTTTCTAAAGTTTCTTTCTACAGATATCAAAGATTTCTTTTGTAAATACTATGCAACAAGGCGAATTCTGAGTTGTTAACATGGGCGCAATTTTTAAAATACAGTGACATTTCACGTAGCACCATTTCTAACAAAAACTCACAACTTGCATTAACATAACACTCTTATAAAAATGAGGCATTTCTTTATACTGTGATAAAATTGTCACTAATTGACTGAGACACCCTGTATACACTATATTATACATACATGTATCTCAATCAGCCCCTCCAGTAACACACACAAATACATCATGATTCATACTTTATTCATTTACCAATTCTTCAATACATGATCTCTATCAGTTTGTCTACCATTCTGGGGTTGCTTTTGTGCACTTTTCCTTTTAAAAATCCCCACAGATAGAAGTCGTATCCAGACAACTCCACAAATCTTTGCTTATTGTGCATTCCTTGTTGTTAGTAACTGACAAGACGTGGTACGTAGCTTCATGTTCATTCCTTCACGAGTAGGAGTTTTTGAAGATTGAAACTAATGTCAGTAAGAAAGTCTAAGAACATGAGGCAGATATTTTGACAGGCAGAAACCACACACCAAATTCCAATTATTTGATCATAACCATTGGTTGGGCGGGAACAATGAAATCAGTGCATGTTAAGTCATCACAGTGGGGCTAGTTTTATCTCCGACGTACGGTATTAATGAAATTTTCCTGTATACAGGGACATGATGTAAAATAGGGGTTTTACTATACTCCCATTTTGTTTTGTCTCGGAGAAGTAGACTTCATACAAAAATGCAATAATTGTATTACAAATTGTCATCTGTGATTGGATATATTTTATCCTTGAAGATTTCGGTACAAGGGATATTCTCCAAGTTAAGGCCCGTTGTTTTCCAGCTTCAGTAATTATATTTACATAGTCTTTCATCTTAGTTTACACAGCAATCTAATTTGGAAATATACAAAAGTTGTCGACCAGTTTTGAAGATTCTGGCATTATTATTCCAGTTTGTTATAATTGCAATTATTAATCCATTAGATTAGATTGTCTATAAACATTGGTGTCCATAAATTAAGGGATTTGCAGAATGAGACCCTTCCGTACATCCAATCAGCACAAAACTGGTAAAGGCTATTCTATAGGTCCTGTAAACACATTCCATCATTAAATACATAGTTTATCTCTTCAGGGGTATGGCAGGTAAGTCAGATTTGCTCTACATAGACAATAATACCCATCTGCATCGGGCTGGCATAGTGGACATCTGGTGCATGAATTGCTCAGCATGGTTCCCAGACCTAAACCTAAGCACAAATGAAACGCTCTTCAAAGACTTGTTGCAGCACGAGTACCACCTTGGCAAACACTGCAGGCTCTGCGAAGGTCATGGTCTAGGAATGAAATGCCATCTCCCAACCGTTGTCGAGTACTCTAGTTTTGATCATATCAGCACATTAAGATGCATGCATTTTTTTGTGGTGATACCATACAGCATACTAAGTGTCACCCACATTTTACAAAACTAAAATGGGGAGGTTCTACAAATTTTTGTCAGAGATATTCATATACTTTCTTTTGTTATGTGTGCAGGGGTGCTGTCACCTTTGTGTTTAATGATCCAATTTTGTTTACATGACCTAGGGAACAGCCTTTTCAAGTTTGGTGCTGGTCTGATGTGCAGAAGGGTTCCATTCTGCAAATCCTTAATTTATGGATACCAGTGTATGTATCCATATTTTTCCAGTCGAGTGTAATTCATTAAGTTTTTGTTTTGTTTAAATTTATTCTAAATTACTCATCTTTTAAATCTGTATTCTAAAGTACTTTGTTTTGTAGTTCCAATTTATTAATCTTTTTTTTCTAGTTAGATTTTTTGAACAATTTTTATAATAACAAAAAATTGTTCAAAAAATTTAAGAGGAAGGATGATTAATATTGTGCATTTAACGTTTTGTTTCTCTTTATGAACTCTTAAATGCCCTACTCAGATCTTTACATGAAGAATCAAAATTATTAACCACTTGTCAATCGATCACATCAGTTATTTAATGAGTAATTGCAAGATGCATCATTTTGCAACTTTATTAAGAGAACTGTAAATGATCGAAAGATAGTTTGATTTCTTTGTTTTTCACTGTACCCACAATCTATCTGATTATTGACATAAGATTTAACATTTTTGGTTTTAATCATAATGGGAAGAAGAATTTACAACTGTTAAAATTTTAGCTATAAAAATGCCATGGCTTAAGTTACAAAACTGAATTCAAATCTAGAATATAAATTTAGTAAACATATACAAAAAAAAATACAAACACTATGAAGTGTTGAACATTTTTTAATTTTTTTTCTTTTCTCTTTACCTCCTGTATTTCCCCCTCCTATTTCTTCTCGTTACAGAATGGGAAGACCTACAAACACTGTAACAAATGTGAAACTTGCGTGAAGCCCTCTTACACACATTGCAGCACCTGCAACACTTGTGTTCTACCTGACCATGAATGTGAGCAACATCAGAAAGTAATGGGTTGTCATATATGTGGTGACCTGTCACACAAACGCTCAGATTGCCCATCACGTGATAAAAGGTACAAGAGGAAAATGAAATAAAATTAAAAGACCAACAAAATTACATGATTTTTTTTTAATTGTAAAACCTCTGGTATATTTGTTCCAGAAAGAAGTTCACAAAATACCGTGGAAGAAAAAGAAAAGTAAATCTCTATTAAAAAAAAAAATAATGGTCATCTTCTATACAAAAGAAAGCACTAAAAATGTACTTGCTCCAGTAGAAATAAAGATTTTTTTCCCCTCCCCAAATTACAGTCTCGTAGTATAATAAATTAAAAAAATAAATTTTGTATTTTAAAAAATATTATTTACACAACACTAAGCATTTACATGGTAGAATTTGAGGAACTGTACATTGCAACAAGTATTTACACAACTTAGGTGGTTTTGGAAATGGAGCAGTTCAGGATGTTCATGACACTCGAGGATAAAGGGGGAGATAAAATAAAACTAAATATAATGGAAACTGAAATGCAGAAATGATAAATCATTTAGAATGACAACTTCTATCAACCAGTAATAATTTAAATAATACTTTAGGTGGTAGGTAAAGAAAAGGTCATTGAGATTTGCACATCCAAAATAAATTTAGACAAAATTTCACCTATACGAGGCTTTAAAGAGAAGATTGAGGGGAGGGCGGTATTATAAAAAAAAAAACACCACCCCCGGGGGGGGGGGAGGTTCAATCCTGATGAGGGTGAACTGTTTCTTCATTTGGCGTATTCTCTCCCACACTGCTAGTACTGGTAAAGTCTGCAGTCACTGCAGCAGTGTTGCTAGTGAACATTTCTTGCCGTTCTACTTGCTGTTCCTGTTGTTGATTTGGCTGATTTGGCACCTGGGCATTACTGTCCCCTGAATCATCATCGTTGGGTGGAGGAACATCTCTTGTATCATCATTTGCTGGAGGATTGTCTCCTTCATATTCTGTATCAGAATCTAACTTATACAATGTGTCGTGGCACAGTGGGCAACGGTCCTGAACATAGAGCCACTTCCTCAAACAAACCCCGTGAAAATAGTGATTGCATTTGGTGATACGAGCATTTGTCAGTTCTTGGTAACAGATGGCACAGACGTCATCAAAGTGCTGCAACTGTTCCTCAGTTGCTTCCGGGAGAGCATTGATTTTATTAACTGCTGTCCTCCTTTTGATGAAAGTCTTCCAACCTTCTTTAGCCTGCAACCAGATGTTGAAGTAGGCATGTATGCACATCATGCATGCCCTGATGGCGCCACCAGATTCAAAAAGCAAAATCCATGCGCCATTGAAAAACAGAAAAATTCCAAACACAAATTCAATTGTATTGCCTGTTGCCCTTATATAGTAAACATAATCATCCAGCTGTTCCCAAAAGGTGTTACGATAGGCATCAATCATGAATAACATATAAATAAGTAGAGAGATGATAACTTTGGTAACAACTTCAATACTGAATGCAGATACTGCCAATAACCATGTGCTAACTGAATGCCTATTCCATAGGTAAATTAGGAACCAGCATGGGATAATAACGAGAAACACACAGACAGTGAGAGCCCTTCCATGCCTCTGTACTGATCTATTACGAGATGCACTCAATGACATAAGAAGTGGATTGACCATGTTATGAGTAAAGTGTAGAATAGCTGTCAGAAGCAAACAAAAATTACGATACAATCTGATGAAACGCTTTTCAGGCTCTAGCCCAGTCAGCCCAGTTTGCAATGCTAATATGAAAAACAGCACTGCAGATACTGTACCTATGCTCTTCTCTTCCGCATCCTCTGTCATAAGAAAACATTGCATTGCATAGCCTAGATAATGAGAAATGGATGCCACAACACTTGTCATCCCCAATACAGCAATCATTGTATCACACCCCCTTACTAGTAAATCTTTAATTACATGGCTTGCACTGAATAAAGAGACAGCTATTGTATTCTGTATTTCCTCCTCGGGTTGTACTTTATCTGCCACTATAAAAATCACATGTTCAGTAACACGGATGAACCAAAATATTTGTAAAACAGTCGGGATATTCAGTCTCGTCCATTCATTTTCTAACAAAGTATGTACACCATAATATCGAACAATCATACGGCTTCTTCGAATCCCATTTGCTATCAAGTAATAAATTTGTCGGCTATTGGACAGTAAACAAATTTTATAATATGTTAGGCTCACTAATGAAGAAACAACTAACATGTTCTTTAACTGCTCCTGAGGTAACTGAACAGTTGCACTGACTATTGATGGAAGAATAAAAGTTCCCAGAGCCAACATAATAGTTATTCTATGATGACTTTGAAGAATACAAAATGATATGGCCAAGATAAACTGCAACAATAAATGAGCCCAAAAACTAGTCAAGCGCTCTGTGATTGTAGCATCATTGTTAGGTTTATGGTCTAAATAAGTGTTGTTGCTCCAATACGATAGGAATATCGTTCCCAACCTAAACATCCATTTGTATGTTGTTACTAGATGATCACGGGAAAGCAAGAAAATTACAAAGGCTACCACAAATCCTGAAAAGAAAAAAAAAGAAAAAAGGTTAACCAGTGCAACAAAGAAAACAAAAATGACATCAAAAAGCATACAACAATTCAAAAAAGTTTAATTATACAATAGAGGTTCGAAAAGTAATGCACAATTTTTTTATGGAATACTATTTTGGTCCAGATGTTCAAAGTTGATAAATTGATAGTTAGAATCTCTCGCAATCTCCACATTCATGCAGACATTTGCCAAAGTTCGCTGACTTCCACCAAAAAATACTGTAATGTGCTTATATCCACTTTTGTGCACACTTTTTGACAACTTTCGCAGTCTTTCACCGAAGACCACCGAAATGTGCAAATTTCCACTATCTGCACACTTCTTCCAAAGTTTGCTGTCTTTACCCAAAAACTACCGAAATGAGTGGATTTCTACTTTCGTTCACACTTTTTGCTAAATTTTGCTGTCTTCCACCAAAAATCACCAAAATGTGAGGATATCCACTACAGATTGCTCGATTAGGTGTCACCCTAGCAGAATTCCGATGACTACTAAGTAAAGATGGCACGTTTGCTAACATCGTCAGCTTGTGAAGAACAGCGAGGTGCAGTCCATTTTTCTGGGCCAAATGAAAAAATGCAGGTGAATCCACCAGGAAATATTGGAGGTGTATGGTGCTGATTGCCTGGACTGTAGCAACACCTCATGTCGTGGGTTCTGTTTGTGAAAAAATTGAGGAATTTGGCGGGGAGGTACCACCCTACAGCCCAGACCTCGCACCATCTAACTATCACTTCTTCGGACCAATGAAGAAATTCCTAGGAGGCTAACATTTTCGTTCGGATGAAGAGGTAAGATCTGTTGTATGCAGGTGGCTATACAACGAGAAAACTGAGTTTTTCGAACAAGATGTATTAAATCTTGTGCCATGATCGGAGAAATGTGTCAAGAGACTAGATGCATATGTCTAAAAGCAAGTAAAACCTGCAGCTTTCTTGTGCGTTATTTTTGCTTATTATTAAAAATGTTACCACAAAACATTGTTGTACAATACTTTTCGATTTTCCCCTCATTACTTTAGCATAAGATGCTCTTTTATAATAGAGTAGCACAATTTATAAATTTCCTCTATTTCTAGTCATTCATAGTTATTTCCTTTATAGCCCAGTAGCCTCCCCAGAAAATTTTATCAGGTGGATGGAAAGAAGAAATAGCCAGACGCACAAAAATTAAAAACAAAATATTATGCAGCATTATGAAGTTGTTCATTTATTAAGTCGGGTAGTCACCAAAACCAGCTGGGTGGCGCGCCCTTTCAAAATGGTCAGGGGAGTACAGTAGCCAATAAATTACATGTACATTTATGAAATTAGATTATTAGGATATGAGAGTGTCAATTCAGTTCTTACACATTTCAGTGGTTATGATTGCCACTCTCACTCTGAATATTTTGCAGTATAATAGAAAAGATAAACTAAAATGGTATTAATTACATTGTAGAAAAGATAAGGGAAAATCCTGCAACCAACTCAAAGCAGGGATCATGACTTTTGCTGTCACTACTCTAACCAATTGAGATATTGCGGATGTTTAACTTTTTACAAAGCAGGAATCTTTAAGGACACATTGTAACAGTTTTGGGCTTCATTGTTTGCAATAGCTCAATTGGTTAGAGCACCAACAGTGTAAGCCGTGGTCCCTGGTTCGAGTGTAGGTCAGAAAATTTTCCTTTCCTTTTCTACATTGTAATTATGAAATGTTTGAAGAATTTTCTTCATTTTAACTTCTGAGTAAAATGCTATTGTTTACTATTAAATTAGTACTTTTCTGTTGTCTCCATTTGATCTATTGATATCTCACACATTATTTCACTTTTTAAAGGAAAAATGAGTCGCTGTAATTACTGTCCGCACGCCACGAGAAGTTGAGTTGCTTAATGCGCTTGTATGGTGTCGCTGTAGTTGCAAATCAGTCTATAGTTATGAAGGGAGGAAAAGCGCTAAAATCAAGTAGTGCAAAAATGAGTTCTGGCAGTGTTTCCAAACAAATGAAAACGTTTGCATGGAGAGGTAGATACTTGAGAAATATGAAAAAAAATGAGAGAAGAAAATCATCCTATTGTTTACATCGATGAAACATGGATCGACTCAAATTTGGCTGTTTATCCCCCAACACTGAATAGATTCAACTGCAGCGACACCATATCAGCACATTAAGCAATTCAGCGGTCTTCTTGTGGCGTGCAGATAGTACATGAACGTGAAATCATACTGTTCTCCATTCCATGAAACCAAACAACAAAATTTTCTCAAGACCTCATGGGATAAAGGGTTCACACATTAAGTGCAATGTACATGGCTACCGTAATTCATTCGACAGACTCTTTGTTTTGATCAGACCATTGTAACACGCTGACCGAAGGCAGCCTGGCTGCCGAAATGCGCATACATGGAATTAAAATCTTAGTTTGGAATTGTGTTTTCTCTTTTCTTGTTACCAGAGGACAAATTTTAACCAAAATTGACATCAGATAGCTTAGACTTAGAAAAAATACTTGATCACTATAATCTGCTGTCTCACTATATGAAAAAAGCTGCAAGGCAGTGTGGGAAAGCATGTCATTACTTTTTCACCTCCGCCCCATAAAGTCGTCTCCAACTGCGCATGCGCAGTGCTCAAAAACATGAAGCACTGTTTCAGTTTCATTTAGCCTCTATGGTTTCAGTTTCTTTTTTATTGGCTGCACGTTGATATGAATGAGATGACATTGGTAACGTGGCTGTAGCTTTTTTCATATAGTGAGACAGACTTTAGTCGGGTAATTATAGGAAGACACGTGGCATAAAACTTCTGCTCCATCCTATAGGTAAATCTCACAAAAACATTTAATTTTTAACAAAGGAAGCGAGGTTATCGTTAAAGATGATTGGCTCTGTTGGACATGTGATTACGTTTGATCTTCAGTATACGGAAATGGGCATATGATTAAGTTTGATCT
>JAHWFO010025119.1:192692-216211 GCA_023313115.1 Rhysida immarginata
GTTTGATCTTCAGTATACGGAAATGGGCATATGATTAAGTTTGATCTTCAGTATACGGAAATGGGCATATGATTAAGTTTGATCTTCAGTATACGGAAATGGCTATGTGTCTTCTTATAATCACCTGATTATAATAGGTTGAAAAAATTAATGGCTCTAAATAAATAAGCATAATATAACGTCAACTAAATTATATTAATATTAATAAATAATCTCAAAAATAAATAAACAATGTCATTCTTGTAAGAAGTGATAAAGGTGGCTAAAAGGGGCCAATTAAATAGTATATATATTTTTTTTATTTATCAAAATAAGAGATTATGGAAATATTGGTGTTTTTAGTGTTATATCTAATGTTATCATTTGGGCAGGTGTCATTGGTAACATGCTCGTTACTCCTCACTTTCTACTGAATAATTTAATGCTAGAGATGCTTATTTGAATTTTTTATAAATGACCTGAAAACTTTATTGGAAGACACATTTCGGCAAGATTTCACTTGAACGCCCACGGAACCCAGTTGCTGCCGTCACCGCCTTCTATTGATGCAATTGCGAGAAAAAAAAATTGCGAAAAATGCGTGTATGAATGCAATACCAAATTGAAAAATAAATAAATAAATCACAAATAATAATAATAATAATAATAACATTGAGGTGGCGGATATAAGTGCGCTATGTCATGCAAGAAAGATCAAGTTTCTGCTGTATAATTTTTGCCATAGATATTGGCAAAATACCCGACCAAACACTCGGGCACGGAATGTATACTTGTCAAATTTCTTTTAAGTTGCCACCATGTACTTTCTATAGTATAAGTGTGCTCCTGTATTTAGATCTAGAACAAAAAGTTTAAATAATCAAAAGGATTTAAAGTGAATGAAAAACATTAACTCGATGATAAAAAATGAATAAAATAATATGAACCCACGAATTTATGGAACGATTCACATTATTATAACATTATCACATATTAACATTATGATAAATTCTATTCATTCTTGTGGGTTTTTTTTTCAATTTATTTTGATATCACATTCTATTGCATTCATATGCGCATTCTTCGCAAATTTTTGGTGATTTCTTTGATTTTTTCCCCTCGCAATTGCATCAATAGATAGAGGTGACGGCAGAAACGGGGTTCCGCAGGCATCCATGTAAAATCTTGCCCACATTTCTAAATATTACACAGATTTTTGCAGACTGCTATGATGGTTCTTCATCATTACCAGATATGACATCATTAAATTTTTATCTGTGGGAATACTGTATGGCAACAGACTATTAGAGAAGACATGACAGAATGAATTGAAATTGTATGTCAGAATGAGATAATGACTGAGAATCGTCAATGACCGAAATCAGTTTCCATTTATTAAAATCTTTACTGTTGCATACTAGACTCTCTTCGTTATTATTTACTTAAAACTATTGGATATTTCGTGAAAAGGATCGACCTGTGAATTCGCCCAATGGGGCAGTCATCTTTGAACAAAACATGTAAAATATGCACAAAAAGAGGAAACCACAAACCCACAAAAATAGTTTAATGAAAGCTCAAAAGTACATTTCGCTGACAACGTCAGCTTCTTCAGCGAGATCCGTGAACAACCGAAATCTTGAGAATCAATATATCGAAAGCCGAAGTTATACAGAGAGGATAGCCTTTTATAAGGAAAATTTAACAGAATTGACCAACCGGGAAAAACCAAGTCTAAATACGCGGCTGAATCCAATGCAAGGAAGGGCGCCACTTGTGACTCGCCAATAGAGCTGGTAAGTGGTGACGTGACTTCTTGGCCCATTGCCTAGCAATTCCAAACTTCTCTATGCTTTTCTATGGCCTTACACCACATTGTTAAACCTAATGTTTGGAATCGCTAGGCAACTGGCCAGGAAGTGACATCATACTTATCAGCTCTATAAAAGAGATAAGAACCATTATGACGAAAACTTATGTAAAATGGCAACCAATCATCAACTTGCATTGGATCATCATCGCTACCGAGTAAAAGATTGGAAGGCTTATTCTTGATTATTTCTAACGATTCAAGGAACTGGATAAGCTTATGATCATCATACGAGTGAATGGTTTTAAATTTTCTGACGAGTAATCATGGCCTTCCTTCAATAAGTGTTCCACGAAACAAGTTCCACCTTAACATTTGATGAATATTGAATTTAATGAAACATGCCTAATTCAGAGCCATCTATCACAAGTCGAGGAAATGTTCAAGACAAAGAAGTGATACATTTTAATGCAGATTCAATCTGGAACGAAACGAGGTGGTTCCAATTGAATAAACTACAGTTATGTAATGTTCGCAAATTACAAGGCCATGAAGTATATCAGATAGATCAATATCATGAATGGAAAAAAAAATGTTTCCGATAAACACTACATAATTTTTAATGTAGAACCTAAATAAAAACAATACCAAAATCGAGGCCTTTTAATATTTCAAAGTTGTCCCCAGGAGGGGAGAGGATTTAATTTAGAGAGGCTTGGATGACCCCGTCGAAACTATAAAACTTTTATCCAGGACATTTTCTTTAGTGATTTTCATTTCTCAAAAAATTCCACTGGATGGATTAAAACGAGCCACTCGGTATCATTCATTGTTCTAAAAAATTTTTAATTTCACAAAACATCAATATAAAAGTTTTGAATATTACGAGATACAGTCAATAATAACGAGGCAAAGGATATTTCACAGTAATATTTAACAGAACTCAAAAGTAATATCGCAATTGTTTAGGCATTTATCGCATTCTGACACTAGTCACAGAATGCCATGCTTGTAGAAATCCTTTGGCTGCTGTTTGAACCAATTGTGCACGCACTCCTTGAACTTCTGCAGATGTTCCTTTGTTGCGATGGCTCTGTGCATTCTAGTATCACTGTGCAACAGGATAACACAATAAAAACTTTTGATTTGACTGCCTTCCCGAGCATCGTTAACGTTTCACAACACCGTAGCTCCATGTCTCGTCACTTTCATAAATGAAATGATGGACACAGTCACTGCTCGATTATAATCCTTTGTTCATTCCTTCCCAGGCACAATGCATCTAGCAAGAAAAACGTGTGTGATCAAACCAGGGGAAATTTAAAATTTTATTCAGCAAAGCACCTATTTTATTGATGAAAAACAGGAAAGAAAATTCCATAGCCTGGATTCAACCCAGGAACCTTTGGCTATTTTAAATCGCTGGTAAGAAAAGGTACGGCCACACAGAGCGCTATGCGACGGACGCAACGGATGCTATTTTCGCTCCGATTTGTATACAAGTCTGTCTATTTCATTGCTTATTTGAAGATTTACATAAAGAAACAATGTTTATGACAATTATAATTAAGCCAAATGTTTTTTTTTCTTTCATCGTATTTCGGAACGATATGGACTGAGGCTTTACAATGCCAAATATTAAGATAAAGGAATAACTTGCTTTGATTTTTGTTCCTGAAGTATATTTTGAAAAATACAGGAATAAACGATGAAACTTGATAGTTTGCTATCTATGTAAAACCATTATTTTTTATTCTTTTGTATTTATTTGCTCAGAAACGCCATAATCGTAGCATATTCACATGACTGAAATCACCGAAAGCAAAAATTTAAGATGGGTCCACACAAATCGCGACAGACGCAATGGACGGGACGGCCGCTACACGTCCAAAAAATTTGCGCCTCTATTCACATTGTAAATGGCCACACACAGCTGCTGCACTACGGACGCGACGTTCTGGACGTTTGGACCCGTCGAGGAGGGTTTTGTTTGCACAAATATTTTCTGGACGTCCAAAATGTCTGTCGTGGACGGGCATTCATAGTAGAAAAACAATGGTGATATGCTCATCGCCTGCAGCTTCGGTGATTTCAATCGTGTGATTATTCTACGATTATGACGTTTCTAGAACAAATGAATACATGTTTTTTGGAAAAATATAATTAATGCATAATTCATTAAAAGATGTATAAACAAAAGAATAAAAAAGAGTGGCTTCACATAGACAGCAAACCAACGAGATTGGAAAATATACTTTGAAAAAGATAGGAACAAAAATCAAAACAATTAATACATGGGTTCCATGTCAAGTGGTCTAGGGCTCCCCGCGCGACCATCACCGATTTTGATGAAATTTTGTATGAACAGTCCCACATGTCCCAAACAAATACTGGTAAAGTTTTAGGCTCGGCGGTGCAATATTTGCGGAGATACAGAAGTTTGATTGACCCCATACCTCGACTTCCTACAGTATGACTGAGATTTTCGCAATTTTGAATATCATTATCTCCGCTATTATTTTTTCAAAAGAAACGAAACTCGGCTACTTTGTACAACTTTTGGTGCTCTATTCAACGCAACAATTTAAAAATTTTAGTTAATCATTAGGACTGAACAAATTTCCCACAAAATTTGACGAAAAATGTTTTTGAGAAAAAAATTAAAATGTTGACACTGTACAGTTCAGACAATATTCAAGCGATGAAGATGAAACTTGGTGCACGATATCTTTACATAACATAGTTTTTAAAGCAAAAAATTTAAGCCTATAGGTCTTTGCATAATTTAATAAATTAAGTGTAAAGTTGCCGGTTTTTGTAAATTGGTCAAAAATAGGGTACCTTAAATCCACTGTTACAAAAATAGACCCTCTAGAAACGCTTTGAAACTAATATCATTAGAAAGAGCATGTTTTAAAGTCCCTAAAACAGTGGGTCTGGTTTTTCATCGCGGGCAAATAAGACTAGAAAAATTGAGGCAAAGTTGACGGCGTTGGTGGTACGACTAAGCGACTGGCCGCCCGAGCAAGCTTGCAAAGACCGTTAGAAGATCAAATATTGACGCCGACAGACCTATTTAATTTTTGTCAGCAGCATATCAACGGAATCAAATATATATATGTTTCAAAAGAAGAGGTCGAAAAAAGCAAGAAATTTCAAGAAGACAGATGGCAAGGAAGCAGCACAATTGCTGGTACAAGAGATCATCACCATTTTGTACCAGTTGACTCGAAGTCGATTTGTGTCAGCAAAGTTTCAATTGACACAATCAATTTTGTCGCGAAAATTTCTGATACCGCCACTTTGCATTTAAAATTGTCTGAACTAGATCCCGGATGTTATGTTGCATGTATTTATGACAAGAAATGGTGGGTCGGCAATGTTGTTGAAGTCTCTAAAGAACAAAACGACGCATTGATCAAATTTATGCATCCTCAAGGTCCTGCTCATTCGTTTTTTTGGCCTGAAAGGCAAGACGTTTGCTGGGTTCCAGAACAACACCTCATTACTCTGCTTCCTGCGCCTTCAGTAACATCATCTGGGCGACAATACAAATTCCCAGAAATAACGTTAAAGAAAGTCGACCGTGAATGCAATAGAACATGAAGAAGATTGTTATAAAATCGAACTGTACAGACTTCGGCTTGGGAACCCTAAAAGATGCCCACTTTAGGCTTGGGAACCTAGGAAAAGCTGCCCAATTATATACGGCTTCGGAACCGAAAAGATACCCACACAAGGCTTTGGAACCTAGATGAAGAAACCAACCAGCTACAGGCTTGGGATCCTGAACAAAGAAACCCACCCGTGGCTGGTATTGTACGGCTATCGGGCGTGACCCCTTGGCGATGGGGTTGCCGGATCAGCCATCTGAACTGGTAGTGACAAAGTCACCATGGACCAACACAATAAGATAAGTCATAATAAAGCCAACGTAAACCTGTAAAAACGAATAAGGATAATAAAAAACACAAATTGCACGTTTAAAAAATAAGACGTTGCCATGGCAACGCCGTCAACTTTGCCTCAATTTTTCTAGTCTTATTTGCCCGCGATGAAAAACCAGACCCACTGTTTTAGGGACTTTAAAACATGCTCTTTCTAATGATATTAGTTTCAAAGCGTTTCTAGAGGGTCTATTTTTGTAACAGTGGATTTAAGGTACCCTATTTTTGACCAATTTACAAAAACTGGCAACTTTACACTTAATTTATTAAATTATGCAAAGACCTATAGGCTTAAAATTTTTGCTTTAAAAACTATGTTATGTAAAGATATCGTGCACCAAGTTTCATCTTCATCGCTTGAATATTGTCGGAACTGTACAGTGTCAACATTTTAATTTTTTTCTCCAAAAAAATTTTTCGTCAAATTTTGTGGGAAATTTGTCCAGTCCTAATGATTCACAAAAAGTTTTAAATAGTTGCGTTGAATAGAGCACCAAAAGTTCTACAAAGTAGCCTAGTTTCGTTTCTTTTGAAATAATAATAGCGGAGATAATGATATTCAAAATTGCTAAAATCTCAGTCATACTGTAGGAAATCGAGGTATGGGGTCAATTAAACAGTCGTATCTCAACAAATTTTGCACCGACGAACATAAAATTTTAGCAGTGTCTGTTTGGAACATGAGGGATTATTACCACAAAATTTCATCAAAATTCGTGATGGTCGCGTGGGGCACTTTCTGAAAATTAGACCACTTGACATGGAATGACCCACATGGTATTATAAAGCCTCTGTCCATATTGTTCCGAAATAACTATGAATAAAAAAACAGTTGGCATAATTATACTGTAGTTATATCGTAATATTAATAATTAATTACAATAATTACAGTCTAGATATTAATTATATTAATTCATTATAATTGTAATAAACATTATTTCTTGTAAACTTAAATTTATCCTCTCTTTACATAAATCTTCAAATAAGCAATGAAACAAAAGGAGTTTAAACAACTCGGAGCGAACATAGCATCCGTCGCATCGGCCAACACCACCTCTACTCAAAGCCTGAGCACGAAAATGCCATACATTGTTAATCACCTACGGTAGGGTATTGTTAATCATATTTCTACCAATAAGAAGCCCGAAATTGTCCCTATTGTAGGTGATGTAACAATGTATGATTGTTCCGTGAGTAAGCTTTCTCTCTAGGCGGTATTGCATAGGCTGTGTATGGCTGCAGCTTTAGCTGCAGGCGATAAACACATCACCATTGCTGGTCTACTGCACATGCCCATCCACATCGGACGTTTTGGACGTCCAGAAAATATTTGCGCAAATAAAATGTCCAGAACATCGCATCCATAGCGTCCGCAACTCTGTCTGGCCACTTACATAGAGATTAAAGGCGCATATTTTTTGGACGTGTAGCATCCGTCCCATCCGTCGCGCTCTGTGTGGCCGCAGCTAAAACCTGGGATGTTGCTTTCTTTTAAGGGTGGTTAACATTCAGTGACTTCGTGTTGAATTTGCCAAATCTGGGGTGATTTAGGTTGCTAGAGCAGTTTCACATTCACCAAATTCACAGCAGAAGGCGGGCTAGAGGCGACAACATTGCGGGTTTTGGAGTTCCAACAGTGTTACGCAGCCAATCAGATACGAGCATAGCCTTCAAGATACCCCAAAGGCTATGGTAAGAGTGAGCATCTTTCCAGTCCCAGAATCTCCTTAGCAACTGTTTCTAACCCACTTCCACCAGTCCAGTCGGCCATATTGAAATTCGCCGATAGCGCGTTTTCTGTGCATGTGTGCCTCATTTTCTGTCATTTTTCCTAATAAAAAAATACAATATATACATGTACACGATGCCAAGAAAGCCATGTCATCACGATGTCTAGAGAGCAATAGAGACTGGATGAAAGAACGACTCATCGAACATCCAATCAGAGCGGAGTTTGCCTAGCTGGGGTGGAGGGGGTGGGGGGGAAGGTTGGTTGGTTAAGCTTTAGGGCGCATCAACTACAACAGCCAATTAGCGCTCAGAAAAAGACTTTAAACTGAATAAAAAGATGTAGGTGATAAGATAAGAGATAAAATTCACAAGGATGGATAAAATAACAAATTAAATGACACATGTTTTAATTAAAATTGTTATGCCTAAGATGAATTGACTAGATTAGTCTAAAAATTTTGATTTTCTTTAAAAAGATAAAAATCTGTTTGATAAAAACTGAATTGTACCCCAGCAAGTCCTTCAATGTACTGTATAACCCTAAAGAATGTTTCAGTTTGTCTTGGAAGGAGCAAGTGAGTAAGATGTGTTCCACAGTTGAAACTTCTCCGCGTTACGGATACCGGCATTACGCATACCGGCGGTGGGATTTTTCGTAATAAATATTGTTGGGTTAAAAGACTATGATTGATTCGAAGTCGCAATAACACTACTACTTCTCGCCGAAGTAGAGAAAATTTTGCCGATAGGTTACCTAAATTTGGTTTAATTTTTTGTAGTTTATTAAATGATAATGAAGTCCATAATTCTTGCCAGGATTGGAAAAGCTTCTTGAGGGGGGGCCGCCCCCCCCCTGAAAGAGTAGGAAGTTTGCCACTTAGTTCACCTAACTCCCCGCTTCATTCCCGCACGGCTTTGTGATGCCTAGAAAACACCTGGATTCAGAAAACGCTTCACGCTGCGAAGTCACTGAATGTGAACCGCCCTTTAACAGGTTTTCTTAGCAGCTTTTCAAAATGGTCGCCACAGTTGAGATGTCTGGAAAATCTTGGTTACATGATTGCCAAAATCTTGTTATGCCAGTCAGATTCGTCAACTGTGTAATGGAACATACTCAAGGAGGAAGAAAAACCAATATAGTTATGACAGCAGGAGAAATTGAAGACTTCTCTCTTTCTCAGAGGCACTGAAAGATAGAGAGATGGCATACAGCCATAAATGAAACGACTCAATATTTGTAAGTCAACCACAGTAGACAAAAAATTCTACGTTTTAAATTTGAGATGTCAAACCCGGTATCCACTCCAATGGAACATAGAATGATAACAGATCAAGAAAACTATGAAATGGCAAACCACAAACAAAAGTCAGAACCTTATCGTGAAGCCATAGCAAGCCCGTTATACATATCTACGACCTCTTGTCAAAAAAATTAGTTTTGCTGTAAATTATTTATTTAAGTACATTCAATAACAGATCAATGATGAGTTGATGAGAGTAATGCACTGCGCGCTTGAACAAATATCCACCAATCATTGACTGTTTATACCAACATAATCTGTATATAAAAAGGCATCTTGCGTGCCTCTTCATTTGTATCCTTGATAAAAGGCAAAACCGGCCGGAATTCTGTGTGTTATCTTTCCCATTATGTATTGTAAGGCCTCCATCAACTTCATCAAACTCCCTATTGCTATCTCCCATCTTAGGTGCATATATTGCTTATTATAATCCGTTGCATATTATGAACAGGAATTCTTTCAAAGATATAGTAATAATTTTAAAGCGTATTAAGCATGGATGGTTATCATATCCCAAAAATCAATCAGTTTTGTTTCTTCGAAGAAACAAAACCGACATTGAAATTGCTACTGAAAATCAAAACAGTAAAGGCAAATAAATTCTTATAGAGAGATACGGTTATTTGAGAAACTGCCTGATTTTATGATGTATGTATTACTATCGTCAGAACTGTCTGACCTGTTTCTAAAACACATAGATGCACAAATTTCATCTATTTTTGTTGCATTCACAATTAAAGCAGTGGTTGAAGCTGAAATCCATGTAAGCCATGACAATGTCTGTCTCGTAGTTTGAATTAAACAAAAACTCTATTGGAGCAGCTAGTCATCTTAAGTAACTTAAGTAACACTAGCTTTGGTCACTAACAGTTCACGTAGTCTGCCAAGAATGGCATGAGCAATAGCCTCTCCCTACCTAACTCATGTCGCTATAATTAGCAGGTATAACAAACCATAATGCGCCATTCTTCTCTACTTGTGAGTATAGTGCCAAGGTGCTGGATCGTTGTGCCGATACTCTTCGAGTTCAGTTTTAGTTTCAATTTTCCTGGCTTAGATTTTTATTAAACAAACTTGCATTATCAATCAAAAATTTAAATTTTTCACCAGTATCTGTGCACTTAATTTTCTTCAAATAATATGCAATTCATACTGATGGCTACTTTGTAGCTGAAATGTACATATACGATTATTAAAAGCTTTTTTGTGGAAAAGTAGTATCCTTCCCTTATCTATACGCAAGCATCCACAGATCATAAGGTTATTCAATGTTTATATATTTTAATATAATATTATCTAGGCTGTGTTCTGATTAGTTAGTTTTTCACTATTACCACTAGAAGCCATTTGTTCCTCTGAATTACAATACTGACGGTACCTTTACTTGCACTGACTTTGCTCCTTGCACTTTCCAATTATTAGGGATAACTGAAACCTGTGACAGAACTAGCCCATTACATAGCCTTCCCAAAACGTGTTCATTTTGGCACCATTTTAGGCTTAACCTTGTCAGCTAACTGTGCAACTGCCACACATAATATAATCATGAAAAAGTCCTAGAAAGTCAAATCGCTCACTGTTAACTGCCTCAACCCTCTGTATTCTGTATTACAGTACATCGTGAATTTATCATTATTATTTATTATCACACAAATAATAATTGGTAAGAAATACATTGCACGGGCTCACGCCAGGTGCAGTACAAAATTACAAAGACGATAAAGACATGAATTTACGAACAATATGACAAGTATGAAGTATGGCTATTTTTTGGATATTCGTAATCAAACATCTTGGTAAGCTCAAACGACTAAGTGATGAAATAAGATGAGTAGGGACAATTCCTGTTGCCGAGATAATCACTGGAACTATTGTCACTGTTTTAAGGCCCAAAGGTGTTTGAGTTCTGCTAATGCTTGGTATTTCTGTAGTTTCATTGTGTAAGTACTGCTGAGATTACGGTTAATGGGTACAGCTATGTTGATAAGGAAGGCGTGATGGGTCTTGCGATTCCATAATATGACGTCCAGGCGGTTCGCTGGGATTTCTCTGTCGGTGATCACGGATCGGTCCCATAGTAATTTGTGTTCTTTATTTTCAAGAACACTTTGAGGGGTGTAGTTATAATAGGGTACCGAATCTGCTATTAATTTGTTGACTAGCTAGGTGTTGGTGAATAATTTTGGCAATATTATTATGTCGTGGTAAATATTCTTCTGTTTCCAATGCACTGCAGCTACCAACGATGTGGTCTATCGTCTCGCCTTTAGCGCCACACTGTCGGCATTCATCAATGATATTAGGTAGTTTCATAATATGTCGTTGATAATTTCTGGTAGCAATAACACCATCCTGAATGTCTACCATAAATGCCTCAGTTTTTCAGAAGAGGACACCCTGGTGAAGCCATGTGTTCGATTCACGATGATCGACAGTAGGAGCAGACATTTCACGATGGTGTTTCCCGTGGATGGGTTTCGATGCCCAGCGTTCCTTTAGCTGGCCAGTTGAAATTATTGAGATTGGCAGACCTGTATCAGCCAAGTGGAGTGGAGTGTAGCCAACGTCTGCTTTTACAATGGCAAGACGGAGAGGCGAGTCTGCACGCTTGTAGAAATATTCCCGAAGATGGTGGTCTGTCTATTATGGAGTATCTGTAAGTCTGTCAGTCCTCGACCTCCCTCTTTTCTTGGTAGGGCCATGCGTTTAATACTAGAGATGGGATGGTGACTATTGTAACGTGTTAAGAGTTGTTCTAATTTTGCGTTGTAGATTGTCAAGGTCTGTGTTGGCCCATTTTAGTATTCCAAAGGAATAGGATATAATGGATATAGCAAATGTGTTGATGGCCTTAACTGTGTTAAGGCTGTTCAGTCCTGTTTTCAGGATGCGGTGCAATCTCTCTTCAAAATGACATACAAGATCCGTTTTAATCTCGCTATGAGAAATTCTCGTCGACTGTTTTATGCCAAGATAGCGGTATGTATCCTCATTAGTCATGGGTAGAATGTCAGAGTGCACTCTGGCAATGTCTGTCATGATTCCTCCTTTATGTATATGAAGCGTGCTGCATTTACTGCATCCTAATGTCATGCGTATATCATCGCTAAATGCTTGTACAATTTCAAGCATATATTTTAGCTGTCTTTCAGTGGTAGCATATAATTTGAGATCATCCATGTAAAATAGATGTGAAAAGGTGTAATGCGTTAAACTGCCAGTCTTGATTTTAAATCCGTAGAATGTTGTGTTTAACAAAGTACTTAAGGGGTTGTAAACCATAAAGCACTAAGTGCATCACCTTGAAAGATTCCGCGATTGATATGGACACTTCCGATGCAATTATCTGTCGGTATCTGGATGGCCGTCTTCCAATGTTTCAGGACTGTCTGGAGGAAGTTGACAATATTTGGGTGAACTTTGTAGAGGGTGGGAATGTGAATAACCCAGGAATGCTGCACCGAATCAAATGCTTTTTGATAATCAATATAAGCAACATGTAGATTGCGTTTTTGCTGAAAAGTTTGTTCAAGGATTACTGAGTCAATAATCAGTTGTTCCTTACAACCTTGGGCATGCCGTGTACAACCTTTTTGCTGTTCTGCCATGATCTTTTTATTGTACACATGGTCATAAATCTTCCTACTTATGCAAGCTGTTAGAAGTTTATAGATAGTTGAAAGACAAGTAATGGGGCAATAGTTTGCCGGGTTGGAATTATCATGTTGATTTTTGGGGATAAGATATGTGATGCCTTCCATCAAGTGGGATGGTATATTGTCAGAATCTTCAATCAGGGTAGAAAAGATTCTTGCAAGTTGCGAGTGGGCAGCTGAGAGCTTTTTTCCACCAATAATTATGGATTTTATCTGGCCCTGGAGCTCTCCAAGTGTAAGTTTTTGCTGTTGCAAAGCGGACATCGGCTTCTGTGATAGAATCATAAGTCATGGCCTCTCCTGAGTAAAGGATTTCACTGAGCCAGACTGGTGTGTTATGAGTGGATTTCATGGATCAGATTTGTGTCCAATAATTTCTGGCATTCAATTCCATTAATGTAGTCTCAGGTGTCTTGCCTTTGTTCATTAATCGTGCGTAAAATTTCCTTTGGATAATTTGGAATTGTTGGTTGTCCACTTTGCATTTATTGCTTTTCTTATAACGTCTCAGTTTTGCGACATAACTTGATAATTTCTGTTTCAAGGTTTCAAGAATTTGAATGTCACTTGCATTTCGGCTGTCATGTTGGGTATGAATTCTATATTTGTGGTGGATAGATTGTATCTCTCGTAATTTACGAGTTTTACATATACGAGGGGCAGAAGAGAGTTTTCCAATATCGGCATGTAATTGATTTACTTCTTCTGCATTAGTCGTCTCTCCCATGGGTGAATTCCTCGTTTAATATTTTTACCATTACGCTTTTCTCGGTTCAAACCTAATATTTCTGCTATGCTGGCAGCAGAGGCATAGATATACGATTGTATGTCTTCAATAGTGTCTCTGTCAGTTATATAAGTTGGTAAAATGACACTATTTATAATATGTACCATCTGAGACAATTTTCTTGAGGTGTGCATTTTAGGAAGTGGCAGTCTGGAGTTTGGGTGAAGATTTCTATATTTTACTAACACCTCAGCAAACTTTCCTTCTAATTATCTGGGAATTGATTATCTGGGTCATATTATGTATCTGATGGCTCTCCGGAGGAATTCTAATGTTAGTATCCGTCGGTGTAGGAGCAAGCTCTGTTCTGGGGTTTACATCAAGTGCAGTGGTATTAATTGTTCCTCTGACTTCCACTATTATTTGGTTTATAATGGTCTGTGGAACAAGTTTCCGTCTGTAGATGGCACGAATTTGATCAGATAGATTTTGTTCAGTAAAATTTTGTAATGTGGGATGTAATAGTAGGAAATCATGATGCAACGTTTGTCTATATCCCGTACGTTCAGTTTCCAGTTTTGTTATTGTTAGATAGCAACGCAGCAAAGATTGGTTTAATTCATTGGTCCATTTTCTATGTTGTCTTGCTTTACCTGCTTTAGTGGTGCCAAAAGTATTTTGGCAAGCACGATCAGCAGCCGGGAGTGATACCTCATCAATGGTGGAATCGGCTGTGGTGCTTTCGGGTATCCCGATAGGTGCCCGCCTGGTCAGCATCCTATCGCCATCGGCTCGCATGCTGTCACTTCCAGTGATGGCTCTAGAAGTGCCCTGACGATCCTCAGGTAGCGGCTGTTTTCCGAGGCTATACTGATTATGAGTCTCCATTCAGAATGGGTGTGATCTGCCATTAGTCCGGTCTTTCTCCTTTGACCTTACCGACTTGGGTGACCCTACCAGGAGATTACTCTCTCGTCGGTTTCACTCTTAGGGTCATAAAGACACGCAAGCCCACTCACCACGACAAGGTTGCAGATCATCATTATTATTATTATTATTATTATTATTATTATTATTATTTGAGTTTCAGGTTTACATAAAAGAATTTTCTACAGGGTGTTTCACAATGTTTTGACGATGTCAAAGCTGAATAACTCTCGTTAAAAACTAGCTACAGTAACGGTGGCACCCTCTATTAGCATTGTGGAGTGTCAATTTTCATTCTATATAGATTAGTTAGCATCATGGCGTATCATGGTCGAAGCAACATCGTGCGTTCATGGTAGAGTGCTATTTTTGCTTCGGCGAATCTGTCGTGCACGTGCAACGTGAATTTCATAAACATTTTAAGATTCAGCCGCGATAGCCAATTGAAGCTCGTAACAATCGGAACAATATTGAATTTGGTAAAAAAACTTCCGTGAAACTGCCAGTGCATCGAATCGAAAGTTAACCGGCCTTCGGATGACCGTACGAACTCCCGAGAACATTGAACGTGTGAGTAGCAGTTTACAGATAAGCCCTCGTCGTTTGTTAAGAAAACGTGCCCAAGCGCTGAAAATTTTGCCGACGTCTACTCATTGCATATTAAGGTATGATCTGAATTATCATCCTTACAAGTTAGCCATGACACAAAAGTTAGACCCTGGAGATTATCCAAAAAAAAAGATTAGTCGAGGAGATGCTCGTTAAAATCGAGAATAAAGAAATTGATCCTGATAAAATTTTGATAACTGACGAGGCACTCTTCCATTTAACTGACGCAGTGAATAAACAAAATTATTGCTACTGGGCACCTACATGTGATAATCCCAGTGCCATCTAAGAGATGCCGTTACACGACGAGCGAGTAATCGTATGAGAAGGAGTGGCAACGTGTGGTATCGTCGGCCCATATTTTTTTGAAGGAACTGTAAACACTGCATGGTATACAGAGATGTTGAATACGTTCCTAATCCCTACCCTTCGCCATCATGCCAGTCTCCGTCAACTTGGTTCCAATAAGATGGCACGACATGCCACACAGCCAACGATACTTTGGAAGTTCTCAGTGAAGCGTTTGGAAACCGCATAATTTCCAAACGTGCTTGTTTCGAATGGCCACCTCGCTCGCCTGATTTAACAGCACCAGACTTTTACCTATGGAGTCATTTGAAAGCAAGTGTCAAGAAACGTGGAACAGCGACCACGATGAGAAGTACCGAAGCATCAAAGCGCAGCCGAGAAGCGTGGAACAATTAAAAAATCGAATCCGCGATGAAATTTCCAGAATTCTTCCAGGAGTTACGAAAAAAGTGTTCAAAAACTGGATGACACATCGAGTCTTGTGTATCTGCGAATGGTAATCATTTATCCGATGTAATATTTCATAAGTAAAATTGAATAAATTTTGTACCTTGGGTAATATTTTCAACTTTTTTTAGCGATTAGTTTGCGAGTATTCAATTTTGAAATCGTGAAAACATTGTGAAACACCCTGTACATGTTAGCTATCATCAAGCAAAGGATCAATTTTAAGTTTTGTTTTCAATAGCGGAAAATCCTCTAAATACAATGAACCATATCGCAGTTAATAAGGAGTTATTCACAAAATACGTTCGCTTGATAGGAAGAGGAGCGTATTTCAAAACTGTGACGAAAGTGAACAATAAAATAGGGGGCAGAGAGGGAGTTATCTATAGAATATTTGTCTATATACTGAATGGCCAGTTTATTATGACCAGTTCACCTGATCATGCTGTTGTCGCCAGAAGGCATGACTGGTGCTTTTGTAAAAAGGAAAGCTTAGTGCTTTTGACGATGACAGAATTGATTGACAGACACTAAATATGGGATGACTGTAGAAGCTTGGAACCAATATCAGTGAAACCGCCACATTCATGAAATGTTCAAGAGCAGTTGTTGTTATAGTGTGTGTTTAAAGACGAGACTTGTCAGCCAAAAACCCGGATCTTAACGTGAAACTTGGGGTTGACTTGTGAATGCTCCTGCTGAAAGGAGACTGTCCAGAATTGTAAAGGACAAAAAAAGGGCAACAGTGAACCAACTTACAGCCCATCTTAATCGAGGATTCTCTCAAAAGATCTCTAAATGCACTTTTGTCTTTCCGAACCTGCTTATACACCTTTGCTGTCTACATTTCGCACAGGAGCATAAGGATTGGACAGTCGATAATTGGAAACTAATTACGAGGGAGAATCAGAAAGTAACTGAAATTCGCATTTCATAAATTAATTTCAAACACTCAGAGCAAACCAATTTGTATTTAGGAATCTTTATTTACTGCCTCATTTTTTAATGTGATCGTTACATTTGATTAAGCAGCAGTCATAACGTGCAACCAGTTTCTGTATACCCATTTCTAGAAATTCGTTCAGCTGATAGTGAAGCCACCTTCGCACAATTGTTTTCACTTCATGGTTAGCCTGTAAATGGCTGATCTCTAAGGAAATTCTTTAACAGACTGAACAGATGTTAATCACTTGGTGCTAGGTTTGGGCTATAAGGATGGTATTGCAGGATTTCTCATGACCAGCTTGAATCCAAACAAGACTTTATGGTAAAAACACACATCATCATTGGTGAGAAAAAAAAATCAAGGCCACAAAAATTACTGGTAAGGTAGTCTATTCCAAAAGCATTTTCACTTAAGTGAATGATGTTTGGCTTCCTTGCAATATATTAAACCAGTGAGATTAATGTTTCAGTAAAGAAGTCGAGTTCAAATCACGTTGGAAGATGCCGTTTACTGTTTCTTAGCAACAGGGATAGGGAGGCATAATGAGCGACGTCAAACTGTTTAATTGAAATCTGATTTTGATCTCTTATTAGGAAAGTTTTTCTTTATTATTAATAAATCAATGTATATTGTTATTATTTTAGCAGAAATGCTGTATAATAAAAATATACGAGGAAGTAAGCGATAAGTTGGCAAAGCACGCTCGACAATAAAATGGTGAATACACGAATTAAATCATTAGATATTTTTCATAAAATAATCAGTACTAGAAAATTAACTTTAAGTTGTCTGCAGATTTAATAAAATAATAATATATAAAGTATAAGTCTATTTTGGTATTTCATAGGGAATAACTACCAATCTTTCGAAATGAAATATCTTCTGGGTTTATTTTTAAAAAAAATAACATATCGGCAAACAAAGTTATATTCTCATCCATGACGGTAAAGAATTTGTTACATATTTAACAATACCGTATCTAATATATGAAAAAAACAAATATTTATCCAATATGCTATATGGTGTTCACTATAGGGTATATTGTAATGGCTTTCATTTTCTGATAAAATATAAGCATAATATATGGCGGCATGAGCAATTTCTGTATAAAAATATCAGAGAGTTTAAAAAGTAATAAGTTTGATGAATACAGAATAAATTTTTCGAAATACAGAAAAATAAATATACTAAATAGTTATTGATGAAAATAAGAAAGAAAATTCCACAGCCTGGATTCGAACCGGGAACCTTCAGCTCTTCAAAAGTTCCCGGTTCGAATTCAGCCTGTGGAATTTTTGTTCCTATTTTCATCAATAATTTAAACATCTGAGGTTTTACGTGGGATAAACCCTCATCGAACATTCTTGAGATAGTTTTTAATTAGTACGTTAAATATTTCATCTGCAAAGTCTATCTTACTGAAATAAAAAGCAGCAATTAATCTTTTCAGTTAAAAAAGATTTTGTAATTCGCCCGCACCAATCACAAACCTCATCCCTATTTCCACTCTGGACGGCCAAGTCCATTTTAAACTTCTACGATGTTCGTTCAAACTACTAGACTTTATAACCGATCAACTTCACTTAGCTCAACTCCTGCCAAGCAAGTAAAAAATGCATTTGGAATGAACTCTACAATGGTTTGAGACAGCATAAAGTTGTCTTCTAATGGCATCGGTGTTTTCGGATAGGCATCCTTTGTGATTTTCTTTCTAAAGGCGAGACAATCAAAGCAGAAACGTATGGTGCGACATGAAACGACTGTCCAAAGGTGGCTTCGCAATCAGCCAAATGAACTTTATGACATGGATATATAGTAACTGGTTAAATGTTGGGATTGCTGCGTAAATCAATGCAGCGATTATTTTGAAAAATGAGGCAATAAATAAAGTTTCCAAATACAATTTGGTTGAAATTAATTTATGAAACGCAAATACCCATTACTATCAGATTCTCCCTCATATGTGGTCTGACGAATCATATTTTCATCTACATGATGCAGATGGCTGAAGGAGAATTTGGTGGAAACGGTACGAAAGAATTTGCTCGTCCTCTCTACAATCTCTAGATCTCCATGCCATTGAAGATTTGTGGGATGAAGTTGAAAAAGCTATCAGACAGCTGGATCCACAACCATTAAATCTGCCACAACTGATTCATCCGGAAGTGCTGTTTATCAAGCTTGGTCTCATATTCCACAAACCTCCTATCACCATCTTGAGGTGTCCATATCAAGCAGAATCGACAGTATCATATCGACCTGCCAACCTATAAAGAATGAAATTCGTACATTTACTCAAAAATGTACAATATGTGCTGTTCAAGCAGAAAGCGTGTCGTGTGACCAATCGATCTGGAGTGCAAGTTCTTCACTAATACGATAATGAAATCAGTTTTCCTACATCTCTATCCGTTTTCGAGTTATCGCTTGTTATACGCTATTAATCATAAACAGATCCTGAAAGTATTTAAATTACACTATTCAGACTCCTCTAGAGCCTGTTCTGCTGATCGGATTTTGATGAAACATGGAGTATACGTTATATAAACCACGAGGAAGAGAATTTTCCAATAAATTAGTTCAAATTTTGATCACTAGGTAAAAAAGTGGCACATAAAGAACATCGCCGAACAAGCAAATTCGAATGGAAATCATGTTTTTGGTCAAAAATGTGAAGTTTCACCAAACGAACGAAGCCGAATCAGTGTTCTCTATAATCCAAGTTTACTGACTAGAATACTAAAGTGAATGATAATATACTGACGCAAAAAATATCGCGTGCTCGTTACAACACACATTTGAAATGCGAATTCCTAATAAAGTCTCCTTACGATGTACAGAAACTCCTGTACAGAAATCATTGGCAACACTGCAACATCATGAAGGAAAGTTATGGTCATGCCTCAGCTATGTAATGCAGTTACTCTTAACAGCAACTGCTAAGCCAGGAAAGGATACGATGGCAGATACCTTTTCTTCTTTGACCTACACGTTGCCTATTGAACATGTATGGGATAATGGATACTGGGCAAGTAGCTCGTCAAGATCCTCCAATTTCAATTCCAATCGAAGAAGCAACTGCACAGGAAAACATCTGCAACCTCTTTTGATTCGATGTACGATTCATGCTTGTGGGAGCTTCAGAAGATGCTCACTTTTAAATACAATAGTATTGTACTGTCTGAAACTATAATCACTTAGGTATATTATTCAGTGGCAATTTTTATAAACCACTAGTGCACTTTGTTTTATTTTGCGCTATTTTTCCAAGTGTCTTAGCCATTTTCAAAATTCCTACTTTTATAAATCTGTCCTTACAATCATACAATTACATCGAAATTCTTACACTGTACTAAAAAACTGTACAAGTTGGCAGGTATGCAGTATTAAGGGCAAAAGGTACCCAACAAATGACTGTGAAGGTGGTATAATAAATCCATATTATGGGTCACGTATTGCTGTTAAATATTGGTAAAGAAAAATAAGATGTTTCCAATTTAACAAAACAAAAATTTTTTGTTTAAAAAAAATAAAAAAAAAAAAATTTTATAATTTTTTTGTAATGAATTATAAAAAAATTATTATTCTAAAAAAAAAAAAAAATTGCTCTTGCTTGAGCATGTGATTATGGCTCATTTTCTATGTGAAAGATTTCCTACTTTAAGATGGATATTTGAATACATTATGTACGTTCATTAGGGAGTCAAGGAGGTGGGCTTAAAATTGTGTCATTTTAGTTAATGTATTTCATAAATGACGCCAAACAAATTCCTGTGCTATCAATGCAAGTCAGTCGTTGATTCTTCGAAACGAGTTTCATGTTAAGCTCGCCAACTACTAGCACTTATTTTTTTGGAAACTGAAACAAAAATTTATAGCTGCATGAGTATTGTAACACATCAGCATGTTAAGGTGTTGATAATGCAATTCATTATTATTTTTTTACTATATCCATAAACAGTTATGATATCATTCTTCAAACTTTGCGAACATATCTTGTATGTTCAGGACAATACCATAATAAATACATAATTGACCTGAACGCATTTACTTTTATTTGAGTGTACCATTCTATGAATGAAAAGGGAGTAATAAAAATCGTGTAAGATTTATATTACACGATGATTGCATTCAATTTACACATATTGCCTATTCGGGTGAACCGTACAGTTTTAATAAACAAGTTGATCATGGAGATGTCAACAAAGAATCTGGAGAAGGCGCCGGTACACAATACGATTGCAAGGTAACATTTAAGCTCGTTATTTTTATTTAATTCCAGGTAACTGAAGGTCACCCAAGGTATCTCCTGTGGCTTTTATTTATTTCAAGGCATTATATAAGGTTATCGGGCTTGTGTGGCTGCGTGTTTACTATTACGTGTTCATTTCCCGAAGATTTAACTTACCCGATAAAGAAATGATGAACAAGACGAGAGTTTGGAAATCAAAACTAATAGATGAGATGAACATGTAGTCCACAGGTGAGGAGTCCGTGGCAGCCACGTCGTTTTCGGTAGCCTGGCTGCCGTTGGGGTCGATGGGTTTCATTCGATACGAATACTCGTACGAGTAACCTTTGTTGAGAATCGCATCCATCATACAGACGGGCGGAACTCTCAAGACGATGTCCAGAATGTGGATCAGTTTACTTCGTACGTTGGTTGTCATTGTTATTCTAATGGGGGAAAGGCTCTTGGATTACATGAAACTGGTTGACTTTACTGGAGGAAACTGCCCGAATCACTTTGACTGAGAGTTCAACGAAAACAATAATAAAAGGAAACCAAATAGCCCTAAACTCAATATTTCGAAAAAACCGTTCTCCTCCGGAGACCAAAACGAGAGCCAGCGAGATCGGAACGAGAGTTGATGTTATTTCTCGCGGCTTCCGTCTGGCGGCGCCACCGCCGATGCTCCCGTTGCTCTTTCTGTACCGCAGCCACTTAGCGTTTCAAATTTCATAAGCTTCGGCTGTGCGTTTGTGTGTTCATGCTTCGAATTTGGCCGCTTTCTTCCGCCTGCCATCAATCTCTCTTTAATTTAATTTTCTTCTTTCATCCTATAATTATATATTTCTATTTCAAGCTCTAATCTTCTCTTCGCTCAACCTCATAGAAGGAACCATGGAGAAAGAATAGTTAGCACTAAACTCGAGCGATTTTAAACCAAGCAGACGGTTTTTTGAGCGGCAACAATTAAAAGGAAATTATAGTAATAAGAAGAAATAAATGAAAAGCAAAGGCTATTGCCTGTAATGAGTTATTAATAAAATATTAATTCTGTTTTAAAGCATAATTATAAAAGAGAATATAACACTAATAAAAGAGAATGCCCGTTTTATAAAAGCAGCGAGCATTTTTTTTTTTTTTATTTCGTTTATATGATACAAAATTTTATAATAAATTTATCTACGTATATGAAACAGACTGTTTCTGAAAATGCTTTTATAATGAATCACTTTCAATTTAAGTTAAATGGATCATAGCAAAAAAATTATTTTTTTCTTTAATTATGGGTTCAACGAAATTTTTGAACAATTTCCTTGTGAATTGATTGCTAATTTCTTGAATTGCTTTTAAATTAACAAAATAAAATAAAGAAACAATGGCTTTTATTAATTAATATTATTAATTAAATATTTAAATATATTAATTAATTAAACATTTAAACAAAATAATAGAAAAAAAACCCTTAAATTGAGGACGACTGAGTTTATAAAAAGCCTTTACCATCTCAACTGAAATACACTATTTAGTTACACGCTATTGTAATATCTATTTCTTTTTTCCCCCTATGTCTTAAAAACTTTTCTGACTCGTCGTTGGGACCTAATTGAAGATCAGATTGCTTCAGTTTTTCCTTTCAAGGAAGTAAGAAGCTCTTGGTGGAAGTTCTCGCACTGCTGTTGGCACACGCCAAGCAAAATGGCCGACGACGCTGGAATGAACAGGCAACCGAAAAGGCATCCCGACGGGCGAGTTCGTCGAACAATAAACTGTCAAAGAAAAATAAAATAGACAATAAAGGGTTGAACTGAATCTAAATATTACAGATCCGTATAAACATACACAAGAGATTTACTTAAAATGCAGATGTTTAATAAAGAGGCTACTCTAATCTATGTGAAAAACTTCCTTCGTTAATATTAAAGTAAAATTCTTATAGGACATTTGAAATAAAAGTAAGTCAATCACATCACATTCTCTCCTCCTTTTTATTCTTCTTTTTCTTTTATTTAACTTTTTTTTTCCATACCCTGTCTTTTCCTCCTCACCCCTCGAATGGTTCCAAATTTAACCCGCTTTCGTCCAGTCGTAAGCAAGGCTCCTGCTCTGAAATCATGTTCCGTTACGGGAGAGAGCGACGCCATTGGGTCAGCGCTGAACCACCTTCCCAAATATAGGCTTGCGCGTTGCATTGTGGGTCGGAGGCCGAAGACTCTTTAGTGATCCCAGCAGGAGGGGGAGGGTCCAGCCTTTGCTCGTGGGTCGCCGCATCGCACATCACACTCATCTCCTCTCTTTAAACAACAACAACAGCAATGGTGAGTAAAAATGCTACCCTATGTTCGTGAAACCTTTCGTCTACCCCTCGTCTTCTTTTTCTTCTTCTTCTTCTCTTCTCTTTCGCCCTGTTTGTGAAGACAAAGTGACCTTTATGTAAAATTGCGCTCAGACGGACTACAAGAACGGTGATGTGGTTGAAATCGTCGATTTTTACGATGGACACCGGTTATCCGGATATCGGATTACCTTCAGTTTGGGATGTGCTTAACACGCAACTGCTGCCAACATTCGCAAATTCTTTTAGACAGTATGGTTTTAGGAATTGTCAATTTATAGTGTTTTCTTGCATTTTTTCAACTTAATTAAGGAACTCGACTACCAACTCGACTTACTCATTTGCCCTACATTCAGAAACCGGACAATTGTTCATGGAAAACAACTCTGAATAGTCTTGCTTTTAAGATTAAAAGCACTAATAGTACACCAATATAACCCAGAAGACTAATAGATCAGAAAAACTATTACATTGCTCTACTGCTTTAAATACAAAGTGAGATGTAGGATATATGCAATTATTATTATTATTATTATTATTATTATTATTATTATTATTATTATTATT
>JAHWFO010025119.1:220638-291511 GCA_023313115.1 Rhysida immarginata
ATCCTGCATTTCGGCGACGATGAACAAGTGAAAACTGTGTGACTTTCTTCACCGGCGGCAGCTTTTATGAAGTGATCATGTGGAAGTACATTGAGCGCTATGATAAGTGCTTAAATAAAATTGGAAACTATGTGGAAAAATAGTTAAAGGTACATACAATCTGGTAAAAATTTTGAAAATATATATAGTAGTTTTATTTTTATTGCAAAACGGCACTTATTTTACGGACAAGCCTCGTGGCCCATCAACTGTGCAACTGCTCTGTAATAACTTTGAGAAACTTCTGGCATTAAGAGATCAAATGCGTCTTAAGAGAAAATTCCCCATGCCTCCTCTCACTTAGGTTCGTGCTGTTTGTCCCATATTCTCGTCTTGTTATCAGCGTGGTGAACAAGGAGCTGAGATTCATCGGACCATGTTTTTTTCCATTCATTTAAATGGCTCACAGCAGTTGAGTTTTCCCATTTTTCTGTGGTAGCAAAGCCTTCAAGGTATCCTGAATGTTATAACTAGGCAGGAACAAGGTGCGACGTGTTGTGCTTTCGGAAATGATTTTTTTGTGCATTTTTGTTGTACCGAGCTGTGTTTTGTCGTTGTTGTCTTTGTGTTGCCGCAGACGATCCGTATCAGTCACTTATTACCTGTTTCATCCAAAAGCTGTTTTCGGCCACAATTGCGCTTATCGCTTGAAGTTTTGTTGAGAACTGCCATTCTCTGAACACCCGAGATAGTGTTGCACATGAAAAGCCGAGGATGTTTCCGAAATACCGAACCCGCGATTCTTGTACCTACGATCTTGTCACGTTCGAAGTCGTTCATATCCTTTGTCTTACCCATGTCTGGGCTAACCACTCTACCAAACAGCTGTGCAGAAAGGTACACGCCTTTATGCACTGCATGTTGCATAAGGACGCATCCAAGTTAAAACTGGTGGTGTCACTAAAAAAAAGTGGTTACTCAAGATATAGTGTATTTTGGATGGCTTATCGATTCAAATTCATATAGAGTTTGACAGAATTTGAGTATTTTGTGTACGGACAAAATAGAACTGGATTCGCATGCAGTGCAAAACTGGTTTGAAACATTATCAGAATTTGAGTTTATGGTATAACACAGGAGGAGCTATTAAAGATGTTGTGTAAGCGTAGAGCAGTACTTGGTATGGGATTTAAATCACGCATACCCATTAGACACATCATGTGAAATTCCTGAAGTAATGAATGTCTTTGGACAGTCAGATTGCAAGCTTCTGAAAACGTCTGACAGATATTAAAAAAAATAACATTGGGATTAATCTTTTGATTTCTTGATTGACAAAAAACATTTCAAATTCATTAGCAAGTATCAATAAGTAAATGATAATAAAATTCAAGTGATTTAATAAAAAATTCTAATGCACTTACTTGGACTTCCTAGAATGAAACACGACCTCATGACGTGGGGCGAGAAATTCACCCAAGAAGAGGTAAATTTGATTTAACTACTTAGAAAACACGTGTTAAAATATAAGCTTAGCTACAAACTTAAAAACTAAAAAATTCTCTCTTTTTTCCTCTGCTTTCAGATCGATGACGCTTTCGAACAGGCTCCCATCGATGCTAACGGCAACATCGACTTGAAGAAATTCGCCAATATTTTGACGAAAGGAGTCGAGGACGAAGACGAACAGGCGGCAGCATAAAAGGTGGTAACATATATAGTGGAAGAGGGAATAAGACCTTAAAAAATATCTATGAAAATCGTTTTCTTCGATCATTAAACTTCTGCAACTTAATTATCCTCTTATCATCGATTCAGGTCAAATTTCATCCGACCCGAGGTGGATCGCAGGACCCGTAACAACTGGGGTGAGTATCAAAAGCTGTTAATTTCAAAATGCGTGTACATAATTAATGAAGTCAAGGGTAAAATGAGTCTCTGGGATAAATAGTTTTCTGAAAATTCTTATACA
Source organism: Rhysida immarginata (assembly GCA_023313115.1). Classification (NCBI taxonomy): domain Eukaryota; kingdom Metazoa; phylum Arthropoda; class Chilopoda; order Scolopendromorpha; family Scolopendridae; genus Rhysida; species Rhysida immarginata. Next base: position 222,590 of record JAHWFO010025119.1, read on the forward strand.
ATGACTTTTATTTAAAGAAAAGTGAATTTTAGTGATTATTTGTGTGATTTATACTTTCGGTAGATAATGCTAATTGTACGTGTAAATATTCTGATTTTCCTTGAATAAGGCCATAAAAGCACAAAATCGTTAGTTTGTTTTAAATTAATAAACCCTCTACATTTTTATCAAGTATTGAAACTCCTCACTTATATATAAAAACAGTTACTCTGAAACCATCATGCATGCGATAATTTTATTCCATTAAAAAGTATTAATTTCCCTTAGAATTTCTCTTGGATCTAATTGCCTACGAGTTTGCGCAACGTGTTTTCTTTGAAATTTGAAAATATTTTCGAAGATTTTTTTTCCGAGTGAGCATTATCTTTCCATAATTTCAAATATTCCTTACTCAAAAACTATACTAAATAGAGATATGAGTTTTGAAATTTTTCTGTAAACTTTATAATATGGTTTCTTATTTTTTAAACTCTTCCTTGAGCTTTTCGACATGCAATTCTCCCAATGCTTCAGGTGAATATTAATATCTTTCTGGTGTAATTATGAAACATTAGATTCATGCGTGAACGCAGCGACGGAAAAGGCAGGCCTGGGTCAACACCACCTAAACATAAGGCCTAGGGCGAGGCAAACGAGAGACAGGCCAGCGCACTCAAAAGTCATCTGATCATCGGGGTCCGGGCAACAATCCATCCTTCATTACATTGTTTACACCACCATCAGGACTTATTATTAGTGGAAATACGATTAACAATTCCCAAATACGATTAACAATTCTCGTTGGCTTCGAACAATTCCGAAGCCGACGCGATATAATCAAGCCGTGGCACTGATTTTGTGACATAATGCAAACAGATGGATTTTGTGACATCTTGCAAAAATAAATTTAGGAACAGAATAAGGATATTTAATATTTAAAGTAAAATGATTTATTAAAAAAGTAAATGACCCATGTTTGGCATTAATGCATTTTATTCTATTGTATTTACTTAGTTATCTCAAATACAAAATTCATATTTAAAATACGTCACGAAATCCGATAGGATTTCAACAATTCCCGAGGCTTCGACAATTCCCGAGGCCAACAAGAAATACAAGGTCCTGACGCGGAAAAGTCACCTCACCATAGCATTCCGACCAATAATCAAACTTTCATTGTTTTCAACAAACGAAAAAATACTGATTGTTAAAAATTAAGATGGAAACAATGATGGTTGCATTATTACTCGGACTTCTATGGTCAGGTGACTTTCCGCGTCCGGGCCTGTTTTTCTAGTTGGCTTTGGACAATTCCCTACTGAGGTAATGTAACAATGTAATAACGTTTCAGCGCTCAGGCCTTGTTATTTCTACATTGTTATACATTGTTACATCACACTAAAGCGGCTGTTAATCGTATTTCTACCAATTATAAGCCCTAAATTTGGCCGTTTTATGATGATGTAACAATGTACCTGTATATAGTTTCTTTGCGCAGACTTTCTGTCTAGGTGGTGTTGACTATGGTCAGATGACTTTTGAGTACCCAGGTCTGTCTTTTTCGTTGGCTGCGTAGGACGTGACAAATTTTCCATTATTGATATTCGCAACAATCAAGTTTTCTTGAGCGTTTTTCAACTTTTAAGAACATGTAAATCTTACCACCGTATTAAGGCTTCGTCCACTGTTACGTGCATTTATCTCTTTGGCTTTAACGATTTATTTTGACAGTCGTTCCACGGACGCCCAAGTAGGAAACACTGCTCTAAGCGTTACTCAATTTATCGTATTATACATAGGTATCAACAAGCTCTTCATTCACACTAAGCTTATCAGTCGTTTTGAAGTTATTAGCACTGTCAGTCTATTGAAACTTCCATGCCATCCTTTGATGGTGATCTCTTTCATAACTTTCCTTAAACTGTAACTGGCGAATTCGATGGTCACTCTAACGTCACAACTTTCAACTTTCTATGTAGTATAGTTTTAAGACAGGATGATTTTATTAATCAAGCAAAGAATATGCACATCCTATAGTATATATACAAAAATCATTCACACATTTCAATTTTAACTCTTTTGGGCATGTAAGTGCATCGTTAAAAGAGTTCGCTTCAATTTAATAATAACATTCTTGCGAGAGCCCTTTATATATATATATATATATATTTACAATCAAAATAATATAAGAGAATAATAGTGTGCATTTTCCGGATAGCTTTTCTTAAATTTCTATGAATGTATATTATTTTTAAATAATTTAATTTACAGTTACATCAAACAATTCTCTACTCAAAGACTCATGATACACTTGATTAATCTAATCTAGTAAACAAATGTGAATTACTTATACTAAATTAGGCTAACATATAATGGTCTTTCTTAATTTCCCTCATTTTGATTCTTTTGCAGATAAGTCGTCAGTGGAAATTACAAACCTTCTCTCAGTGACGTCACAAAGAAGGATCCACCCACGCACTGCTTTTCTCTCATTTTGCATAACTTCCATCCTTAGTGTCTTCGATAAAACGGGTTTTACTGATTTTACCAACAACTTCCATCTGTTCGGAATAAAAATATATATATGTTTATAAGAATAAAAGTTTTATTATTTTCTTTTTTCTTTCTCTCTCTCCTTCTATCTTTTTAGAGGATTTTAAAGGAAAAATATTCATTTTCTGTAACACATTCGTTTCACCATTTTTAAATTTTATTTCATTGTTCTTCTTCTGCTTCTCTCTCTTTCTCTATCTCTCTCTTCTTCTTTTAGTTTTCATTTTTAGAATTTTTGAATTTTTCATGACTATGTTTTTCTTCTTCGATTTCTAACTTGATTTCACTTGTTTCTTCATTCACTTCCTTCTTTTTCACTCATGATACCACATACACATATTAACATTCACAAAAAATAACGGTGAAAAAAATATAATTTCGGTAAGGCTCTTTGTCCCTATTTCTATCTTTTCATCTCTTAACTTCATTCAAGGAGGAGAAAAATTAGCTTCGTGAATCTGAAATAACGTTTTCGGAGAAATATTACCGCTGACGACTTCTTTCCATTTGCTACGCATCCAGTTGTTCAACCGTAGGAGAGAAGCTGTTTGGAAATATTTTTATTTTTTTTATTTTTAACTTTTTTTTTAAAATTTCGAACTGGAAAATATACAAAATTTATATATATGTTTACATTTATAACATCAGAAATAAATTGTGAAGGGTGAGCACTTTTTCTCATTATTTTTTTCGGAAATGTGGAGGGAAAAAAATTGAAAGGAAAACATTCAAAGACCAAAAGAAGAGAATCTAGTTGAAAGATATACGACCGTTTGAGCTCTATGAGTTTAAATAGGAAAAAAATGTCTCTTATGGAATATATATTATTTATAATCCTTAATTTTGAAACGATCCCAAGTAATTCCAATCTTTGTGTTTATTTATTTATTTATTTATGTTTCTCTGTTTCATAAAAATTCCTTTAAAAAAATCTACTCTTGAATGTATAATACAGGCCTGTATTACTATTATTATTGTTATTATTAAACATTGGAAAAGACGCACCATCACTCGTTTCTCATTTCATTGGCTTCAGCAATTGTAAACTGTGTATTAAATTGTATTCATTAACTGAAAATTACACAATATTAAGAGGAATTTGAACCAGGATTAACTGAATTGCAACATCAACTTAATGCTTGGCAATATTATAACAGTTTTTTATGATACTAAATTTATTTATGATATAATATTTTCATATGCGATTTGATAAAGTTCTTATGATTATACACGTAATTAGCATAAGTTAGACACTAATATGGCGCAGTCCATATACAGGGTGAGGCATTTATCTTGAGACATCAAAATATTTCGAGAAATAAACAAAATATATGTAGGATTTTACGCCAAAATATATGTAGGGTTTATCTAAAACATTTTTTTTCTAATATTATAAATTTATTAAGTTATAAGCGTTTGAGTCTATGGTACGGCATAACTGAAAGTACCATGGCCCACTTACTATAGAGTAGACCACAGAAAGTACAGTATTTGTTCCACTCGTTACCACTTGGCGCCGCCATTTCTCGTAGAGTTCTTTATACAGGAACTCTACAAAGAACCAATGCACCAATTGTATATATTGTAAATTCAAGCAACGATAGTAAAAAAAGTAACTTAATTTCGAATCTGCACTCTGAAGTATCGAATCATGATAATGTTTTTAGGTCCAACAAATAAATAAATATTATACAGTACCGAAATCTTTTATTTATTTATCAATGGACGAGTCTACAGAATCGTGTACATCGGTAATACTGAGTAGCGACTTATGATAACTGAAATATGATATATTAACAAGAGCTCATATACATGTGCTCTTGATGTAAGCAGAGCATGGGTATCGAGTCTCTCGATATGTCAAGTAAACACAGCGTCAATGCTTAATGTGCGTCTCCTTACTCGCATCTGTGCTCACAATCGAATATGGGGCCACAAACACGGCACTGCAAGCTTTTCGCAGTATCTAAAATCACAAAACGAGTGTATTTTGTATGACGCGAAAGTAAATCATTCGTAATGATTATTGCATCACTCGTAACCCTTTTTTGTGTCGTACACATTATTCTTAACTGTAGAGAGGAAGGAATCTGTAGAAATAAGCGTATGAATTAAAGATTTAATGAAGACTTCGAAAAGCATCATAAGACCTAAATGAATATTTAATTGATTTTTCATTGTTTCAAAATAATAAATTATGCATTAAAACGCGATTAACAAATTATATGGCTCAAAATCAAAGAGATGAGCATTTTCAGTTTTCAATTTTCGAAAAAATAAACTTGCATTATAACATTAGTTTATAATTTCCTAGATAATGCCTTGTGTTCTTATATGGTTCTGACAAAAAAACTTTATTTTTCAGTTATGGCATAAAATAATAGAAGTGGGAGTAAATTTATCATTTCGGGAACGTTTTTTGAAGTTGTATACAATATGATGTAATTAATTTAAATTATTATTCCTCTTAAAAAAGTAAAACAAAACGCAATTCTCAATTAGATAATATTTTTGATCAAGATATTTAAACTTTCAAATATGGATTTTTACAAGTATTTGTCGTAATATCGTGTTAGGTGTGAATTCACAAACGAAACTAAAAATATGAGCCTATATATTCAATTTTTGTATTATGAGCCTGTATATTCAATTTTGATTATGATGTAAAGAGTTGATAATGTATTTATTTATTTACGTACAAACAATTTAAGATAAATAAACCAGAGATGATCAATTAACTGAAATGATCGTCTCTGAAATAAACTAATATTGATTTATTTTCCCTTTTTCCGACGTTCCCGGAATGACGGTCGCGTTCCAAGAATGATGATTACGATCATTCTTTACACTTGACACAAAGAAAACTTTTTCAGCAGTATTAAATCTTTATTGTACTTTAGGAATTATGACTTTTTGGTCAATTGCACAATATTTTATATAGCAACATACCAATTCAGTCTTACAAGAAAATCAAAAAGAAAGAATCATAATCTTTCTTTACTTCTCAAAACATGCTATCTAGCAGAACTTTTCTCAAAAGTCTTGAGATACCCCTATTTTACATAAAAATGAGACGTTCTCATGCAATTTAAATGTTATCGTTTATAATGTCGAATTATATTTGTATTTTGATTATATTTTGATCTTGCAATCTTAACTGTATAATGTTTTATTGTATCCTTTGGGGACTACCTTCTTTAAGCTTTTAGCTTTTGCAGTTTCTTTACTATTTGTAATGAATATAAAAATAAATTATTATTATTATTATTATTATTATTATTATTATTATTATTATTATTATTATTATCTCAACACTACACAACAGAGATCGCTTGCATGCTGTAGCAATGGCTCAAAGAAAGCAGCTTTCGGACTTCGAGAGGAGTACAATTGATATTATCAGAAAAAGTGGAAGGAAAAATTTTACGACCTCGATTCGAACTAGGAACCAAGAATCTTGACTATCTGGTAGTCTTTTTCCATCCATTTTTTCTGATAATAACATTTTCTTATGATTGGAGTACCATCTGCAGTTTCCGTTTATAATTTCTTAGGAGTACAATTGTTGGATGCCAACTTGCAGGCAAATGTGTTAGAGAGAGGTCAACCCTGCTAAACATCTCCAAATCATCCGTTCAAAATGTCATCCGGACGTGGAAAGAAAAGGGTCCGACAAATGTTCAGCTTAGGACCGGAAGATCCAAGATTGTCGGGCAGAGACCGAAGGGCACTTCGCAGGGTGGTCACTGCAAACCGTAAAACATCGGTTGATGGACTGACAAGATCCTTCACTGACTCCATTAGCTTCGCATGGATCTGCATTCGCTGGGTTTTCATGGCAGAGCTGCGGCCCACACCCCCAACATCAGCACCTGCCAACACAGCGAGAAGATTGTAATAGTGCAAAGAGAGACGTCACTGGACTCTGGAGCAATGGTGGATGGTTGAATGGAGTGACGATTCACGTTACACCATCTGGCAATCGGATGGAAGGATGTGGGTATACCGAGTGCCCGGAGAACGTCATCTGGCAAGCTGAGTAGTGCCCACAGTGAAGTTTTGCGTTGGGTCAGTGATTGTGTGGGAGTGCTTTTCGTGGTTTGGTCTGGGTCCAATCATTTTTGTGGCTGGTCATCTGAACGCGGAGTGTTGCCAAGACATTATGGACAACGCCGTACTCCTTACTCTCTGGCAGCAGTTTGGAAATGGCCCTTTTCTCTTTCAACACGATAACGCACCTTGCCACAGATGCGTTATAAGCAGATGGTTTGAAGAAATGGGGGTGCAAGAATTTGACTGGCCTGTACAGAGCCCCAATCTGTTCTGAATATCGAATATCTTTGAGATGTTTTGGAGCGTCGATAGCGCGCAGGAGCGTAACGCCTGAAATCTGACTGAACTATCGAAGAAACCTTTGACGGAATAGCGAAAATTTCCTGCGGAAACATAAAAATATACTTCTGGACAATATGCCTGACAGAATAGAGGCTGTGATAGCAGCAAAAGGTGGAGCAACTAGAACTAACACAAGTATTTTTGTAAGTGTTTAGATTAAATTGGTGGTGCCCCTTGACTTTTGGTAAGTCAGTGCACGAGGCCTGTCCGAAAAGTGTCCGGATTGAGGCTAAAAAAAAGTATAACTAGCTGCACCTTTTTCCTATCCGGATCGTGTGACGACATTTCTGCTGATGACGTAAGGAAATTTGAAGCTGTTAAGAGTACCACGTGCACTTGTTGTAATATGCTAAAGTAGAATTTTTTCTTTTCTCGTTGCGTGGTGAAAATGATAGAAAACATTGAGCAACGACATTGCATCAAATGTTGTTTAAAATCAGTAAAACCGCAACGGAGTGTTATGAATTGCTAAAACAAGCATTCAGCAATGATGATATGAACCGCACACAGGTTTTCGAATGGTTCAAGGGTCATTCTATGTCAAATCACCGAAACTCACAGAAGGCTCCCACTCGACCCTCTCCAAATTTCATGAAATTTTTTTAATAAAGTAGCACTAGACCCTAAATATAGCTGTGCAAAATTTTAGGGTTCAATGTTCTTTGGTTCAAAAGTTAAAGGCCCTTGTTTTTTGGGCTATCATATACCTAATGCGCGGTGCCGTAAAACGAGCCACTTTTGACTGTCTGTCAAATAATTTCTGTTTACCAGATAAAAGTGAAATTTGGCGCACGATGACAACTTTTAGCGTATGATCAAAAAAAGCAGCGTGCTTGGCTGTTCAGCTGCTAACCCATGCCAAAATTACCGCCAAATTTTGTCGCAACAGATTTGGACTCAACTTTCAGGGCCAGTCACTCACCACCAAAAGATCTGTTTGCTGTAATATTTTGCAATTGTATATAGGGAGCGCCATACAAAGCTGTGCTATGTGACAATGCTGTTGTCTTAATATATCGAGAGATATGCCAAATGAAAGATGTTCATAAAAATTATGTGCGTGAAAAAAGACAATTTTCAAAAAGAATGATATTTCTTTCTCACATTGGGATCTGAATTACTAGGTGACTAGCACTGATTTGATAGAGGGTCAAAATTGATTCTTTTTGCGGCACCGCGCATTAAGCAGATGACAGCCCAAAAAACATGGTCCTTTAACTTTTGAATCAAAGAACACTGGACCCTAAAATTTTGCACACCTATATTTAGGTGCCAGGGCTACTTTATTACAAAATTTCATGAAATTTGGAGAGGGTCGAGTGGAAGGCCTATGGTGATTTGACCCTCAAGCGATTTGAGGATTTGGAGGCGACAATACAAAGTGCAATGGCGGAGCTCTTGGCCATCCCAAAAGAGGCATTCCGTACTTGTTTCGACCAATGGCAGTAACGCTGGGCTAAGCTTAAATGCGTTGCTGCAGACGGTGCATATTTTGAAGGTGACTAAATATTTATATTTCCGAAAATATTTCGAACCGTTCGAACCGGTTTTTTTTTTGTAGCCTCAATCCGGATACTTTCCGGACAGGCCTCGTATATTAATGCCCTAAAACAAAAAAAAACAAAAATTGGCAAAAATATGCTAAATCTATCACCTTTAACTTTGTAGAGAATGCAGGCATCATTTCGATAATACAGTCATCATTTTGGCAACGTCCGTCATAATCCGAGAACGTTCCCAAAATGACTGTTCCCGAAATGATTATTTGACATTTGATTTTGTTTATACGGCATCAACACCATCCTGGAAGCCGGATTTCAGGGTTATTAGCTAGTAAACCGTGTTATTTAGCAGAATTACGCTAAAAGTATATACTTTTCCCGCAAACGAAATATATAATGGCGTTCCCGAAATGATAAGGAATTAAAGTACGCTACACAAATTTTAAACTGAAAGGTGTTTAACCAGCAAAATGAATAATAGATTGCACAAAATACACAAACACTTTACAAATTACACAAATCATTTACCATGGATACGTATTTCGGATGCTATGCATCCATTTTTCATAACATTATCCATGGTTGTGGAAAAGCGGTGGCTTCCTGGTGTTTTACTGATGTTATATCCACAACTCTGGTAACTATTTTCTTTATTTCTTAAATTCTGCAGCAGATTGAGCCGGTATGAGTAAACATGATTTCCTTTCAATGGAAATTGGTAACCTTAGAATCAAGTTGGCAGCAATCAGAGATATACGTAGATGGTCATATGAAACAAAAACGAATGTTGCAAATAATATGGACTTGCACAGTCAACTTGGCTACATTTCTTAAGGAAAGAAATTGAAGAATATGTTGCGAGCGGATTTTTAACTGTTCCCGTTAAAAATATAATACTGCTTCAAGCATTTATAACTTATTATAATATCTCTATAAATAAATGTTTCAATTATCATGTATTATGGATGAAAATTTATTGAAATATAATATCCCCTGAATATAACAATAACCCTGTTATAACGATATCATTTTGTAAGTCCCCAAAAAAATCGTTATACTGAGGTTTGACTATATTTTATAATTACTATTACTAAAAAATTTTTTTTTTTTTTGTCCGCAAAAAATGCATTGTTGCATGAATTGTTGCATGAAAATGAGTTTCGCGTGATAAAGTTTGAATACCATTGTTGTAGCCGTTGGTTTAATATCATTGTTGTAGCCTCGATTTTTTCAATCTTCATCCACGAGCCATAATATATTTAAGATAAGTGATTTGCCCGGTTATTCCGGGGGTGGTGGAGAAAATAATATTTCATAAAATTAGGGTGCTCTGAACTGTCTTTTTTTAATAATGTTTATTGTTGCCTTGCAGTACATTGTGTCGGAATTTAGCAATTCCGACTGGTTTCGCCTTTCTTTATCGGCTTTTTCAAGGATACATTTGAGAATAACATGCCTCGATATTTATAGTCTTCAAGAACATAATAAGTATGGAGTTAAAGGTGATTGGATAAAACTGAGGTAACGTCATTTGTTGGAGGAATAGGGGTTGGGGTGATGGAATTTGGATGAGTGAAGTAAAGGATGGGGGGAGAGAAGAGGAGAAATGGGGATGAATAGCTTAAACATATGAATTAATAAAAATATAAATTAATAAACATATGAATTAATAAAGGTATATACTTATAAAATTATATAAAAGGTAATTACAAGTAATTATCTTAGATGGTTCTATATTGTTGTTGCAGTTAGAGAAATTTAGTTATAATTATATTATTACCAACAATATTTTGTCAATTGTTTTTTTTTAATCATTGAACATTTACAATCAATTATTTTAAGTCAATTATGTGCCCATTAATAAACATTGTATTAAAAGAATCAATAGATTGGTACTCCAGTTATATTATACGGAGGGTTGATTCAGGTAAAATGAGACGACTTGAAACGCCGCGTATGACCTTGACGGAATGTGATTTGCATGACTCGTCCACTATTCATGGAGATTAGCTTTGTATACACTTGTTGCTGTTATTTGGGACATTTCGTGCTGAAACATGGCTTCCAAAATCACAGCTTTCTGGGAAGGGTATATGTTTGGCCTTTCCGACGCTAACTTCAGTCTTTCGTGCATTGTGGAATTATGCAAACGAAATGGTATTGTGGTATCCAAACTATTGTGGGTCGAATAACCAAAAAGAACAAATTGCGACCATTTAATGAACGTGGACGAGCAGAGAAGCAGACCAGGAACAAGCTCCAGCCAACACGCCCAGCTTCAGGTGGTGCGAGAAATCCGGTCTGAAGTGCTGAGAGAAAATTCCCCCACACTGAGAAGTCTAGTCCAAAGGAAAGGTATTTCACAGGCAACAGTCTCCAGAATAATTCATGACAGTCTTGGGCTGGAGCGACGTCATAAAGCGCAAAAGTTTGGATCCACATGGACAAGGCATCAAGCTACACTGCCAAGTCATCTGTGGCTTACTACAGGAAGATGGAACAGGAGACGGGCATACGAGTTATTCCCTTCTCTCATGTGACTGTAAAATCTCCTGACGCATCACCGATGGATTTCTGTGGTTTTGGTCTCCTGAAACGACGGCTCGGAATTCGCCGACCAAGAACCGTTGATGGGCTATGGAAAGTGTGTCAGCAGGTGTGGAACGAACTTCTCATGGAGTCCCTCAAACTCAGCCTACTTCTGTGGAAATTACGGTGCCGGGCGATAGTCCAACAACGTGGCTCTCACATCGAACACAACCGATGGTGGCGCCATCGTATTACACCATTGTAACAGAACTGCAAAGTCGTCTCATTTTATCTGAACCAACCCTACGTAAACTAGCAGAGGACCCGGCGTTGCCCGGGATAATTACGCTTGTAGGTAAACACACACATACACAAAGAAACACACACACTTTTCTCAATCGTCTGAACGCTTGTTGGAGAGCTGAAGGAAGACACGTGTACCTCCTTTGCCTCTTCGAGAGAGACTGCCCTATCTATATCGTCTATTATATCCATTTCCTGTTCATTATTAATAATTCTTGGAAACGAATGTTCTGTCATTGCATCATCATTTTATGTTCATTGTTATAATTCTTTGAAAAGAACTTTCTATCATTGCATCATCATTTTACGTTCATTGTTATAATTCTTGGAAACAAATGTTTTGTCATTGCATCATTATTTTATGTTCACTGTTATAATTCTTTGAATAATTTTGAGCTCATTGTTATTGGTGAATTGCGCATTGAGACCGTTGTTGATGCGAACACGACGGCCCTATTGTTGCACAAACTTCGCCTTGCATTGTTGGTCATGAGATATCTGTTGCTGGTCTGAGCGTAGTGTGAATTGCGTGTTGACACCATTGTTGATACCTATTGTTGCACAAACTTTTCCTTTCATTGTTGGTCATGAGATATTTCTAATTAATATGCCCTCCCATAACCATGAATATCGATTTTTTATCGATAATTATTATTTTTCCGAAATCTGCGATAGACAGTGACCTTCCCCATGGTTTGAAGGTCAAGTATGCAAAATTTCATCACGATCGGAATTAAACTGTAGATTTGCATAAGAAACAAACAAACAAACCCACAAACAAACAAACGAACATCCTTCTTTATATATATATAGAAAGACTAGCAGAGGATCCGGCGTTGCCCGCGATAATTACGCTTGTAGGTAAAAAGAACAACCTCAAAAAGCTAAATTAAACCTCCAAATTGGTTAAATAATAACTCAATCACTACAATATAGAGCGAATGGACTATCCATTCTAAGAAAAATCCGAAAGACAGGAATTCACCTCTTCACTGAAAAAATCAATTCTAGGTGATATACTGGGACTTGATTTACCGAAAAAAATTTTTTTTAAAGGCTCACAATGGATGGACCTCTCCAAGGATGCCTTCTAGTCTAAATATTTTTTTACTCACGTAATCTTACTTTAGATGTACACTTGATGTTGTTGCAATTTCCTTTCTTCTTTCGATATCTTGAAGCAAAAATTGGCCATTCATCACTTTGTGTAGTCTAGCGGTCGCCGATTCTTCTATTTACTTGCTTACCATTTGCTCAATACAGCACGGAGCTAAAGGAGTGCTTCCTCTATCGTCTTTCACTCTTTCTCAATAGTCTGCTAACTCATTATCTCCAGTTACTGATCATTTTTAAAGATTTTCAAGAAATTGTTAAGTACTAAGAATTCTCTTTTCTAAGAAAAGCCTGAATAACAGGAATTCTATGCATTCAATTCTATATTGCACAAACTTTGCCTTGCATTGTTGGTCATGAGACATATATTGTTGATCCCTGCATAGTGTTGGTGCATTGCGTGTTGACACCATTGTTGATACCTATTGTTGCAAAAACTTTGTTTTGCATTGTTGGTCAAGAAATATTTCTCATTAATATGCCCTGCCATAACCATGAATATCGATTTTTATCAATATTTATTATTTTTTCGAAATCTGAGGTAGACAATGACCTTCCTCATGCTTTGAAGGTCATGTATGCGAAATTTTATCAAGATCGGAATAAAACTGTAGATTTGTATAAAAAACAAACAAACAAACAAACAAACAAACAAACATCCTTCTTTATATATATAGAAAGATATCTTGCGAAGGAGTGGGTGTGGGTCGAAGGTTTAAGGTTTTATGGCAGGGAGAAGGGGTTCGGAAGGAGACAGTTTTATCCAATCAACTTTGTTCTTGAAGATTATAAATATGTTCTTACTATGTTCTTGAAGTCTATACATATTGAAGCATGTTATTCTCAAATGTACCCTTGAAAAAGCCGAGAAAGAAAGGTGAAACCGGTCGGGATGGCTAAATTCCGACAAAATGTACGGCAAGGTAATATGCATAGAATGTACATTATCGAATAATATTTACTATTTAATATACTAATTTACTGTTATGCTGCGGGATGGCCTAGTATCTCTTGTAATAAAGATTTTAATTTAAAATTGATGCGCAGACTACAATGGTCAGGTGACGTTACAGTGCCGTCGCATGCTTCAAGCCAGCACCAACAAAGCTTAAATGGTCAAGAATAAAGCAAGACTTTTATTTATTTTTTTTGTTTCCTAAAACTTTTTTGGGGTCGGATTTTGTTGTAATTCCTATACTCTGTCCAACGAAAGTTGGAGTGGGCGTGTCCAGTTAAACTTCCTATTTCAATTGTCCTTTCCCAGATAACTCCTCCCACTAAAGCTCTAGATTAGGAAAGTACGGCAAACCTTTTCCGCGCCGCCTGCTACTGCTGATTGGTAGAACGGCTGTCACGTGAGTTTGTCAGCCATTGTTGGCCCAAACGCAGCGATATATACCATTGAAGTGCACGTGGAAGATGCAAGTTAGATTAAATTTTTAATGAAATATTCGTTGATTGATCCTAAATTTTAATCCAAATAAGCAAAATTTCAGGATCCTTCAATCTATGCTCCTTGGAAGTTAATAAATTCGTTAAAATATTCGAAGAAGTAATAAGAAGCAAGTACGTTTATATTATAACTTTACCGAATGTTATAGAAATGTTGCATTGTGCAATTCTCAGACGATCAGAAAATATAATTTTTTGTTGAATATAGTTCCTTTTAAGAAAATACAATTCAATATAACAAGGTTAAACTGTCTGTGAAATGTGGAGGCAAAACTTGAAATACAACGTCCATGTTATTTTCATCTTATTTTAGCGAAGTTAATTATCACTCATCATTAAACTTGAATATAACGTATGAAATTAAATAACGAAAATTTGCTATTTGGGTGAAAAAAAATTATAGAAAATTTTAACTATAAGTTTTTGGTAGATTTTTTACGTCAATATTATAAACCTCCATAAATGAATAAATTTCAAAATACATTGCATGTGTAGTTATTTTTTTGTAATTTTTTTGCAATTTTTTTTGGATAGTTTTTCCAAATTATAATTTTTAAAATTTTCTATTAAAATATAATTATCAAAGTAATTTTTCTATTTAAATCAAAAACTTAAATTGAATCGTTCTTATTTTATTAAATTATATTTTGATATTTTTTATAATTATAATTACAGTTTTTTATAATTTAATAATTTTTATAATTTAATAAAATTAAAACTGGAAAAGTGAAATTTTTGGTATAAATATAAAAATTAATTTGATAAAAGTTTATTAAGTTATATTTTAATAAAAATTTATAAAATTATATTTTGATAAATAAAATTACAAAAACTACACAAAACGTTTTTTAAAATTTATTAATTACATGTAAATCGTTTATTAAGGATAAATAAATAAAGTGAAAACAAACTAAAAACTTAATCTGGGTATCATTAAATTGCATCAACGTCATCATTATTTATATGTAAAAAATTATAATTGAAAACAAAATTTAAAGAAAAATCAATAGTTACAGAATTTACTGATTGTCAGTTATATTTCTAGACGATAATAATAAGAAAATTTGCGAAAAGGATGCATTTAAGCCGAATTTTAGAGGAAGCGTAACTCACTTGATAGGGCCAACTGGGCCAACAATGGCGGATTTGGTAGCAGACGACGAAGTTTGCCGTACTTTCTTAATCTAGAGCTTTACCTCCCACTAAAGCACTAGATAATACAAGTAGCGCAAACTGACCGGAAGTCGCCATTTTGGACCTACACCCAGCAGAGCTCTAATACAAAACAAGGCTAGAAATGCCCTTCGTTCGCAATTTTTACTCTTTTAACATTTCCTAACTTAATTGTTAATGAAAGTTTAATTTAAAATACACTTTTTATTTAGTTTGACTGCAAAAATCATATTTTTATATAATACTATTTGAAAAATAGCTGAGAAAACCTTCTCTTATAAGTTGATATATATAAGTATGGGACATGAATTTATGAAGGGCATGAGTAAATATATGTGCTATATTAATTTTTTAATCCGTTTAATTATTCTTATAAATAATAATCTATCAAACAAACGTCCGTTTTACAATACAATTGTTTTTATTAATTTATTAACGTTAACTTTCATCCTTTCGGATATCGTCACTAATTATTTACAACTGAAACTTTTTGATTTTTAAAGTTTTTAACAATATAAAGTGAATAATTCTTATAAATTTAATTTCATGCCTTTTTAAATAAAACTGTCATTTTATCACATTAATGAAATTTTTCGTTACTGTTTGAAAGAGTTCATTTAAAGATGAAATGTTTTTAAATGATCACGAGTTAATTTCTCTGAAAAAATAATGGTTAGCATTGGCATATTCGAGAATTATTTTGTCAATAATTTAAAAAGCTGTAAATACGTACTTAAAACAACTTGATTTTCAAACATTTTATTAAAAACTGTTTTTTTTTTTCCTCCTAAAACACGAGCAACAAATACAATAAATCCATATTATGGGTCTAGCTTTACTGTTAAATATAAAGGAGGGTAATACATTTCTAGTTTAGCAATATGAGAAAAATTAAATTATTTTAGCTGATGCGTTTCGTAAAACCTACATCTTCAGAAAAATGGTTGGAAATAACATTTTTTGACAAAGAATCAAATTCAAAATAAAAAATATAACGAAAGTCAATCTGATTTAACCGTTTAAATTTCAAGAATTTGGATTGGGTAAAGGTCTATAAATATTAATGAGCAAATAAAATAAATCTTTATGATGAAATGAAATAAAATGAATACAAAATAAATCAGAATGAATAGTATTAAATGAATAATATAAAATAAATAAATTAAATAAATAATAAATTAAATAAATATAATAAATAAAATAAAATAAAAGTAAAAACCAAAATAACATAAATAAGATAAAAATAGATATAACAAACTTGAAATAATATAAAAATAAAAATAAAAGAATAGGAAACTACTCAACCCACAATATAAACTAATGAGGATAAATAAAATACATAAAATTATATAGACAAGTTATAAATAGTCAAACGTAATAAAATAAATAAATTAAGAAATAAAATTAAAGACAGTACACTAAGAGCAATGCTGAAATTTCTAATCAATGAAATCTCTAGGTCCAAGATGGCGGCAGTCAACCAACGTGATTAGAACTAACCAATCAGCAGTTAGTATTGTCGGTAAATGCCTTGTAAAAGGTTTGCGCTACTTGTATTATCTAGTGCTTTACCTCCCACTAGAGAGCCTTTATAATCAGAGAGTGGCCATGAGTGAAAAGGTAGCCATGTTTTGGCAAACCCCTGTTTTGAAAGTACTACGGCAGTACTATATATATTTATTTTCAGATGAAACAATCGTTTTAAAAATGTTGTAAACTGTTGTACAAGAACCTAAATATAATATCAGACTTTCGAGAAGTAAATAAAATTTAATATTTTGTTTAAACTATTCTCTACATGGAAAATTTTAAAACATTCGTTTATGATATACAGTAGCTGTTAATTTTTTAGTGGATTTGTTTAATGTAAATACATGTATATCAAAACTAATTATACATTACTGGATTCAGCAATGACATTTTATTTCAGTAAAAATATTACTTTCTTTTATCTTAAAAACAATTTTTTTTGTTTTCCATCAATAATTTCCAAAAGCTAAAAATTCATTAAATTTATTTTTATTAAAATTTACTTGTCATTAATATACCTCAAATGTTTATTACAGTTTTTACAAATTGGTTTCATACAATTTTAAATGAATTTCATACATTTTTAAATGGATTTTAAATGGATTTAATACACTTTCAAATGAATTTAATATTCTTTCAAATAAATTTAATACGTTTTTAAATGAATTTAATACAATTTTAAATTAATTTAATACGATTTTAATACATATAATGTCTGTAAATGAAGTTTAATTACTAAATACAGTTTTTGCAAATTGGTTTCATACAGTTTTACATGAATTTCATACATTTTTAAATAGATTTAATATAATTTTAAATGAATTTAATACGCTTTCAAATAGATTTGATACATTTTCAAATGAATTTAATACGATTTAAATAAATATAATGCGTGTTTTAGTTCAGTGTATTTGGAGTTAATTACTAAATTGAGTATATAAAAAAACATTTTTATCGAAACATTGATTTAGCAAATTTTACGGTAAATCTATATTTTATTATTTTAATTCAATTACAGAATACAAAACAGTAACATAAACAAATAACACAAACGTAAAAAGAGTAACAGTTAACCATTGTGTAATTAAACTAAAGTAAATGCGAATAATACTAGAAATATTTATTCTTCCATATTTCTGTAACTGAGAGGGTATTTCACCGGTAAATGAATTTAAAATCGTATTAAATTCATTTAAAAATGTTTGAAATTCATGTAAAATTGTATAAAACGTATTTGTAAAAACTGTAGTATTACTGTTAGGGGTATTACTGTATTTTTTTTAGTTTAATTAACTGTTAACTCATTTTACGTTTGTGTTATTTATTTATGCTACAATTTTATTTTCTGTAATTGAATTAAAATAATAAGAAAAAAATTAATGTAAATTTACTAAAACAAGGTTTCAATAAAAATGGTTTTTTTACTTAGTTTAGTAATGAAATTCCATTTACAGTGAATTAAAATACATTATATTTATTTAAAATCGTATTAAATTCATTTAAAAATGTATTAAATCTATTTGAAAGAGTATTAAATTCATTTTAAAGCGTATTAAATTCATTTAGAAGCGTATTCAGTTCATTTAAAAGCATATTAAATCTATTTAAAAATGTATGAAATTCATTTAAAATTGTATGAAACCAATTTGTAAAAACTGTAAAAATTTGTTTTGTTAATAAAAAATTCTTTTAAAATAAAATGAAGATGTAAACTGTTTATTTGTTTTTACTGAAATAAAATATTGCTGAAACCAGCTATGTATAGTTCTTTTTGATATATTTATATTAAACAAGTCAACTGTAAAATTAATAGCTATATCATAAATGAATGTTTAAAAATTTTCCAAGCAAAGAGTAGTTTACAGGATCAAAATGCAGTTCGTGTGTTCGTTATACTATCCACTCTAAAATGTTTGCCAAAACATGGTGGATTTGTACCACGTGATATAAGGAGCCAATCAAATTGTGTCCCTCCTATGGCCACTCTCTGATTATAAAGGCTCTCTACCTCCCACCAGCATTAGGCGCCATCTGTTATCAGATTTCCTCTGAAAATGACGGACGTAGGTAGGATCATGCAATGTACTACAACCATGTATTCTACAAATTCTTTAGAAAAGTTACAAAATTTCAAGTTGGAAAATGCTTTTGAGTTTTTAGAAAGTAATAGCATACATAGTAGAAGGTGTAAAGAACAAGGCTTTCAGATTCTTTTTTTGGCAGTATTTTATTCACAACATTTTATTAACAGCTCAAACTATTAGTTAAGCTATTTTTTATAGTAATTTAGTCAGCTCAAATATTTAGTAATTTAACAGCAACTCTAAATGTTACATCTGAACATTATAATCACATTTATCTAGATTATTTAATTAATTCCATGCATATTACTTTACCAAAAATTCAATAAAATTTAATTTCTGTCATGATCGTTTGAAATTATAATTTTACAAGACTTATTGAAATAAACGTATTGAAGACCTTACTGAAAGTAATTGAAATTGCCTTCAAGATGTAGAAAATCTTCGGAAATAAAATGCTTTGAGCAGACTCTCATTTTGCTTGTTAATTTCTTCCTAATTCTCAACTTGTGTCGCCAGGCTTCTCTAATGATTTGTTTGCTGGTAAATAATGAAAGCTGGCATATTCTCGACAATGTAAACTATTGCATTGTAGTACACACAATTAATAACCATTATTTATTTCACAGTAATAAATGTTAGATGATGCACAAACGTAGTTGAAGGGATACGTCTTTCTTCTTTCTTCTTCTTAAAGCCCTTTCTCTGTTTATTGAAGTCAGAGGTAGCTTTATTTTTTTGCATGTTAAAATTGGGTTGTTTTTATAAGGAAATGACATATAAATTGCATGTTTTCTATTTATTACTTGGGTATGTACACGAGATACAGAATGGTAAGATTTATACAGAATATCATCATTGAAAGAGGACAAACAAAGAACCATACCCGCGATGGGACTCGAACCCACGCCCCAGCAACTCAGAAGTCAGCGTGTTAGCCACTTCGCCACCTGGGCGGTTTGAAGAGATACGTGAATATTCTATCTGATCCTATCTAGCGCCTCCATTTGTAAAACGTGACATTTTTTGACGTCATCATGCAACCAATCACATTGCGCTGGGAAAAGACAATTGTTAGACATTGTTGATTCTACTTTGGCAACAATGTATAACAGTTGAAATAGAAAGTTTAACTGGACACGCCTACTCCAACTTTCGTTGGACAGAGTATAATCTTAACCACCGTTTCCTTTAGCACGTTCTGATTTGTTAAGCTGGCATGCGCTTGTATTGTTGTAGTTATGGAGAAATGTATTGAGCTGCAGCGCATGTTATCTCCTTTGTATTCATTCTATTCTTTCATTGCTAGTAAAAACAATGTTTACTTGCTGCTTCTGTGAACAAATTATTTCTGCACAACGCACAAAATCATAACAGGTTATGGGCCCAGCCAAGACCTCCTAGAGAGAAAGCCTGCGGACAAAAGGTTGTATACATTGTTACATCATCATCAAGCGTCTAAATTTAGGGCTTATTATTGGTAGAAATGCGATTAACAATAGCCGTTTGATGATGATGTAACAATGTATACACAGTAGCCTACGAGAAAGACAGGCCGGGGCACTAAAAATTCACATGACCAAAGTAGATTTAGCAACAATCCAATTTTCATTGTTTCCATCTTGGATTTCAGCAATCAGTGTCTTTTCGTTTGTTGGAAACAATGAAGATTGGATTGTTGCTAGATCTACTTTGGTCATGTGACGTTTTAGTGCCCCCAGCTGTCTTTCTAGTTGGCTTTGGTATACACCTTTTGTTCGCAGGCTTTCTTTCTAGGAGGTGTTGACCCATCATGCTTCCACTGCGCAACACTAGAAGGTAGAGATGGCTTCCGGACTTTATCAAATAGAAATGTAATCGAAAGACAATTATGAGACATGGTGCTTACAGATGCAGATGATATTTGTCACAAAGAATTGCAACAGTTACAGGCTCCAGTATTTCTAGTAGACAACATAAGCTAAGAAATAATGCTGGAGTTCATCTGTCGCCATCTGCCGACAACAGACATCGCCTTCCGCAATCAAGAGACAACTGTTTTTAGATGATCCATGATTGTGGAAGGAAAAAAAAAAACCGACGCAAGCGTATGCGCATAAGGAAGGCGGACGAGCGGGAGCTTTAAATCAAGGATTCGGCTAGTGAGATTGACATGGGAAGGTCGCCCGTTAATCGGCTCCCAGTCTCATCAAAAAACCTTCAAGAAGGTTCGATGAGAAATTGTTCAAACGCCCAGGCACTGGAGAAAAGCAGTGAGCTAACAAGTCAAATAATGAGCGAGCGGCGTGGATACAGACCTTTGCTTAGACAGTAACATTGTTCCGTCTCATAATAACATTACTGGTTCTCATGCATTAGTTTGCTCTTCAGTACCGATAAATGTGGATAGTTCTTCAAGCGAACCCTCGTCTGCAGCGTTTCCCGTGGATACCGCGAGCGGCCAGCAATGAACCTCAACCTACGCTCCTTCAGAGCAGAGGACAGGTTTTCAAGCCAGTGACTCCCTCGTCGTGTTAGATGAACCACAGGACGCATTTAAAGACAACGCTCCTACTGAGCCGAGGACAGCTTTTTCCCCGAGGCAACATGATACGTTTGAGCCCGGATATGACAAATTTTTCTTCTCGACCAGGATTGAAATTTCCCTCGACGTGATAACTTCGAGTCTCTTCATGTTACGGCGTTTTCTTTGGACTAATCGCCAAGGAAGACTAATCGCCATTTTCTTTGGACAACGTATTCACCGGAATTTTTCTCTGAACCTTTCCAGCTTATATAAGGGAGAGCCTCGGCACCTTCGCCCCTCTCAAGAGGTAAGCCCGTTATTCCATTTTTAATTAAGATAAACGCCCTTAATAAAATATTGCTCGATGAGATCTGATAGCTTTTCCTTGAGGTCAAGCGAATTAAGCTCTCACTCTCTGCACTTCGCCTTACACAGATTGTTGGCTATAGATTTAAAGCTGAACGCAATTCTAGATCCATTATGTTAGTGATATTGCTAGAATCGTTTTAAGGCGTATCGTGCGTTGAGCTGTCTTTAAGGGCGCTTGTTTCAATTTGCTCGTTTGCTTAGAGTTCACGTTGCTATAAGTCGTTGCGTAATTTTTCTTTGTGGTTCATCCCAGACCGTTTCTATTCGGAACTAATGGCTACTCTGTTTGTATTTCATAGCTTCCCTTGCGGTCTGGTCCAGGATGGTCAATGCTCTGCGTAGCCGCGAGGTACAAAGTGGTCAGCAGCAATTTGCGCCAAT
This sequence comes from Rhysida immarginata, assembly GCA_023313115.1. NCBI lineage: Eukaryota > Metazoa > Arthropoda > Chilopoda > Scolopendromorpha > Scolopendridae > Rhysida > Rhysida immarginata. The sequence goes on from JAHWFO010025119.1 coordinate 244,456, forward strand.
TCCCTGCTAAAGAAACTTTATTCCGCTTCGTAGAAGCAAGGCAGCAATAGCCTATCGCGCCTATACTCACCTATATTGTTGGACCGGTAAAATTGTTTTTTTTTTTGGTGAAGACGTGGCGTATCCTTATTGTCTATTAATTGATTAAAGACACCAGTCTCTCCAGTTATTTATTGTTTATTGTGAGCGGGAAAGCTCAGCCTGTAAGAAGTGGGAGATTTTCCACGTGTTAGTGGAATTCCCCCTTTAACCATTGTGTAAGTGAAAGAAGTTATCACATCACCTTAAGTGAGTGAACTCCCTATTTCAGTACCTTTGATTTGTTTTGTATTAACAATTAATAACGCATTAAAGTTAATGGTTATAAAGAAACTAATAAATGTATGCTCCTTGTTTACGTAACTCCTTGTACACTCAGAACTATTCCACTGCGCATGTTTGTGACAAGGAGCATATATTTTACGTGGTAGTTTCTATGGTTTACAATCGGAAAAAAAAATTTTTCTTTTACCCGCCCACCTCACCCTAAGAAAGAAAAAAAATATTTTCTTCTTCTAAGCACACTTGCGATTATTAAGTATAGACTAATTCCATTTCAGTCAGTTGGTTAATAGGAAATAGCGTAAGTGCACCCAAGCCAATAAAGGTATTGTTGCATTTCAAATAGGATTCTTTTTCTTACATTGCGCTATTGTGGGTAACCTCCTTATCTAACGAAATTTGGTTTAGCACTCTTGCGCAAGAGGAGCATATATTTTACGAACAGGCCATATACTTCCCTATCTGGAGTTAGGGAGCTTATTTAGCAACCAATTAGCGTCTTTAAAGTCAAGCTTTCAGTTAAGTTGGCTTGCATTCCTAAGCTCATCCTAATACCTCATTCTCTTTTACTTGGTATTGTTTAGAATTACTGTAGTCAAAGTAAATCTAAACAAGTTATGGCTTACAAAAAGCAAACCTCAAAGCAGTCAAAGCTGCAAAAAGAAATAAAGGAGAAGTTAAGTGTAATTAAGTATGATAAGCAAAATTTAGGACAATTTAAGGCTTGCTTCTCGTTACTGGCTAGTCAACTCGAGTCAACGTCAGAGGCGGAAAAAATTGCATTTTATAAAACCGCAGTACAAAGTAAATTAGGCGAGTACTTGAACGGCCGGAGTTACAAGCGGTTGGACCAAATCATGAAACAAGCCGAGGAATACTGTATGCCAGAACCCGCGATAGAGAAGCCGGGCAAAGTCAGTAGCGTATCAGCACTTATATCGAGATGGGTCGGCGATGAGGACCTAATAAAGGTAATAAAAAAATTATCCTAAGTGTCCCGTCACCCGATCTATTATAAACTCTTGTAAAGAGCCCTACTTTATGGAAGAGGGTCTATTATACAAGCGCATTGAAGACTCCATTAGGTTAGTAGTACCAAGGACCAGGGCAGTCACTCAAAGGATTTTGATGGTATTGCACAAAGAACAGTCAGCTGGCCATTTAGGGGTATATAAAACGCTGACCAAAACGAGAAAGCAGTTTTACTGGGGCTGCATGGCTCGAGATGTAGCGGGGTTCGTCCGGCAATATCAAGATTGTAAGGCAAAAAAAATAGAATGTCAGAAACCGTACAGAGAGCTACAGCCTTTGGAAGTGCCCACTCAGCAATGGCAAGTAATAGCCATTGATTTTGTGCTTCCCCTTCCCAGGAACGATAAGGGACTGGACACCTTACTCACCATCATCGATAAGCTGACCAAGAGGGTTCAGCTGCTCCCGTGTCAGGCCAGCATTACGGCTGAGGGGACCGCGAAGTTGTCAGTCGACAACATCAGAATAATACATGGTTTCCCTCAGGCCATCGTTTCTGACCGGGACGTTAGAGTTAATGCCGACCTATGGAATGTTATCTTCAAGGCGTTGGCAACCTCACTTAGGTTCTCTAGCGCCTATCATCCCCAGTCTGATGGGCAATCGGAGAGAATGAACCAAATAATTATGTAGATCCTCCACAATTATATTAATTTGGAAAAAACGGACTGGGATGAATATTTAACAATGGCTGAAATTGCCATTAATGCATTGGTGTCGGAGTCGTCTAAAATGTCTCCTTACTTTGAGGACCTGGGAAGAGAAGTAACAATACCCCCATCAATCAACAAGTACGCCAACACGACCGCGAATAAAGGCACTTATGCAACACACTTACTTAAAGTTTTGAAGCAAGCATGGTGTGCTATTCTTAAGGCTAATAAACGTTATAAATGTCAGTACTATAAATGCCATATGCCTTGGAGGCTAAAAGAAGGCAAAAAGGTGTGGGTGTTGGCGACACGGTTAAAACCAGTGAGGCATAAAATAGGGAGGAAGTTATTTAGTAAATACGCTGGCCCGTTTAAAGTCATTAAGGTTTTAAATAAGGTGACTGCGCGGGTACAGATACCTAAAAAGTGGGGAGGAAATAAAACTCTTCACTGCTCCTGCCTTAAGAAAGACAAGGGGAGCGATGGTAAAGAGAAGAATGCAAATACCAAACGTAGTGAGATTGACAGGGGAAGGTCGCCCGTTAATCGACTCCCAGTCTCATCAAAAAACCTTCGAGGAGGTTTGATGAGAAATTGTTCAAACGCCCAGGCACTGGAGAAAAGCAGCGAGCTAACAAGTGAAATAGCGAGCGACATGGATACAGACTTTTGCTTAGACAGTAACATTGTTCCGTCTCATAATAACATTACTGGTTCTCATGCATTAGTTTGCTCTTCAGTACCGATAAATGTGGATAGTTCTTCAAGCGAACCCTCGTCTGCAGCGTTTCCTGTGGATACTGCGAGCAGCCAGCAACGAACCTCAAGCTACGCTCCTTCAGAGTAGAGGACAGCTTTTCAAGCCACCGACTCCCTCCTCTGTGTTAGACGAACCACAGGACGCATTTAAAGACAAAGCTCCTACCGAGCCGAGGACAGCTTTTTCCCCGAGGCAACGTGATACGTTTGAGCCTGGATAAAACAAATTTTTCTTCTCGACCAGGATTGAATCTTCCCTCGTCGTGATAACGGAATCTTCTTCATGTTACGGCTTTTTCCATGAGGAAGACATATCGCCTTTTTCTTCGGACGACGTAGTCGCCAGAATTTTTCCCTGGACCTTTCCAGCCTATATAAGGGAGAGCCTCGGCACCTTCGCCCCTCTCACGAGGTAAGCCGTTATTCCATTTTTAATTAACATAAATGCCCTTAATAAAATATTGCTCGATGAGATCTGACAGCTTTTCCTTGAGGTCAAGCGAATTAAGCTCTCGCTCTCCGCACTTCGCCTTACACATATTGTTGGCTATAGATTTAAAACTGAACACGATGCTAGATCCATTACGTTAGTGATATTGCTAGAATCGTATTAAGGCAATTCGTGCGTTGAGCTGTCTTTAAGGGTGCTTGTTTCGATTTGCTCGTTTGCTTAGAGTTCGCGTTGCTATAAGTCGTTGCGTAATTTTTCTTTCTGGTTCCCAGACCGTTTCTATTTGGTACTAATGGCTACTTTGTTTGTATTCCATAGCTTTCCTTGCCGTCTGGTCCAAGATGGTCAATGCTCTGTGTAGCTGCGAGGTACAAAGCGGTAAGCAGCAGTTTGCTCTAATCCCCTGCTAAAGAAACTTTATTCCGCTTCGAAGAAGCAAGGCAGCAATAGCCTATCGCGCCTATACTCACCTATATTGTTGGGCTAGTAAAATTTTTTTTTGGTGAAGACATGGCATCTTTTTATTGTCTATTAATTGATTAAAGACATCTGTCTCTCCAGTTATTTATTATTTATTGTGAGCGGGAAAGTTCAGCCTGTAATAAGTGGGAGATTTTCCACGTGTTAGTGGAATTCCCCCTTTTACCATTGTACAAGTGAAAGGAGTTATCACATCACCTTAAGTGAGTGAACTCCCTTTTTTCAGCACCTTTGATTTGTTTTGAATTAACAAATAATAACGCATTAAAGTTAGTAGTTATAAAGAAACTAATAAATGTATGCTCCTTGTTTACGTAACTCCTTGTACACTCACACTATTTCACTGTGCATGTTCATGACAATATTGCTACATAGTGATTTATGGGGTTATTAAGCAACCGATCGTAGCGGCCGGTTTAATGGAGACAACCAGTCTCAAACCAGAGAAGTAGAACAAATGAATACGTGGATGAAAACTGATCAAAAGGCATTGGCAAGTATTATTTTTATGCATGAAACCTTTTGAAATTTATCACGTAAAGAAAGCCACAATGTCTAAGGCATAGAATTCCTGTTATTTAGGCTTTTCTTAGAATTGTGAGTTCTTAGTACTTAACAATTTCTTGAAAATCTTTAAAAATGATCACTAACTGGAAATAATGGAGAGTTAGCAGGCCATTGAAAAAGAATGGAAAGACGACAGAGGAAGCAGTGCTTTATCTCCGTGCTGTATAGAGCAAATGGTAAGCATGTCAATAGAAGAATCGGCGACCGCTAGACTTCACAAAGTGATGATTGGCCAAGTTTTGCTTCAAGAGATTGAGAGCAAAGTTGGAATTCCAACAACATCAAGTGTACATCTAAAGTATGATTACGTGACTAAGAAATTATTTAGGCTAGCAGTGGCATAGTTGGATACGTGTCACGTATATTTTAATGGGATGCAGTGGAAGCAAATAAACTTACTGGACACAGAGGGTAGGTAAAGTAAAATTGTCGGTTTAATTAACAGAAAAAGCAAAATACACTAGAATGCTAGTATATGACTTAGCTGATTGAGAAAGGATAGTTCCCAGAGAGACACAAACAAATCTCTGCAGGTCTGTAAATTCAAAGTGAATAAATATGAGTAGAACATGTTACTTATAGGAACTTAGATTAGCAAATATGACACATCCTTTTCGGGAATATACAGCTTAAATTGGAGCCTCACAATGAGGACCCCTAAGGTTAATTACACAGGTAATAAAGCGACAAGCTTTGTTGCCCACCAATACTGTTGGGGGGAAATGCCGTAAAAAGCTCATCAAATGTCCAAAGTTTATTCGCTGGCGAATTCTTTGAAGTTAGTTGATTGAAGTCCTGTTTAATACTAAATGTGGATTGAACTGTAGTCACAGTACTGGAATAACTCCATCTTCCATAACAAACAGCGACGCTTGGCTTTTAACAATGAATTTTTAGGTATTAAAGTCCTAAAATTAAATCACAAACAAAGTGCCATTAAATACACTTAACATTACCGACCTACCTCGGGCCGCACCGGCATAAATAGATAAGAGAATCAGTATAAATAGGCTTAAAACTCTTACACTTAGAAGTGAAACGTACCTAATATTTCAGTAAACGCCGCCTAGATATGTGGCTCCTAAATCCTCGTTCATGTATGCTATTAGCCCCCAAGGCATAACATGAAGATAGCTATTGTCTTCCACACATAATTCTATGCTACACTCTCCACTTTCACAGAAATTGGGCAGCAAACATTTAGCCTCTACTGTGATCAATGTCTGAAACGCATTGATAGGCATTAACGAGGCACCATAAATTACTTCGCTAAACAGGATTGGAAAACAGACGCTAAAGCAATGCGGGTCTAGAGAAATAACCTACGAGTTTCGCTGATGCTCCTTAGTCTATTCTCGGGAACGACTGGCCTGCTATCGAGCACTGCTGCAGTAGACAAGGAGGGCTCGGAGTTCGCAAAATCCTTCGTCGAATTCTCGCGGGATGCAGCGGGCCTAATAGACGAGGCGACGGTATTTGCTTCGGACCTACCGCTACCTCCCCTGTACTCTGTACTCTGCAGCAAATTCCTAGCAGCGACTCTATTACCAGTCGCGCAAACCTGATGTCTCCGTCGCGATGCTGAAGGTTTTGCTTCTCAGCCAGAATGCACAGAGCGCTTACGAGTTCGCTTTCTTTTCTTCCCAGCATTCGTTTTATTCGAGACCTTTTTAATCGTGGTGGGTGGATCACCTCTGACTATCCCGTCCGAGTTCCTTTGCTTAACTGGCCCAGAAAAACTACCTGTACAGCCTGATGTTACTTCCTCTCGACGCAACTTCCTATCTCTCACTCTCTTTCTCTTCCTCTTCACCTCTTTCTTCCCTATCGCATTAAGAGATGGTACAACTAGTAACTCTTCTACTTCCTCCTCTCTTTCAGGCTCTCTGTCGTCCTCGGCAGCTCTCTTGTGTGACATCCTCACCTCCGCCGCTCGCGAACTTTCCTCTAATTTGGGACAGGGAAGCTCTCGCGATAGGAAAGTATCGCGACAACACACTGTTTATTTTGGGACTGTCACCTCTATTCTCTTTTGCCTTAAGATGCCGCTGACAAAAGAACTGGTGAATTAGCCCCTTGCATCGGTGAAGGTTTTCCTCTGGCTCCCAGGTCGGCTTAGTGTAGCCAACCCGCTTCACAAGAAACTGCCTATGGGGAATTTTACCCTTGACGTCTAACAGGTGGCTGACCTTGTAAACGTCGGGAAAGCGCGGGTCAGCAATAGGCCCCAGGGGTTTTTTCCTTTTGCTTATATCTTCGATGTAGCACTTCAGGAAATTGGCATGAATTACCTTGGCCCCTCCCCAATGCGGGAAATAGCTAACTTCACTGAGACTTTATTAACTATCTTGAGTATCCTGAACAGGCCAAGGTATTTAGGGTAAGAGTTTCTTCCCCTGCTTGTGCACTAATGCCCGGAGTCGGGTGGCCAACACCAGAACCTTATCTCCGGCCTTAAATGGGATACTACTGTCTACACTCAAAGTGTTTCTTGTATTTAGCGTTAGCTGCTTTAATAATCTTCTTCACCTGCTGCAAAGTTCGTTTCAAATGTTGTAGAATGCATTTGATTTTATAACTGAATCAGCGTATTTGTTGACCGAGGAAGGAATTTGTATTTCCCTCCCCAAATCCAAAAAATATGGCGACATCCTGGTGGACTCTGAAATTGAAGTGTTAATGGCGATTCCTGTTGCTGTTAAAAAGCAGTCCCAATCAGACTTGTCCAGGTTGACATAATTACGAAGGACCTGGACAAGAGTCTAATTGGCTCTCTCGGACTGACCATCCATTTGAGGATGGTAAGTGCTGGCAAACTTAAGAGACGTGCTAGCAATTTAAAGATACACTTCAATACCTCCGACGTAAATCTTATGTCCTGATCAGAAACGATGGCTTTCAGGAAGCAATGAATTTTGAATATGTGGTCTACCAGGAGTCTAGCTAAACCCTCTGCCGTAATTGACGACTGGCATGGCAACAACCACACCCTCTTGGTCAATTTATCTGTAATTGTAAGGAGGGCATCATGCCCTTGGGTGCTGAGCGGCAGCATTAATATCTAATCCATTGTTATCATGTGCCAACGATGCAGAGGGATTTCAAGTGGTTGCAACTTGCCATAAGGCTTCTAACGGGGGACTTTATTTTTCTGACAGTTAGCGCATAGCCTAACAAACTTGGCTACATCTGAAGCCATATAGGCCCAAAAGTAGAGGCGCCTAACTCTGCCAAGTGTTTTAAACATGCCCATATGTCCTGCTGTTGGGTCACGATGGAGCGAAATTAGCATCGGCTCTATGATTTCCTTAAGCCTTGGGAGTACAAGCACTATAGTCTGTGCCATTCGCTTGTATAGCAGACCCTCTTCCCAAAAATAGGGCCCAACCTCTGTACCTATTTTTCTTCTGGTCCATTTACATTTCGTATACTCCTTTTTATTAATTCAAGGGTTTCCTTTTTCAGCTCCCAGCATGACTTGGTGAGGGCTAATCCTACAGGTTTCTTCTTTTTACCCTCTTTGGTCTGTTTGTCACTCTTAGCTACCCACGTGGCACATACCTTTGAGCGACCTCTACCTCTATTATTTATTAAGGTCTCAGCTTGGCACATGGCCCGCTGTAAGAGTGGGCCGATTGTTCTGATAGGAATGCAATAATGTATAACTGTTATTTTTGCGCCTCCGTCTGCGACTTCAACTGCTTTGCAAAGGTTTGGAAGCAGTTGTTAAAGTTTCATATATCTTGCTTATTGTAAGCCGTTTTTGCTTATAAATATAAATATCCCATTCTATACCCTTTGACCTCCTAAAGTTAATTACACAGGTAATAAAGCGACAAGCTTTGTTGCCCACCACTACTGTTGGGGGGAATGCCATAAGAAGCTCAGCAAATGTCCAAAGTTTATTCGCTGGCGAATTCTTTGGGGTTAGTTGATTGAACTCCTGTTTAATACTAAATGTGGGTTAGACTGTAGTCACCGTACAGGAATAAATCCATCTTCCATATCAAATGGCGACGCATGGCATTTAATAATGAATTTTTAGGTATTAAAGTCCTAAAATTAAATCAGAAACAAAGTGCCATTAGATACACTCAACATTACTGACCTACCTTGGGCCGCACTGGCCTAAATAGTGTAGCGCATCCCCCCTAACCTGCGATTTGATTAATGGAGGAGGAAAAAAAGGTTTCCCTAATGAAACAAACCTCTTAACTCGACGTTTCCTTGTGATGTTTATCGAATTTTCTTTAGTATTATGCAAACGAATTATTCAGATTTTCTTACCTATATTTAATGAATTTTATTTTTTTTTTATCACGATTGCTACGTTCCTCGATTGTTGAGGCAGAGACAATGTTTAGTGCCCGTGAGGAACGGAAGATTATTGAGAATAGTGGTGGCTGTTGGAGGGGAGAAACGGACGAAAAGAGGCGTTCGTTTCGGCCGCCATTAATGGACAAAAAGAAATGATTAAAAACGACATACAACTTTGATTACTTTGCTTACACCCGACTTGCCGAACGCAGTAGTGAACGAGTGATACGTTGAGAGATTTTATTTTACCTTAACTGGTAGATAGAATTCTCCAAGAAAGCGATTAGCCCCATGAATGATTCGAAAAGAGTGGAAGGCCTACGGACTTCCATTTGAAAAGCAACCTTCCGACTTCTTTATTTTGAAAATGAAACATTTAGTGATATCTTTATTGACCTCGAATTCTCAACTCAATAATGTCAGAAGCAGTGCACTTTGTGTTTAATATTTTTCTTTATTCTGTCTTGGTCATCGGCCGACAGTGCAAATCTCGTTTTCAGCGTGCAGCCTGCGTCGGAGGCTTGCACTGAGCAAATATTCGAAAATTTACAGACGTTAGAGAATAGATAATCGGACTTGAGAACATAAACTTTACTCGCCCTGAGAGTACCGATAATGAATCATCAACCCACAGACTGGTGATGCAAGCCAACGTGGTCGTTCTTCTGCTTAACTTCCCAAAAAGAGAGAGAAAAGAAAAGGAAATCCCAAAACCGCTGATCAGATTTTCTGCAGTGACCGACTTCGCCATCATTTACTGCCTGAGTATCGTTGTGACATTTCACCAGTTACGCCTTGGCGGCCGCGATCGTCCAGCGACCTTCCTCAGCAGCCTTGGAATTCTCAGCTAGCCACCCCATTGGACACGTTAGCAAGGACGTCTAGCCCATCATCACTTACCCATTCGCAAGAGAATCGAATCTATTATCCAGGATCATTGTGGACCCGTGCTGCTAACAAGATAAAGTAATATCTAGGTTTAGTTGTATTTTGGGGGCCCCTCGACCTTTTTTGGGTTTTTATTGATTTCTGGTGCGTGGACCATTGTTTAAGTCCAAATTGAAAATTCTATGGACGAGTGGGAAAAGAGACGCCTGCCCTGTAGTGGGAAAAGATAATTTATTGTCAATAATCGCGGATGAAACATCTTACGATGATAATTAATCGCCCTAACGTAGGTGCACTGAACTTGACCCTTGATTTAAAATCCCTAAAAACAAAAGAATGTTTATTTTAAAACAATAATTGTGTAACTAATTGAGATAAAACAAAAAGGGGAAAGAAACTCACTTACCTTTGTCTTACAACGATAAAAGTATTCTGGGAGGTAATTTAATTGAATCCTGATGTCTTATGAATGGAACAATCATTTCCCACCTTTGTTTTCCACTTACGAGTTATGACCAGGGGAAAATTCAGACAAATGTATAAGATAGATTGGAACTGCGATTTGGAGGTGTGTGAGACCTGTGGGATCCTATACTAACTTACCCTTCTTTTCCCAGTATGAAAGTTAAGAGTTGACTGATCTTCCTCCCCCCCCCCCCACTTTAGTCGCTCCCCCTCATTTCTGTAGCTCTTAGTTTCCCCCCCTTCTTCTTAAACCTTCGATGTTCTGTTCAACGAAATTTCTCGTTAGCAGAAGCTAGAATCCCAAGAGGACTAATTTTGGTAACGTATATGACCCATCGAATTCTAAACTTGGAAGAATATACTCAAAAAGAAAGTGAATTAAGGAAAACGAAACTCCAGTTGGATATTTTGAAATACAACAAAAAAAAATTTACTGACGATAGAAAACGTCGAAGCAAACAAAAAGGATTATGTTTACCCAACGAATGACTGATCTATATTGAGCCTAGTAGTCTGATGTATTTGATAGTAAAAGAAGTTTGAAATTTTGAAATCTTGTTATTGTTAACTCAGACTTCACCCTTTACTATATGATATATGAAGTGACTTTAATTTCAGAGTTAAATTTTTAGTAAATTTCTCTTTTACTGTTTTAAAATTTTCTTTTAATTGTATTTTCTTCAATTATTTGTTGCTTTTAAGAAAAAAAAAAGATAATGAACCTTTTTTATTTTTTTGTATTGTCCCTACGATTGGTGGGCCGTTTATTTAGTCAATGAATTAAAATAAACATCGCCTCTGAATTTTTGGAGGGTTCAACCAAAGTTTATGAGTCCCTTGTCTTTTTAAAGAAAAGTCTCAGTCCCTTCCGATTCAGATTTCCTCATCAGGCCCGAATTTTCAGAAATGGAACCGAGCTGCAGTGAGTTTGGTATCACTGCGACACGGACTTAAAGAAGAACCGACATGGTACTACCTCGGTCGTTATAATAGACAAGAGAATCAGTATAAATAGGCTTAAAACTCTTACACTTAGAAGTGGAACGTACCTAATATCATTTCAATAAATGCCACCTAGATATGTGGCTCCTAAATCCTCGTTCATGTAAGCTATTAGCCCCCAATGCATAAAATGAAGATAACTATTGTCTTCCACACATAAATCTATGCTACACTCTCTGCCTTCACACAAATTGGGCAGCAAACATTTAGCCTCTACTGTGGTCAATGTCTGAAACGCATTGATAAGCATTAACGAGGCACCATAAATTACTTCGCTAAACAGGATCGGAAAACAGACGCTAAAGCAATGCAGGTTTAGAGAAATAACATATGAGTTTCGCTGATGCTCCTTACTCCATTCTCGGGTCGACTGGCCTGCTATTGAGCACTGCTGCAGTAGACAAGGAGGGCTCGGAGTTTGCAAAATCCTTCATCGAATTCTCGCAGGATGCAACAAGCCTAATAGACGAGGTGGTGGTATTTGCTTCGGACCTACCGCTACCACCGCTCTCTACTATGCAGCAAATTCCTAGAAGCGACTCTATTACCAGTCACGCAAACCTGACATCTACGTCGTGTCGCTGAAAGGCTTGCTTCTCCGCCGGAATGCACAGACAGCTTACGAGCTCGCTTTCTTTTATTCCTATTCTAAACATTACGAGTGATATTCTAAACATCTCCCCAGCATTCGTTTTATTCGAGACCTTTTTTGTCGTGGTGGGTGGATCACCTCTGACTATCCCGTCCGAGTTCCTTTGCTTAACTGGCCCAGAAAAACTACCTGTACAGCCTGATGTTACTTCCTCTCGACGCAACTTCCTATCTCTCACTCTCTTTCTCTTCCTCTTCACCTCTTTCTTCCCTATCGCATTAAGAGATGGCGCCACTAGTAACTCTTCTACTTCCTCCTCTCTTTCAGGCTCTCTGTCGTCCTCGTCAGTTCCCTCACGTAACAATAGGTCCATCCACTGTTAGCATTTAAAAATTTTTTTTCGAAATTTCATTATGAATTTTTACTGTATTAATTCTAAACGGTTTCATGTGATTATTTTTAAGATATTGCAAAATTCCGAGCCACGCAGGGATTATCACCTAACTTATTTGATAGCATAGCAGATTCAAACATTTCATGAAAATACATTTTGGCTATAAGCTGTGTGAATGTGAAAACCTTGGAAACTCAGATGCTGATAATATGATGATTGAACATTCGTTTCCAAGATTTATTAATAATGACCATAAAATCATAATGCAGTGACAGGACTTTAATAAAGCAGCGTCTATTGACGAGGCAAAGGAGTAACATATGTCTCCCTTGAGCTCCCTATCAAACGTCCAGACGACTGGGAAAAATTTGTATCGGGAAAGGAAAGAGAAAAAACGAGTATTGATCAGAGAAACTCTGCAGCTAAAACAAAAATGGCTATACGGGATTGGAAACATCTGAAACAACAGGAATTTCGAATAGAGCAAGAGTGTATATGAGCTTCTATGCGAAGGGCAAGAAAAAATTGGGTCCAAAGTATTCCGTGATGTTCTCCGGTAGTGAAGATGGACATTGTTTTAATCGGAGGCAAGTCAAGAAGAGTTTAACTAAAGTCCCGATATATCACCTAGAATTCCTGTTTTTTGTAGAATGGATATTTCCTACGCTGTGTTTATTGATTGAGTTATTAACCAATTTGGAGGTATAATTTAACCTTCTGAGATTGTTCTGCTTAGCTAAGTAGAAGATACCCTTGTTGGTACGCATATTAATGAGGTGGGTGTGGCCCAAATTCAGCCAATCAGCGTGCAGTATTCGTGACACATGATAGCCCACCCCCCCTCCTCCACCTTCCTGACGTCATGGGCTGCCATTTTCTGGTCACGTGATGGGTTTTCCCCATGACGTCACAGCTGATATGATTATTTTAAAATTTTATTTTTCATTTTAATTTTTAATCTTCATTTTTTACCTGCAATTTTCATAATTTTTGGGTGTTGTCATTTTAGGTGTGGTCTTTATTTTTAGTGGTGGTGGTGGTCCTTGTTTTGGGTGGTGGTACTTTTTTAGGGTGTTGGCCCTTGTTTTTGGTGTTGGTGCTTGTTTGGGTGTTGGTCCTTGTTTAGGGTGTTGGCCCTTGTTTTGGGTGGTGTTCCTTATTTTGGGTATGGTCCTTGTTTGGGTGTTGGTCCTTGTTTTGGGTGTGGTTCATTTTTGGGTGTTGGTCCTTGTTTTGGGCGTTGGCCCTCTGTTTTTGGTGTGGTCCTTAATTTTTTGGTGGTGGTCCTGTTTTGGGTGTGGTCACTCATCTGGTTACTGACATCTCCTGGATTAAGCGTCCATGTTATGATGACCAGTGGTTGATAATAAAATTAATATCATGATTATGCATCACTGTGTTGGGGCTTCACTGCAGACGGTGCTTTTGTGATTTTATCTCACAATATAACCTACTCGAGTCCCGATATATATACCTACTAAAGTGAGGCGTGTTATACATACGGCCACCTCAAGTTGTTTTTACCTAATTACTAATTATCATTTTGTTTCTACCACAACCAAATTTTTCCCGTATTACTTTACACTCCCCTCTAATTAATTACTTCTGTTTCAAGGCACTCAGTTTGTTTTTTAAGTTTCAGTTATTTTAAAAATTGCATTGCATTGTCTCGTTTGAGTGGTTGTTTGTTTGCTCCCACATCCTGATGCAGTGTTTGACAGGTGCCTGAAGTCACATATACATGCTTATAAATACAGCTAGGTCACACAGCCTGATGAAATGTACGTTCTCACTAACTTTTTAGCTAATTTAAAGGTGGGCTATTTGAAATTTGTTTTATTTTCATTTTTGCCTCTCTCACTGATGGCCTTGGCTCACATGAAGGGTTGTTTTTTTCTCAGGGTTGAACCTGGTTGAAATGTTGAAATAAAAATACAAATTTCGCATTTCTCAATGCTGGTGAGGCATACTTGACTCTCTCTCTTTACAAATTTGCACAGCCTTGCCTCACAGAGGTTAATAAACTCCTTGTTTGATTCCCCAACCTCGTGATATTCAGTCGCCCATAACTTCTTTCTCCTACATAACCAATACAAGTTTTTAAAAATGTTGCTTAAAATTGTATTCTAAAAAATTGTTTTTGTTCTCTCTCTCTCTCTCTCTCTCTCTCTCTCTCTCTCCCTCATACAGTATAAAAACTTTTTCTGCTCACTTATGGTATCAGGATACAAAAGTGATATGCTTTGTACGTTTCGTACTCTTTATAGTGCAAGAGCCTGTATTCAATTTAAGTCTGTGGTCACAAACGTTGATTTTACCATCATTCGTCACAAGTCGTTAAGTTCTCAAAGTTGCGCGCTTGTTGTTTTGTTTTTACAGCTTGAAATTTATAATTTTTACTTAATAAAGGCTGTACGTGGACTGTACTTTCGTTTTCCGTCGCTCTACAATTCACCAGATGGTGACGTTCGCGTATGCGAGCATCGTGATTCCAGGGAGGGCGCAACGTCCACGTTGCTTCTCGGGCATGCTTTCTCAAAGGTGTGTCCTTGATGGCTTGTTTTTCTGTCTAATTACACTGATTTTTACTTTTAAAAGTTTGTCATGGGGTGTATAATCGTTTCACTCTCCTTTTACGATGTGTTGCAAGGTGATAGATGCAGTGCAAGTGTGTGTTCAAGCGAGGGTGGTGGTTGCCAGGTCACGGCCGATGGGGCGTTGTTGTTCAGCACGTTCGCTCATGGTTGCATTGTTCATGTGTTTGTGTTTGCTAAAAACATTGTGTCTTCAATCAAAGATATATGTGATATGTATTTCTGTACTTTGTTAGGGTTACCCAGCTGTTTCCTCATTTTGAAAAAAATCTACGTATCTGACAGCCCTGGGTATTTGAAATACCTTTGTTTATGTTGCATTGGCGTTTTCACATTACTTTCAGAGTTTTTTCATCTAATTAAAATCTGCTGTATTAACAAAAACGTACGTACTTGTTATCACACAGTTAGGGCTAGGCTTAGCGTGTTCGCAAGGAGTACAGCGTCGTTGGACACTACGGTCAGTGTTCAAGCTAATCCGGGGCTAAAATTCCTTGCATTTTCTAGCACAGGTATGTAATGTACGTTTTGCTTATGATGCATTGGTATTCCCCCATTCGTTTCGTGCTTTTCCGACTGAATTAAAAGCCTTTCCTATTTACAAAAAGTGTAACTAAATCTTATCACATCGCCCGTACATAGCCTAAAATATCCTTGACGTGTACAGCCGCGACAGCAGCTGTGATCAATGCTCACGCTAATCGAAGCTAAAAACGTTGTCTCTTCCATAGGGTTGTCGCATTTTTGCTAATGTAAAATTAATACAATGCAGTGTTTTAATTTCAATACCATAGCATCACATGTGCGGTAGGACTTGAACATTTCTTAGTTCTTGTGGTCATTCATTAGCTTGGAAAATTTATCCACATTTCCATATCTCTGTTTTTTCTGTTTTGCATTGATTTCTTATAAAAATAATTACAAATAATATGGATGATGATGATGAAAAGTTTACAGGATTTTCAGTTTTCAGTTACTATTTTACTGATTGCTTTTTATTCCCTATAATTTTAACTGACGTACTAAAAAATAAAATAAAAGAAAATAAAACAAAATTCTGACTTTACTTTTAATGTATTTAGCCTCGCACAAATGTTAAATTTTCTAAATTGATCTGCATTGCATAATAAACGTTTAAGTGCAAATTTCACTTTTAAGGTATTACTAAGTTCACATTTTTGAGAGGCATAGGTCAATATTGTTACTTAATAAAGCAGGCTTCATTACTCTTTTTCTATTGTTTGGATATTTTGGGCAGTTTTGTTAGTAGACAACACAGTGCAATTGTAAGATAGGTGAGAGTTTGAGGTCTTCTCTTTCTTCGTTTGGTTTTAGTTGCTCGTAGGTCTATTGTATAAGGAGTTCGCTCAGTCGGTTACACATTTCTCCTCCTAATTTCAGCCCACAGCAGGCGTGGCAAGCAAATAGTGAACCAACGCAAACAATGCCTGCATTCAGCTGTGAATTCCGAACGTTGCTTTTAGTAACACACTGCTCTGCTGGCTGAGAAGGGCTAATGTAATGATAGGCTCACTATTATCCAACTACTGTTGCTACCTATCCATCGGTGGCCTCTATCTGGCTAGATGCAGTTGTATTCGTTTTGGGCCTTTTACTCTTTCGACTGAAATTTTGTTTAATCAAATTTTTTCGTTCTCTTTAACATCAGTTTACTGTTTGTTATTCTTTCGTTTCTGCCCACGTGAGTCTCTTTGAAAAAAGAAAAATTGTCTTTCAAGGGGTCCTTTGTTAGCTGTAAGGCCCTACCTCTTACAGTATGTTTGTTTTTAAGTGACTTTAAGCTAAAATTGCGTGTTTAAAATTACAAATTTTCCTTTTTCAATACTATTGAGGTTATATGGGCTTCTCTTTACTAATATATGCTGAAATGATTTGCTGTGATCGTTAAAAATGCTGGGTTTTTTTCACTGTTTCAATTCGTTACAGTTAAACTTATCTTCAGCTCTCTCTCTCTCTCTCTCTTTCTCTCTCTTTCTAGGTTTCTTCTTCCTTAACATCTTTTAAATACAAATGCTAAATGACATCTTTTCCTCGGGTATGTGTCAACGAGTACAATAATACAATGTTTATGCTACAATTCCGTTTCTCTTTTTGACACAAGTCACACTTGCACGTATATTTTTTCTGTTTTTCTGTGCCAATTTCTCACCATCAACAGGACGCAGTAAGGGTGATGTAGGCTGAGTTGTAGTTCAAATATATGTTTTCCTATTAATGTTAGGGTTCGCTCTGGTTAAGACAATCACCCGCACCTCTTTTAAGTTTCTCCGATTTTTATGATGATTACATTTACTATCAGCGTTGGTGAACGTTCAAATACGTGGATAACCGTTACTGCTCCCCAGACGATTGCGAGTGCATTTGTACTAACATTGTCTATACATTTTGGCAGCAGCAGATTAACTGATATTGTTAAAAGATTGCTTTCCTGAAATTAATTAAACACAGTTGTCAATTCTTCAATTCAACTATTCTTTTTACTTTTGGGCCGAAACTTAGGTTATTTTATCTTCTTTGCTGTTGTTATTTCAACAGTATACGTCAAGGTGTAAGCAGTGGGTACCTATTAACAAATTTATACATAACTGTTCTCAGCTACTTGGGTGGTGTGTACAGTGATTAGCATGAACAGAGTTGCAGATCCCCTACTAACTGCGTTTTGAGGTAATCAGTGTTAAAAAATAGTCGTGTCTTCCAGTTAGGGTATGTGAAATATGCTGTCTCATTAGTTTCATCACTTATTGGGCTAATTAAACTCTGCCTCTTGGTAAATTTTGTTGGTACATTGTTTCAGTTGACTACTGATAACCCCGGGCTGCTGAATTTGCGGTTTGGCATTGCAAACTTTATAAACTCCGTTTCTCACTACGTATGTTTAATTTTCTTCTACTCTCTATGATTTCTGTGTTCTGATTGTTCAGTTTGTTGTTTGTATTTTAAATAATTTTATCCCGCTCACTCAATGTTTACTCTTTTTAGAGCGTACAAGGATAGTGTAATATAAGTATCATTCTATACTGCTTTAAGTTAAATTTAGGTTAAAATATCAGTACGACATTTTACTGTTACTTGAACGTGTGCCCTAAACAGTCCAATGGGTAGAACATCAGGTTAGCATTCACTGGATGAGTGATGGTCTGAGTTTGATTCTCTGTGACTCTAGGGCCTTCATTTTTTTCGGTCTATCCCCGTTTTTAACCTGTTATACACATAGTGTTAAGGTCAAAACTCCTTTTCCTTTCCTTTTCTTTTTACCGGAGCTTTTTACAATTTTTGATGTCATTAAAAGTTATTTACGACTTTTGGTTCCAGACTGACCTATGATTGAGAGGCATGAAATGCGTTTGTTTTTGGTTCATATGAGTTGCCCCACCTTTAGTTTCACTGATTTTTCACCTCGTTAAAATGTTTCTTTTTCGAGAAATCAGTATGCAATGGTTACAGCGTTGTTCAAGTATTACAGTGGCCGCGTTGGATGTCATCTAAGCTGGCATCTAATGCAATAAACATTCGCACTAAGCCACGATAAACGAAATAAAAAAAACGGTCCAATTTGTTTGACTCGTTTTCGACTCATTAAAGTGTTTTATTTTTTCACCAAAACGCGTACGCAATGGTTACCACGTAACTCAAACATGACATTCACCGAGTTGGTTGACATCTAAGTCGTTATGTTAAACATCTGTTATGTTAAACGCTCGCGCTAAACCATGATAGAAATTCTTTGTGATTTGCAGTCACGTTGTGTGAAATACGTTTCCCTTTAGTTTTGCTAGTATTTCGCACCATTAATGTCTTTCATTTCGCCATATTTGAGTGGGCAAGAGGTAACCATGTTTGTCAAGTATAACATTCACCACAGTGACCATCACTTAAATCGGCAGCTGATATGATAAATGTTTACGTTAAAATGTCTTTTTTCCAGTAATTCAAGTAGTACATTTACTTGACATCTAAGTCGTCATCTGTTATGTTAATCGTTTGAGGTAATCCACGCTATAACGTCTTTATGATTACCACTACGGTTATGTGAAATACGTTTCTCTATTAGTTTTACAAGTATTTCGCCTCGTAAATGTCTTTCATTTCATCAACTATGCGTGAGTAGAGGTAACCACGTGGCTCAAGCATAACGTACGTCGCAGCCACTGGCACCTAAAGTGACGATAAATGTTCACGCTAAAAGGTTTTTATGGTTTTCACTGATACTGCATGCGTACATATACTGATTTTTCAGCCAAAAGTCAATTCATTCATTAAGTCACCGTGTTCTACAAATTAAAAGTTTCGTTCCGTTGGTTGGTGGGTTGGTTGGTTGGTTGGTTGATTGGCTCGTTATCTAAAGATTGAAAACATTACATGCATTTCCCTAAATTACCAGACACTGTCACACATTACTATTATGGTGTTGTATGGTTGTAATTCCACAACCGAGTGTGAATCTATTCATGACAGGGTTGGTAGAACTCTTTTATGGCAAAGCCTCCTTTATCCAAAATGTTGTATAGTTATGACTAACTATGACCAAATGATAGCACTTCTTGCTATTCTGAATGCTTCAACACCAGATCAGTGGCTCTCGAGGTTACGCAGTACAGGCCTGATGTGAAAACACCAACAAACACTATTGGGAATACTTAGCTACAAGCTCTCTAATCAGTCCACGTTCTGAGGTAGTCATGGGTGTGACAAAGTAAATATCTTGTTTTGACAGCCTGGGTGTCGTTTGTGAACAAACGCTCTCCACATTTTTACACAACAGCGTAGTTAAGGTTTTAACATCCGCTATGTCAACGTCACAGTTGAAAAACATGATTTCGCTCACAACACCAAACACTAGTGTATGGATAGTAAGAAATATGACAGGCAATCATTTTATGGTACATATCACAATTAAGTTCGATTTAAAAATATAAACAAAGAAGATACCTTTAACTGGTAAGCAAAGTACTAGCTTCTATGGTCTGCATCTTCAGTGTAAACTATTCTTACAGCAGCCATCTCATGCACTTCTTGCACAAACTCAAGTTTCATACTTTCAAATACGGAGACATTTGTTCAGACATAGTGAAGGTTTGAAATGTAATACAGAAAAACCATCCCGAATTTATCTAACTTTTACAATCTAAACTCGTTACCAACAATTCAAATCTGACGTTGGTACCACATGTATTTGTTCGTTTAAGAGTTTCAATAGTGTAAAAGTTGCAAATTCAAGCACTCAACCAACACCAAACAAACAAACAAATTCAGCAGACATCACTTTCATAAACAAAGCATAGTACTTGCAATAATCACGTCTTCATCCCAGTCGTTATTTATCAACGGTAAGGCTAGTACTCAACATCCATAAATTATTTCTAAGGGTTAAGATACCATCATTTCACACACGGTGTAAAATCTCACGTTGTTAATAAAAAAATTATATAATCAACAACTCATCTGAACGCAGCAATAGTAACTTTGCCATTGTATAAGTAACTTTTTGTTGCGTTAGTAACTTTGTCGTGTTTAACTTCGCGTATGCAAAAACATTTGGAGATGTAATTTCGTGAATGTCAATTCTTGCTATCATGTAAAACCATGTATGCAATTTCTAGGCCACGCCTAATTTCGTGAAGACAAAAAAGGTCAGAGATGTAATTTCGTGAATGCAAATTCTTGTCGACATGTAAATCAGCAAATGCAATTTCTTGTCTTTGCGTATTTTCACATACCCAAAAAAATGGCGGAGATGTAATTTCGCGAATCCAAATTCTTGTCGACATGTAGATCTGTGAATACAATTTCCAGACTCGGTTTAAACCTACGAATTCAATTTTCCTCCTCGATGTAATTTCAAGTTGTTAAATTTGACTCGTGTCAGGATAAATCGAAGTGATTTAAAAAGCAAAATCTTATGTGTTGTAAAAAAAAGATTCCGTAAAACACAACGAGGCAGACAGTCATGCATTGACTCGATGCATTACATTTTCGGAACACTAACAATAACATCATTCGTCAATAACAACTTACCGTAAAAAGGGTGAACAAGTATCACTTACCACATAAGCGATACCTCCTGTTACCATCACACCAATTCTACACAGTAGGTAATAAATGCCGCACTCAATTAACCACAGGCGTAATTATTAAAATTACCGATGGTGCTACTGAGTCAGATTTCAGCTGGCATCATTGCATAAAATAATGGGGGGGGGGGCAACGCACTGTTTCGAGGATGACCTGCCCAAACGAGCGTTGACCCAGCTATCACCTGCGAGCGGGTCGACGGGCCGGGGGTCAGCCACAGGCTAAACCTACAGAAGAGGTTTCCCTTGAATGATGGAAACACGGCGGACAGTTAACGAGCTTTGAAAAAAGCCCGTTAACTGAAGTCCACCTTAGTGTTTCCAAACATTCGAGGTAGAAATCTGTTTGGAACAAAAAATTACTTATACAACGACAAAGTTACTATCACTGCATTCAAATGAGTTGTTGATTGTATAGTTTTTTATTAACGACGTGAGATGTTACACCGTGTGTGAAATGATGGTATCTTAACCCTTAGAAATAATTTATGGATGTTGAGTACTAGCCTTACCGTTGATAAATAACGACTAGGATGAAGACGTGAATATTGCAAGTACTTTGCTTTGTTTATGAAATTGATGTTTGCTGAATTTGTTTGTTTGGTGTTTGGTTGAGCGCCTGAATTTGCAACTTTTACACTAGTGAAACTCTTAAACGAACAAATACATGTGGTACCAACATCAGATTTGAATTGTTAGTAACAAGTTTAGAGTGTAAAAGTTAGATAAATTCGGGATGGTTTTTCTGTATTACATTTCAAACCTTCACTAGGTCTGAATAAATCTCTCCGTATTTGAAAGTATGAAACCTGAGTTTGTGCAAGAAGTGCATGAGATGACAGCCGTAAGAATAGTTTACACTGAAGATGCAGACCATAGAAGCTAGTATTTTGCTTACCAGCTAAAGGTATCTTTTTTGTTTATATTTTTAAATCGAACTTAATTGTGATATGTACCATAAAATGATTGCCTGTCGTATTTCTTACTATCCATACACTAGTGTTTGGTGTTGTGAGCGAAATCATGTTTTTCAATGTGACATTGACATAGCGGATGTTAAAACCTTAACTACGCTGTTGTGTAAAAATGTTGAGATGTTTGACTTTGGAGAACGTTTGCTCACGAACGACACCCAGGCTGTCAAAACTTTGTCACACCCATGACTACCTCAGAACGTGGACGGATTAGAGAGCTTGTAGCTAAGTATTTCCAATAGTGTTTGTTGGTGTTTTCACATCAGGCCTGAACTGCGTAACCTCGAGAGCCATTGATCTGGTGTTGAAGCATTCAGAATAGCAAGAAGTGCTATCATTTGGTCATAGTTAGTCATAACTATACAACATTTTGGATAAAGGAGGCTTTACCATAAAGGAATTCTACCAACCCTGTCATGAATAGATTCACACTCGGTTGTGGAATTACAACCATACAACACCATAATAGTAATGTGTGACAGTGTCTGGTAATTTAGGGAAATGCATGTAATGTTTTCAATCTTTAGATAACGAGCCAATCAACCAACCAACCAACCAACCAACCCACCAACCAAACGGAACGAAACTTTTAATTTTTAGAACACAGTGACTTAACGAATGAATGAAATTTTGGCTGAAAAATCAGTATATGTACGCATGCAGAATCAGTGAAAATAACAAAAACTTTTTAGCGTGAACATTTATCGTATCAACTGCCGTCTTAGGTGCTAGTGGCTGCGGCGTATGTTATGCTTGAGCCACGTGGTTACCCCTACCCATGCATAGATGACGAAATAAAAGACATTAACGAGGCGAAATACTTGTGAAACAAATGGAGAAACATATTTCATATAACCCAACTGGTAATCACAAAGACGTTATAGCGTGGATTACTGCAAACGTTTAACATAACAGATGATAATTTAGAATGTCAACCAACTCGGTAAATGTACTACTTGAATTACGGGAAAAACCATGGTGCAGGACACGAAGACATTTTAGCATAAACATTTATCATATCAGCTGCCGATTTAAGTGATGGCCACTGAGGTGAATGTTATACTTGAGCAACTTGGTTACCTCTTGCCCACTTAAATATGGAGAAATGAAAGGCATTAATGATGCGAAATACTAGCAAAACTAAAGGGAAACGTATTTCACATAACGTGACTGCAAATCACAAAGAATTTTTAGCATGATTTAGCGCTAGCATTTACCGTAACAGATGGCGACTTAGATGTCAACCAACCCGGTCAATGTCATGTTTGAGTTACGCGGTAACCATTGCGTACGCATTTTGGTGAAAAAATAAAACACTTTAAATATCCGAAAACCAGTCAAACATATTGGACAGTCTTTTCTTATTTGGTTTAGCGATGGCTTAGTGCGAACGTTTATCACATCAGATGCCAGCTTAGATGACATCCAACGCAGCCAGTGTCATGTTTGAGTTATGTGATAACCATTGCGTACGCGTTTTGGCGAAAAAATAAAACACTTTAATGAGCCGAAAACCAGTAAAACAAATTGGGCAGTTTTTTTTTTATTTTGTTTATCGTAGCTTAGTGTGAACGTTTATCGCATCAGATGCTGGCTTAGATGACATCCAACGCAGCCAATGTCGTGTTTGATTTACGTGGTAACCATTGCGTACGCGTTTTGATGAAAAAAGAAAACACTTTAATGAGCCGAAAACCAGTCAAACAAATTGGACCGTTTTTTTTTTATTTGGTTTATTGTGGCTTAGTGCGAACGTTTATCGCATCAGATGCCGGTTTAGATGACATCCAACGCAGCCAGTGTAATACTTGAACAATGCTGTAACCATTGCATACTCATTTATCGAAAAAGAAACATTTTAACAAGGTGAAAAATCAGTGAAACTAAAGGTGGGGCAACTCGTATGAACCCAAAATAAACGTATTTCATGCCTGTCAATCATAGGACAGTTGTAAAAGTTTTTACATCAAAAATTGTAAAAAGCTCCGGTAAAAAGAAAAGGAAAGGAAAAACGAGTTTTGACCTTAACACTATGTGTATAAAACGGGGATTGATCGAAAAAAATGTGGGCCCTAGAGTCGCAGAGAATCGAACTCAGACCATCACTCAACCAGTGAATGCTAACCCAAGGTTCTACCCATTGGACTGTTTAGGGCACACAGTCAAATAAAAGTAAAATGTCGTAGTGATATTTTAAACTAAATTTAACTTAAAGCAGTATAGAATGATACTTATATTACACTATCCCTGTACGCCCTAAAAAGAGTAAACATTGAGTGAGTGGGATAAAATTATTTAAAATACAAACAACAAACTGAACAATCAGAACACAGAAATCATAGAGAGTAGAAGAAAATTAAACATACGTAGTGAGAAACGGAGTTTATAAAGTTTGCGATGCCAAACTGCAAATTCAGCAGCCCGGGGTTATCAGTAGTCAACTAAAACAATGTACCAACAAAATTTACCAAGCGGCAGAGGATAATTAGCCGAATCACCGATGAAACTAATGAGACAACTTATTTCACATACCCTAACTGGAAAACACGACTATTTTTTAACACTGATTACCTCAAAACGCAGTTAGTAGGGGATCTGCAACTCTGTTCATGCTAAACACCGTACACACCACCCAAGTAGCTGAGAACAGTTATGTATAAATTTGTTAATAGGTACCCACTGCTTACACCTTTACGTATACTGTTGAAATAACAACAACAAAGAAGATAAAATATCCGAAGTTTCGGCCCAAAAGTAAAAAGAATAGTTGAATTGAAGAATTGACAACTGTGTTTAATTAATTTCAGGAAAGCAATCTTTTAACAATATCCGTTAATCTGCTGCTGCCGAAATGTATAGACAATGTTAGTGCAAATGCACTTTCAATCGGCTGTGGAGAAGTAACGGTTATCAACGTCTTTGAACGTTCACCAACGCTGAGAGTAAATGAAATCATCATAAAAATCGGAGAAACTTAAAAGAAGAGATGCGGGTGTTTGTCTTAACCAGAGAGAACCCCAAAATAGGAAAACGTGTATTTGAACTACGACTCAGCCTATGTCACCCTTACTGCGCCCTGTTGATGGTGAGGAATCAGCACAGAAAAACAGAAAAAAAAAATGTGCCAGTGTGACTTGTGTCAAAAAGAGAAACGGAATTGTAGCATAAACATTGTATAATTGTATACGTTGACAAATACCCGAGGAAAAGATGTCATTTAGCATTTGTATTTAAAAGATGTTAAGGAAGAAGAAACCTAGAAAGAGAGAGAGAGAGAGAGAGAGAGAGAGAGAGAGAGAGAGAGAGCTGAAGATAAGGTTAACTGTAACGAATTGAAACAGTGAAAAAAACCCAGTATTTTTAACGATCACAGCAAATCATTTCAGGCATATATTAGTAACGAGAAGCTCGTATAACCTCAATAGTGTTGAAAAAGGAAAACTTGTAATTTTAAACACGCAATTTTAGCTTAAAGTCACTTAAAAACAAACAATGCAGTAAGAGGTAGGGCCTTACAGCTAACAAAGGACCCCTTGAAAGACAATTTTTCTTTTTTCAAAGAGACTCACGTGGGCGGAAACGAAAGAATAACAAACAATAAACTGACGTTAAAGAGAACGAAAAAATTTGATTAAACAAAATTTCAGTCGAAAGAGTAAAAGGCCCAAAACGAATGCAACTGCATCTAGTCAGATAGGGGTCACCGATGGATGGATAGTAACAGTAGTCGGATATTAGTGAGCCTATCATTACATTAGCCCTTCTCAGCCAGCAGAGCAGTGTGTTACTAAAAGCAACGTTCGGAATTCACAGCTGAATGCAGGCATTGTTTGCGTTGGTTCACTATTTGCTTGCCATGCCTGGTGCGGGCAGAAATTAGGAGGAGGAATGTGTAACCGACTGAGCAAACTGCTTATACATTAGACCTCCGAGCAACTAAAACCAAATGAAGAAAGAGAAGACCTCAAACTCTCACGTATCTTACAATTGCACTGTCTTGTCTACTAACAAAACTGCCCAAAATAACCAAACAATAGAAAAAGAGTAATGAAGCCTGCTTTATTAAGTAAAAATATTGACTTATGCCTCTCAAAAAAGTGAACTTAGTAATACTTTAAAAGTGAAATTTGCACTTAAACGTTTATTATGCAATGCAGATTAACTTAGAAAATTTAACATTTGCGTGAGCCTTAATACATTAAAAGTAAAGTCAGAATTTTGTTTTACTTTATTTTATTTTATTTTTTAGTACGTCTGTTAAAATTATTGTGAATAAAAAGCAATCAGCAAAATAATAACTAAAAACTGAAAATCCTGTAAACTTTTCATCATCATCATCAATATTATTTGTAATTATTTTTATAAGAACTCAATGCAAAACAGAAAAAACAGAGATATGGAAGTGTGGAGATAAAATATCCAAGCTAACGAATGACCATAAGAACTAAGAAATGATCAAGTCCTACCGCACATGTGATTCTATTGTATTAAAATTGAAACACTGCATTGTATAAATTTTACATTAGCAAAAAGGCGACAACCCTATGGAAGAGACAAGGGTTTTTAGCTTAGATTAGCTTGAGCAGTGATCACAGCTGCTGTCGCGGCTGTACGCGTCACGGATATGTTAGGGTACGTACGGCCCGTGTGATAAGAATTACGTACACTTTTTGTAAATAGGAAAGTCTTTTAATTTAGTCGGAAAAGCACGAAACGAATGGGGGAACACGAATGCATCATAAGCAAAAAGTATATCACATACCTGTGCTAGAAAATGCAAGGAATTTTAGCCCTGGATTAGCTATAACACTGACCGTAGTGTCAAACGACGCTGTACTCCTCGCGAACACGCTAAGCCTAGCCCGAACTGTGTGATAACAAGTACGTATGTTTTTGTTAATACGGAAGATTTTAATTAGATGAAAAAACTCTGAAAATAATGTGAAAACGCCAATGCAACATAAACAAACGTATTTCAAATATCCAGGGCTGTCAGATACGTAGATTTTTAGCTTGAATTAGTCTGAGCATCGAACCTAGCGACTGACGTCTCTGTACACGCACGTTAGGCCTCGTGCGATCACCTCGAAATCAAGTGCGTGCAAATATGTTAGCGGGAGAGATTTTAATTAGGATAAAAACAAAAACAAAACGATGAAACAGCTGGGTAAGGTTAACAAATACAGAAATACATATCACAT
Organism: Rhysida immarginata; assembly: GCA_023313115.1. NCBI lineage: Eukaryota > Metazoa > Arthropoda > Chilopoda > Scolopendromorpha > Scolopendridae > Rhysida > Rhysida immarginata. The sequence goes on from JAHWFO010025119.1 coordinate 271,238, forward strand.
ATATCTTTGGTTGAAGACACAATATTTTTAGCAAACACAAACACGTGAACATTGCAACCATGAGTGAACGCGCTCAACAACGACGTCCCATCGGCCGTGACCTAGCAACCACCACCCTCGCTTGAACACACACTTGGGCTGCATCTATCACCTTGCAACATATCGTAAAAGGACAGTGAAACGAACATACACCCCATGACAAACCTTTAAAAGTAAAAATTAGTGTCATTAGACAGAAAAACAAGCCATCAAGGACACGCCTTTGAGAAAGCATGCTCGAGAAGCAACGTGGACTTGAGCGCCCTCCCTGGAATCGATGCTCGCATACGCGAACGTCACCATCTCGTGAATTGTAGAGCAACGCAAAACGAAAGTACAGTCCACTTACAGCCTTTATTAAGTAAAAATTATAAAATTCAAGCTGTAAAAACAAAACAACAAGCGTGCGACTCTTAGAACTTAACGACTAGTGACGAATGGTGCTAAAATCAACAACGTTTGTGACCACAGCCTTAAATTGAATACAGGCTCTTGTACTATAAAGAGTACGAAACGTACAAAGCATATCACTTTTGTATCCTAATATCATAATTGAGCAGAAAAAGTTTTTATACTGTATGAGGGAGAGAGAGAGAGAACAAAAACAATTTTTTAGAATACAATTTTTCAGAATACAATTTTAAGCAACATTTTGCAAACTTGTATTGGTTATGTAGGAGAAAGAGAGAGAGAGAGAGAGAGGGGGGGGGGTGGGCGACTGAATATCACGAGGTTGGGGAATCAAACAAGCGTTTATCAACCTCTGTGAGGCAAGGCTGTGCAAATTTGTAAAGAGAGAGAATCAAGTATGCCTCACCAGCATTGAGAAATGCGAAATTTGTATTTTTATTTCAACATTTCAACCAGGTTCAACCCTGAGAAAAAAAATACTTCATGTGAGCAAAGGCAATCAGTGAGAGAGGCAAAAATGAAAATAAAACAAATTTCAAACAGCCCACCTTTAAAATAAGCTAAAAAGTTAGTGAAAACGTACATTTCATCAGGCTGTGTGACCTAGCTGTATTTATAAGCATGTATATGCGAATTCAGGCACCTGTCAAACACTGCATCAGGATGTGGGAGCAAACAAACAACCACTCAAACGAGACAATGCAATGCAATTTTTAAAAATAATTGAAACTTAAAAAACAGACTGAGCACCTTGAAACAGAAGTAGTTAATTAGAAGGGAGTGTAAAGTAATACGGGAAAAATTTGGTTGTGGTAGAAACAAAATGATAATTAGGTAAAAACAACTTGAGGTGGCAGTATGTATAACACGCAGCTGCTGGCTGGGTGACGGCCAGGGCTTGAGAGCCACTGCTGGTGGGACAGCTATTTGGGGCATGGCTGTTGGGGGACTTTAGTCTGACCCATTTTCCGATTGACCAGTGCTGGTTTTCCAGCAGTTGGTGACAGCCACTGGTTTGTTTGTCCGCCAGCAGCTCTTCCATTATGTAACCCCCCGTGCTTCGGAGGGCACGTTAAGCCGTCGGTCCCGGCTGCTACTGTCATCACGTAGCAGTCGTTATTTACTGGGATGGCGCAAAACTCCCTCGTAGGATAATCTACCCTCTGTACTAGATACTAGATGTATAACACGCCTCACTTTAGTAGGTATATTTACCGGAATTCGAGTAGGTTATATTGTGAGATGTTAATACCCCAACACAGTGATGCATAATCATGATATTAATTTTATTATCAACCACCGGTCGTCAGAAGATGGACGCTTAATCCAGGAGATGGCAGTTACCAGATGAGTGAACACACCCATAACAGGACCACCACCAAACAATTAAGGGCCCCCCAAAAACAGAGGGCCAATGCCCAAAACAAGGACCAACACCCGAAACAAGGACCACACCCAAAAATGAACCACACCCAAAAAAGGACCACGCCCAAAATAAGGACCACCACCCAAAACAAGGGCCAACACCCCAATTCTAATCAGATCTTAACTTAACCATGCCTCCACCCCATTCACCTTTTCAAACTTTCACTCAGCCTTAACTAAAGATCCCTTGCTCTCTTCCCCTTCCTCCCTTTTTTTCTTAAGCCTGAATATCCGCAGCCTCTGGGCTAACTCCTCTTCCCTGTTTGCTTCCCTTGCCCTTCTTCACACTCTCCCGCATCTTATTTCTATTACAGAGTCTTGGACGAGATCAACTTTTAAAGTTCCTCCTACAAACCACTACTCATTCGAAGCAATGCACCGCCCAACTAAAAAAGGAGGAATTGTTGTCTATATTTCTAATTCTTTACACCATGTCCTCAACACCAACTATACAACCATTACAGACGATTTCGAAATTTTAAAAATCTTAGTTAACAGCAAGCTTTACTTAGTCACAGTCTATTGCCCATCTACCGGTCAACTCTCCCCTTTTTTAACTTTTCTATCTTCCTTACTCCTTGACCTTAGCCTTACCCCCCATAAAATCTTAATCTCTGGAGATTTTAACCTTGACTTTTCCACACCTTCCTCCAATGTTTACTCAATTCTGGACTTAACCTCACGTGCCGGTTTATCGCCTCTAATTTCTTCCATTACGCATTACTCGAATTTACACAACTCATCCTCCCTAATCGATCAGTTCTTCTCGATTTTATCTGATAATTTATACAGCGGTTCCCTGGACTGTGAAATTTCGGACCACCTCCCAATCTTTCCAGTCAACAGCACACCCCATCTCAACGTCCCTCAACACCCGACCAATAACTACCAACAGATTAGCAATCTTCAATTCATTTCTGGAATTAACCAACTGGAACTCGCTATTTAACCCAGAGGAAGACATCAACACCCTCTTCGAAATATTTTTCTACCAAATCCACAGTGGTTTCAACCGATATCTACCATATATATCTACAGGGTTGTGCATAACCTTTTGCTAGGGGTCTGGAAAATAAACAAAACTAAGTAGAATGTTCTGCGGTTGATAATCAAAAAGTACGTTTATTTCTGCTTTTATCACATCAATATTTAGTGTGGCCACCACCTGCTTCTCGAACAGCACGCATCCGTTTCGGCTTTAATTTCTTGTGCAACGTTGACACAGCTGCAACGTCTTTTGCCACTGTTATTAGCAATGATGTTTTTGCTTTCCTGTGATAATTTCTCGGGCCTACCCTCAGCAAATTCGGCATGGCAGTTATCATAACCTTTCTTCCAATTGTCCGTCACCCATCTATCCGATCGGTTTAACTTGTTCGCAACCCATTTGCGATTAATAAAAGACGCACCTGCTTCCATTGCCTCTCGATATGCATTTGCACGAACTCTATCCATGAAACGCTGCTCTTCACTGTCATTTATTAAACCAGCCATATTTGTTTGATACCAATAGACGCACAATGAACTACTCTCTGCCGAAGCGTCATAAGAGTGTGCTACAACGCTGCGGTTTAAGTCGCAGCCCCCTAGCAAAAGGTTATGCACAACCCCGTACTACCTCCTCTTATACAAAGCCCTCTTTTCTGAAGCCTTAGATGACCCATAACTTACTCTCACTTATTTCACACAAAAATGCTTTATATCGCAAATACCGCTGCTCTCCAAATGCTTATAACAAATATAGGTTCTGATCTTTCTCTAATTCCACACGTCATGCCATCCAAAGAGCTAAATCCAATTATTTTTCTCAATTCTTTGCGAAGGTCACTAACAGCAATTTAAAATGGAAAGCTATAAAAAATTTAATTCAGGTGCCCGCCCCTCTTATCTCGCCATTCTCTGACCCTTCCACCCTTGATCCCGCTCTTTTAACTAACTTTTTTAATGTACTGCTACCGCTCACACCTTCACCTTCTTCTCAACAACAACAGCCTATCTCAATATTGACAGATTCATCCTCGTTTTTTTCTTCTCCAGCCTTCCTTGATGTAGTGTCGTCCATTATCTCCCGGCTCAAACCATCTAACTATCCAGACTCTCTCGGCATCAGTTCTAACATTATAATTCGTGCACGCTCTGGTTTTGCTGTTCCTTTGACACTATTGTTTAATATCTCCCTTGCCCATGGCAAATTCCTCTCCTGTCTCCGTTCTGCGAAAATTACGCCAATTCACAAAAAGGGCGACACGACTAATTTCTCCAACTATCGCCCAATATCTATTCTCCCTTCCTTTGCGAAAATATTTGAGAGCCTTTTCTACACACGTTTATCTTCATACATATTTTCAAAGAATCTTCTTTCTCCTTCCCAACACGGATTCACACCTAAAAGAAGCACATCCACTGCCTGCTACGAACTGATAGAATACATTATCTCTGATATGGCCAAAAACAAATTAGTTGTCTCCCTATTTCTCGATTATTCTAAAGCATTTGACTCAATCCCTCATGACCTCCTTCTACACAAATTATCCCAACATTTCAACATACGTGGCCCTCCTCTTGACTGGCTTTCAAGCTTTTTATCAAATAGACAATACACCCTGTACCTTCATAATAAATCCTCCTCCACAATCACCCGAAATATTGGAGTCCCCCAAGGTTCCATCTTATCACCGCTTTTATTTAATATTTTTATAAATGATCTTTCCTCCATACTTTCTCCCTTATCTTTAATATTGTATGCAGATGATGCCACAATATCCTATGCCGACGCCTCGCTACATACAATAAAGGATACCTTTAACTCAATCCTAGACAAACTTCTTTTCTGGAACACTATCAATCATCAATCCCTCAACCTTAGCAAAACCACTTACGTCATCTTCCATCAACGCAATAAAAAATTTGACACGAACGAATTTTCGCTATATTACAACTCACATCTGATTACCCCATCCAAATACTTTAAATACCTAGGCATTCATTTAACTCATAACCTCTCCTGGGATACCCACATCAATTCCTTAGCTTCAACACTTAATCAGCGTTTAGGGCTTTTCTCCCGTCTCCACTTCTTTCCCCCAAAAATCCTCTTACTATTATATAACACTCTAATCCACTCCTCACTAACTTACGGCCTTCAATTTTGGGGTTCGACCACTAACAGTAATCTTCTACGCTTATTCAGACTTCAAAAATGGTTAGTCCGAATTTTATTAAAACTACGCAAACCAGCCCCTGTCTCTCATCTTTTTACCACAGTGGGTATCACACCCATTCAACAACTCTACTTTATAAAGTTTGCAATCTTTATATACAAGATACTCAACAATTACATTTTAATCTCCCTCCCTCAACCCTTATTTACAAACAATAGCGCACCTCCTTACAACACTCGACACTCAGCCTCCTTGCAAATAGCACGTATAAAGCATAATTACGAACTCAAAAGCATCTCTGTTTCAGGTAATAGACTCTGCTCTTCTATACTACCAGATCTCCGAATGTCCCCGAATATTGTAACCATTAAAAATTGTATAAAGAATTATTTCTTAACACACACGCCTATATAACTCTCCCCTTCCCCTTCCCGCCTCACCCCCTCAACATAATTCATATTACATTATAATTTATTACATCACTGTTTTACACTGTCTCTTGTTCCCCATCCAGGGACCTACCCCGTCGGCCTACGGCCATACTGGCCCTGGATGGACGATTGTAATGTTTTTATGGAATAGTTTTTAACCAAAATAAATATAATAATAATAATAATAATAATAATAATAATAATAATAACACCCAAAACAAGGACCAACACCCCAAAAAAAGGACCAACACCCAAAACAAGGGCCAACACCCAAAAACAAGGACCACCACCACCAACAAAAATAAAGACCACACCTGAAATAACAACACCTGAAAATTAGAAAAATGGCAGGTAAAAAATTAAGATTAAAAATTAAAATGAAAAATAAAATTTAAAAATAATCATATCAGCTGTGACATCATGGGGAAAACCCATCACGTGACCAGAAAATGGCCGCCCATGACGTCAGGAAGGTGGAGGAGGGGGTGGGCTGTCACGTGACACGAATACTGCACGCTGATTGGCTGAATTTGGGCCACGCCCACCTCATTAATATGCGTACCAACAAGGGTATCTTCTATTTACTTACAAGTGTAATTATCCCGGGCAACGCCGAGTCATCTGCTAGTTCTTTATATATATTCGATTTTCGACAGTGCATACTAGCAATGACCAGCAATGCAAGACAATATTTGTGCAAGAATAGTTATCAATAATGGTATCAACACGCAATTCACCAACAATGTTATCAACACGCATTTCACCAACAATGGTATCAACTAGGAATTCACCAACAATATACAGAGTGTGCAAAAAGTCTGGTGACATGGCAGAATCTCAAAGCTGCCAGGTAGGCGAGATCTGATGTGCGATTTATAAGTAATAGTGGGGGTGGGGAATTCATTCCTCCAAATTTAAGGTCATCCATTTGTTAACTCGAAAACTATTAAAGGTAGAGAAAAATTTCCGATTGCTACCCTGTAAAGCAACACCTCATGAGTCTAAAAAAATTTTTTTATCACACCCTTCCTCTTGAAAGATTTTGAGAAACTGGGCGAGAAAGAGTCACTAAATTTCAGGTTGGGGTGGTCAGGTTGGTTGAGGTTACTAACACATTTGTATTGCAGTGAAGCACACCATTGGGAAGGCTCATTAACTGATAGGATGACATGGTAGGTAGAAAATGTTGAAAAAATTTATGCGATTCTTTTAAATCTTAGCAAAAGATTTTCCTTTCTAATCGAGAAAATGTTCAATGTGATAACCAGCTGCAAGATACATTTGAGCACGTGTCACAATTGATTTCTGCACATTAGTCATAATTGTTTCTGGAATGCTGGAACCAACTGCTACAATCCTTTCTTGAAGGTCAGCCACTGTTTGTGGTGGTGTGTCATAAACTTTGTTTTTCACATAACCCCACAGGAAGAAGTCTACTGGTGTGAGGTCTGGCGATCGTGGTGGAATAAGGTTCTGGTCTAGATCTACCAATTCAACGGGATGGAAATGTGCTATCCAGCCATTGCCTTGTAATAGTTGCAAAGTGCTCCATCTTGCTGAAGCCAACATGTTGACCATTCTGATAGAGGTAGTTCATCAAGAAAATCGAACACAACACCATTGAGAATCAGGTCTCGATACCGTAGTCCTGTGAGAGTTCCGTCGTAGAATGCGGAACCAATCAGTTTGTGTCGTACATTCCACAACACACATTAACTCGCCAATTTTCTTGATGCAAAACTTCACGCAACCATCATGGATTGTTGTCTGCCCAATAATGTAAGTTATGTCTATTAACAGTCCCATTCCTTGAAAACTCTGCCTCATCAAATCAAATTAAAATTATCTTGACTGCGGATCATCATCAATGTGACAGAGGAGCGAGTTACAGTACTCCATTCATCTATCGCATTCACGTTGCGAGAGAGCTTGATGGCAATGAACATGGAATGGATGAAATTTGTGCTTGTAGAGAACATTCCATACAGAGCTTTTACAGCATCCAATGTCTCCTGCAATTGATCGAACACTAGTGTGTGGATTATACCGCCCGGCACGAAAGAAAAAGAAAAGGGCGCATGCGTAAATGAAAAAAGCTCATTCAACCAAGCAGAAACGGACAGGAAAAGGAGCGTTACTTATTCCTGACATTCCCTTAGTTAAAACCGAAACCGAAACATATTTGGCACTCGATTAATCGATAGGTTGAATACGCTAGTTCAATTATATTGCTGTCTCTTTTATTATATTGTATCATTACTATAGTTAGCAAGTAGTTAAAAGCATTATAAAATGCAAGTTTTAGTTTGATGTTTCATATTTGTTCTTGAGCAAACAGACCTACAGGCGCGGAGAAGGCCGCCATGATTCAGAAACTCTGAATGAAGCAGACATCTACAATCGATAAGCACTTACATTACGCATGCGCCTGTTTCCTTTTTTTTGCGCCAGGCAGTATAGCTCCTACTGCAGTAAGGATAGTTGTGGTGGTGTCGTCATTCGCTACTGTCCTTGATCGACCTTGACGAGGACGTTGCATAACACTGCCTGTGTCACGGAACTTTTGGACAATACGCCACAATACACTTCTTGTTGGGTGGCAACGAGTCGGATATCTCCCAGCATACAGACTACATGCTTCCACTGCATTTTCTTGGCTTGCTCCATAACAGAAAATCATGTCTACCATCTCATCTTGAGAAAATTGTGGTAAAGAAAATGAAAAAGGTCCGACAAATAGCCAATATTAGCAAAACGTTTACTTAACGTTCAAACAAGGCAGAACAAAATCGAAAAATGGCCACAAAATAACGAATCTGTTCATTAAGTACAGTCTCATTAATCATATTCAAATACTGTACTGTATGCTATTAACATATTCAACTTTTAAACCAATCAAGTAATTCCAATAGAATAATAAAAAATATCTGGAACACTGTCATCTTCATATAAGAAAATACTTATTACCAACATACTGTATTAAATAAAAAATGACCAGGTTATCGTCTTACCAAATTACATGACAAAATCTTTCGCTAAGATTTAAAAAACCAAATCAATTTTCTCAACATTTTCTCCTACCGCGTCCCCAATCACTTAATGAGCCTTCCCAACGGTGTGCTTCATTGCAATTCAAATGTGTTAGAAACCTCAGCCAATCTGACCTTGAGTGACTCTTTCTCGCCCATTTTCTCAAAATCTTTCAAGGGGAAGGGTGTGATTAAAAATTGTTTTTAGACTCATGTGGTGTTGCTCTACAGGGTAACAATCGTAACGTTTGCTCTGTCTTTAATAGTTTTCAAGTTAGCAAATGGATAACCTTAAATTTGGGGGTCAAAGTCAAATTTGAGTGCGGCAATGAATTCCCCACCCCTGTATTACCTAAAAACCACACTCATAAGATCTCGCCTACCTGGCAACTTTGAGATATCTGCCATGTTACCAGACTTTTTGGACACCCTGTATATCTAATGATCAGCAATGCAAGGAAAAATTTGTGCTTTATAAATAAGGTTCAATTTGTAACAATGCATAGAATTCCTGTTATTCAGGCTTTTCTTAGAATTGATAGTTCTAGAAATTAAAATTTTCTTGAAAATCTTTAAAAATGAGCATTAAGTGGAGATAATGGAGAGTTAGTAGACTATTGAGAAAGAGTGGAAAGGTGATATGCGAAGCAATCCTTTTGCTCAGTGCTGTATTGGTTTCCCCAGCACACACTTGCTATTGGGCAAATGGTGAGAGTGTCAACAGAAGAAATGGCGACTGCTAGACCACACAAAATGAAGAATGGTCAAGTTTTACTTCAAGACATCGAGAGGAGAGTGCGAACTACAACAATACATACCAAGTAGTGAATAACTCCATTCAGATCGTTGAGATTGCACAGCACACAGACACTGCCACGCAAAAAGATAGTTGTTTCGTCGAAGACAGTTGCCTTGTGTCTTCATATCAACGCTGGGGAAATATTGTTGCCATGGAAAACAATGTATGATGATGCAGCAATATTTTCAAGAAGATGCTATGATGAAACATTCGTTTCCAAGAATAATTAATTATGAGCAGGAAATGAGTTTAATGAGTATAATAGCATGATATGCATAGGGCAATATCTCTCGAGATGATACACTTGTCTCCCTTCAGCTCCCTAAATAATGTTCTGACGATATGTGTGTTTGGAACACTTAAACAGTGTAGAACCTTCCCCTTTCTCTTCCAGTGGGTTAAGAATATAAAGACAATTTACTACAGAAGCAATAACAGAGCATACACAGATTTACAACATAACTCGACTCTTCCAGTCAACAAGCGCACTGTATTGTGTTCTTTAATAATCGTTCGAAGGATACATGTTAATTCACATATATTGAAATGTAACCGAAGAAAAGAACGACTATTGGTCAGAGAAGATAAAAAGTTATCCAGACATTGGAAACATATGAACAACAGGAGCTTCGTCTACAATACGAAATTGTAGAATTACTGAAAAACAATTTGAGTTATTTAAAGAGGAAGGTCACTGCCTACCTCAGATTTCGAAAAAATAATAATTATCGATAATAAATCGATCTTTATAAGATGGCAGGGCATATTAACAAGAGGTGTTGCATGACTAACAATGCAAGGCAAAATTTATTCACCAATAGGTAGCAACAATGATATCAACACGCAATTCATCAACACTATGCACGGACCAGCAATAGATTTCTCATGACCAACAATGCAAGGTTCAATTTGTAACTATCCCTAGAGTTCCTCAAAAACAAGATGCCACCGCTTTTCCACAACCAGGTTTATTCACCATGAATATGTATTTCGAGTGCTACATACTCATTTTTTCCTTGTTGTGTAAAAGCGGTGGCATCTTGTTTTTGCTGATTTTACATCCACAGGTATTCTGGTTACTTTTTATTTCGTTATACTAGAGTTCCTGTTGTTGGGGCTTTTCTTAGAATGTAGAGTTCTTAGAACTTAACATTTTCTTGAACATCTTTAAAAATGAGCACCAACTGGAAATAATGGAGATTTATCAGAATATTGAGAAACTGATCAAGTAGTCATCGAAGTTCTCAGGCGGCCCTCGGCGATGCAAGCGCATCAAAGGAAAAAATGGCGACTGCTAGACTACACAGTGATGAATGGCCAAGTTTTGCTTCAAGACATCGAGAACAGATTGCAAATTGCAACAACAGATTACCAAGTAGTAAACAACCCCATTTAGATTGTTGGAATTGCAGAACACAAACAACAGACGAATATGAACATCCACTGTCATCCAAGAAGAGATTAGTATTGTCGAAGTTTACCACAGCAGTGTACATCTAAAGTAAGATTAAGTGATTAAGAAATTATTTTGGCTAGCTGTGCCATATTCGGAGAGGTCCATTCATTGGGAGCATTTAATTTTTTTTTTCGAATTTTCATTGATTTTTTACTCAAATTAATTCAAAGCGTTTTCAATGAAAACTTTTCATGTGTTTATTTTTTCTATATATTCACATACAGATATTTCAAAATTCAATCAAAAAAAGAGTCCGTTGTAACGCCAGGGATATCACAGCAGATCCAAACATTTCCTAAAAAATCCCCAACACATTTTGACAATAATCTGTGTGAATGTTAATGTTCTGGAAACCGAGGTGGCAATGATGCGACGATTGAACGTTCGTTTCCAATAATTACTACAAATCAGCATAAAATAATGATATAATGACAGGATATAGATAAGGATTGTCAATCGAGGAGGGTGAGGAGTTACATATGTGTTTGGGGAGGATTGACGAAAATTTGTGTCTTTGGAAAAAAAAAGAGAAAGAACGAGTATTGATCAGAGAAACTCTGCAGACAAAAAGACAAAAGAGCAGGAGGGTCCAGAGCAGGGTCCAGTGATATTCCCTGGTGGTGAAGATGGATATCATTTTCATCTGAGGCAGGACAACAAGAGGTTAAATAAAGTCCTGGTGACGCCGGGTTAAATGAGCACTAACTGAAGATAATGGAGAGGTAGCAGACTATTGAGAAAGAGTGGAAAGGCGACAGAGGAAGCAGTCCTTTCCCTTGGTGCTGTATTGGTTTTGCCAGCACACTGCTGCTACTAAACAAATGGTTGAAGGAACCACAATTTAACGCTGGACCGCACAAAATGGCCACGTTGTGCTTCAAGACATCGAGAGCAGAGTGCAATTTCATAACCAGATAGTGAATAACCCAACTCCGATTTTTGGAACAGAGCTGACAGACAAAAACGATCATCTACATTCAATCTAATCGTTCAAAGGAGATATGTTAATTCATATCTAATGAAATGCTACTGAAGAAACGAGTATTGGTCAGAAAAGACAAAAAATTATTGTCGGAAACATCGGAACAACGGGAAAGTCTATTGCAGGAAATTGTAGAATCACTGAAAACAAATTTTGAGTTATTATTTAACTTCTTGGGATTCTTCTGTTTACCTACAACTGTAATTATCTCGGGCAACGCCAGGGGCCTCTGCTAGTCTATATATTGTAACGCCTGGCCCCCACTACCTTTGTTTAGTCTTTAAAAAATTTTGTTTTTCCCCAAAAGAACTGATATAGTGCCATGGAAACCGATGTCGTGATGATGCAACAATATTTTCAAGATCATGCAATGATAGAATATTTCAGTTGCCTTGGCAATACAACATTTGAGGACAGTTTACAACATAACCGATAAGAAAGCATATATCAACTCGACTCTTCAAATCAACAAACAAATAATATTGTGGTATGTGCGGTTTAATAATGGTTCGAATTACATATGAGCAGTAACTGGAAATAATGGAGAGTTACCAAACTTTTGAGAAAGGACAGAAAGGCGATAGAGGAAGCAGGCCCTTCGCTCGGGCAACAGTTGACGACATAACCGATAACAAAGCATACATCAACTCAACTGTTCAAATCAACAAGCATACTGTATTATGCTTTATAATAATAGTTTGAAGTACACTTGTTAATTCGTATCTATTGAAATGCCACCAAGAAATGATAGAATGTTGGTCAGAGAGCAGAGAAACTAATGTTCTGCCTTCAGCACATTAACAAATGTTCAGACGATTTGTGCGTTTGGAACCCTTGAACAGTGTAGAACTTTCTAGACGCGATGGCAGCTTCTTCTTCCGCTTCCTGTCGGTTAGTTATATAAGGACGCCGGTCGGCCTCGGGCGACAGTTTACGACATAAATGATAACAAAGCATACATCAACTCGACTCTTCAAATTAACAAGCACACTGTATTGAGCTCTTTAATAATCGTTCGAGAGATACATGTTGTCACGATTATAATTATGCTAGGATAGGACTTAACCAGCAGATTGATTCCTATCCCCCCAGAGGCTAGCATAAGTCGTAAACAGAGAAGGAAGTAGGCGAGTCGAGTAAATTTAACGAATATTTTAAAGGTATCCAACACAATTGTAAGGTACAGTTTGAAACTTGAATAGTATTAAATAGGTCAAGCTAAATATTGATGCTTCACAATAGCAGGCTTCGGGTTATAAGAAGTATCTTCATCCACCTTCTTAACGCTGACTCCAATCTCTAAAGTTCGTTGACCTAGGTCATGACGTGTCCAACGTTTCTTGTCTCGGGCAGTGGCTGGGATCCTGTAGTCTTCTGTAAAACGCTTGGTAATGGATTTCCGACGCTGCTATCGCTGAACGCGTCGACCCTATCGGGTTTGGGAGAACGACTGTTGAGTCTGAAATAATGCAAAGCAGAATTGATGTTAGGAGCCAATTCAGCAAAGTTCTAGTTCTTTTAGAAGCTCTCGTGGAGTCCCGGAAGGCATACAACTAAGTTTACAATCTTGAGCCAATAATTCCTATCTTCAGTTTAATTACTTAATTGTTAACTTAATGTCTATTTCACTTACAGGATAGAAGTACCGTCGAAGTCAAGCGCGACACGCGACGTGAGATCTCCGCGCGGTCGCGACTTGCAAATAGAGTACTGTTGCCGTTCCCTATCCTTCCCTCAGTCGGCCTAGTCATTGTCTCCAACGATGTCTGACAAGATGCCGCTGAGGTTAGCGAACCGTCCAGGCTGCTGGGCTCCGTGTGTGGTCCGTACACCGTTCCTATCTCCGGCTCGTCTGCGTGTGGGATCTGCGACTCCAATGGCGGACGAATGTTGCCTTCAACACGTGTCTCGCGGCCGGCGTCCTCTCCTTTCAAAGCCCCGTATTCCTTATCGTCTCTACAGGCGCTAGGTTGCGCGCGGCCCTTATCGAGACACTTCTCTTGTCGAATCTGGCTTGCTTCGGCTATGCTGTCTTATTGGAGGTCAGGGCGCACTCTGGCTTGCCTCGGTATAATACGGGACGTCCCAGCATCACCATCGCCCTGATCCCATGAACAGAGTTCCGAAATATTATTAAGTTCACTATTTGTTTTTCCACTTGCCTGTCGTAATGTCCGACCACTACTGCTGTCCCTTGAATCGCTCTCATGCATTCGACTCCACCGCTGCTTTCCCCTTCTTCTCGGCCTGGGTCTCCGGCTACTTCCGAACCTTTCTCCGGGTTGCACTGGCTTGACTAGGGCAGCGTGCTTGGCGATTTGGCAGTCCGAGATCCTTTCTTCTCCGGGTCTTTGGTCGTTGAGCTGCGCCTATGACAAGTATTCGATACAAGTTTAGTTCTATTATTAATTGACGGAATGAAACATTGCTTACGGTTCCTCAGGCGACTATGTCCTATCGGGCTGACCTGTCTCTGTTCCTTCAGCTTTGTCTGGCTACAGAAATTCGTCTAGGTGGACGGCGACCAGGGAACCATCTATTCGCTGTTGGAGCTGGAGCAGATGGTATTTGCTCCAGCGAACACCCTTAAATCGATGTTATAGCAGGGTGCTCAAGCGCACATGCGTAAAGCGTTTTCTTTGCGTGAAGCCTTTTATAGGCTTCTACGCTTTAGTAAACGCCTCACTTTCGAGGCTCGTTTTTCCACCGGTAGGTCATCAGAAATCTAATGGGAAATTGTAATGGTGAGCATAATTGTTATTATGGTCCCCTCCGATGACCTCACAAAGACGTTTAGATGTAGCGTAACGCCTTTTGAAGACCAAAGGACCTAGCCGATACCATTCTAAGAGGAGGAAGGACCGTAGATGTGAAGATCCTTTTTTCCACGCAGATGACGGTGTGGAAAAATTCTTCCTCGCTCTGTCCATTCTTGCCGTCCAGAGTTCTTTATTCAAAAACATAATAGGTATATCGCTAGATCTGAATTCAGTGGATCACCGGTGGAATCATCCATCAGGAATCGCACAAACTGGTAAGAAATCCTAGGTAGATTGTAATGATGACAAAGCCGATTCCAGATGGATTGTGCAAACGAGCACTCGAAGAATATATGTCGTAATGTCTCTGCAGTGCCACAAGTAGACAACCAGCAGATCTGACCACCCTCCATAGATGAAGACGTTGGAGGGAGTAAAACCCGTGGTACAGCAATCGCCATTGTATGGAGAACACAGTTCCATTAAAGGCAACAGATTTTATTGCCTTTAAAATGGCTGACCACGGATAATCTCGGCAAAGGCGAAAGATTTTGGTAGTTTTGCCTTCGTCAGACTGCTGGTAAAATCAAGATAGACGTAAATGACCCCAATCTTGGTATTCTATTTGATGTAATGAGGCAAAAAAGTCACTAAGTCTCTTTGCATAAGATGATAAATGATTGGGTGATGTACATTAGTAGTTATTGGCAGCAAGGGAGGTAACGGAATCCTATTCACCTTAAAAAAAGACTCGAAGGTATACAAACAGAAAGTTCGCCCATAAAAGTTGGGGAGAGAGAAAAACACGAATCATTGCAGCAAGCCTTGCTGCAATGAAGTATCGCCGAATCTCGGGCAGGCCTAACCCTCCCCTTTCAAAGGGAGTGAAGAGAAACTCTGCCCGAACAGGATGACGCTGAGCAGAACTCCCCCACACACAGTTAACAATAGCACTGCGAACTTTGTGAAGCATTTTTGCTCGTGGTAAAGTGAATAGGCACTTAGCAGATACCAATGATAGAATATGCGTCTGTACAAACCGCATCTTGACAAGCATTGACGTAGAGAAACAAAAATTCCTGTCAAGGCGGGGAATACACTTATCCATGACTTCCTGCCAATAGATAGAGTCCATGTCCGGTAAAAAAGAAAATATAAAGCCAAGCACTGTGATCTGACCACACAATGTTATTGGAATAATTTGAGCTTGTCGATCGTCCATTTCACAATCGCAATTCCCTTCGGCTTGACGAGGTTGATGGTACTCCTCGTCGAAGTGTTGAAGAGATCGAAGGTTTCTTTGTAAATGCTCACGGAATATGAGTCCGAAGCAAACAACACGACGTCGTCGGCGTATGCTAATGTCCGGATGTTGATAGACGCAGCTGGCAACTCATATCCCCGAACCTCCGGGTGGCGGTTCAAGAACTGGAGTAATGGCTCCAAGTAGAAGATGTACAGGAGAGGTGATAGAGGACATCCCTGCCTGACACCTTTTAAGCGTTCGAAGGTAGACGAGGTGGAGACGATGCATACAGTGCAGAAATAATCACAGCAACAGACCGAAGATGAAGCTGGTGAAACACTTGGAATAGAAATTCGTGATTCACCTTGTCAAATGCTTTTCCTGGTCGAGACTTAACACTGCAAGAGTTTGTTGACGAACTTGCGCTTCTTCCATTACACACCGAATATTTATAAGATTGTCTGTCATCCTGCGTGTTGGTATTGAGCAGGATTGACCAGGTTCGAAAAACTCGTCTGCGATGAACTTTAATCGTTGCTGGAACACCCCAGTGAAGATTTTATAGTCAGTGTTCAGCAATGTTATCGGTCTCCACTGGGTTACAAGTTTTGGATCTGGACATTTGGGGAGCAAGATGATTTTCCCCACAGTAAAGTTCCGTGTGATGGAAGACGGAAAGGAGTTAAAGACTCGCACCAGGAAAGGCCCAAGAAGTTTCCACGAGGAATTGAAGAAGGAATATGGAATGTGGTCTAAGCCCGGGCTGGACTGATGACGGCCATCTGCCGAAAGAAACTTCTTGACCTCATCTTCGGTGAAGGGACGCGTTATAAACGAATCAGATTCCACAGAAAAAGGTCTTAATGTCTCTATCCACTGCTTCGTGGTGTCTGACGAATGACTGGATGGCTAAAAAATGATGAAAAGTGAGAGTGAAAAACTGATAAGATGTCGACATCAGATTCCACTTCCACACCTTCCACAATTAAACAAAGACAATGTTTATTGTTAGCCCAACGCCTCTCCTCAGCGAAGGCTGCCGATGACATGTGCCTGACGTCAGCTACCCAGGTAAGTTTGATCATTAGAGCATTTATTTCACTCTTCACCTGATGAATTTCAGCCTGAAACTCCTCCTTAGGGGTAGAACAACAGAGGAGTCGCAATATTTCTTGCAGCATGAGGAGGTAACGATGACGACATCTGCATCCACTCCAATCTCCCGAAAAAATTTTTGATTTTAGTTTTTAAGTTCAACCACGATTCCAGCGTCGGAGGCAAATTGCGGAGATGTTTTTCCACAAACTGAACGAACATTCCCCGGTACTCTTCATTGTCGAGCAGACAAACGTTTAAAAATCAGTCTTATTGATATCCTGACCTGCAGCAATTGCCGGAGAAACAAATGGAGGATCCAAGACCACAAGATGGCAGTGTGGTCTGAAAATGCACAAGGAATAACCTCCATTGTTCCAGCTGCACCAGCAAACACATTGTCGACCAAAAAAAAAAAATCAAGTCGCGATGCCACAGTGGGTCCTTGATGAAATGTGTACCCACTGACATCACCACGAGACTTCACAGGCCATAGATCAAACAATGCATTTTGCTGGCACAGGTGATGTACATGTCCAGACGAAAAGATGTTGTCGGTGTCTGGATGACAGTTGAAATCATCAGCAACCACTACAGGAAATGATGAACACAAGTAAAATTGAAGGTCGCTGAAAAAGTCTCGTTTCTCTGCGTTCGTGCACGGAGCATACACGTTAAGCAATCGGAATTGAATATTACAAGATGTAATGTCTAAATATATTATCCTGCACTCGCTGTCGCACAAATAATTCGACACCTGAATGGAGGGGTTGAAGATGATAGTTGCAGCCCCTTGCCCAAACGGTGACGAAGAGTTAATAAAAAATTGTCCAAGAGGAAATTGTCTGCGAAGGCCGGGTAGATCGTACCATACTTGTGAAGGATCAAGCTTTACTTCTTGAAGCACATGTATGTCCGGCCTGTACAAGACAATAAACGTCGATAAAACCGATTGCTTAAAGGCCGAACCCAGGTTAACGCACGTTCAGTGAGATGACCTTCATTGTGGAATCACGTTGCTGGCTCTTGACACTTATCCGAAGAAGATTGGAGCTTCACAGATGGTGGTGGAGGCTCCCTCGACTTCCACCTCGGAGATCGATGCGAGGAGGAAGAAGTGCTGCGATGATGGCTATCGCGGCTACCTCGGTCGGATGAAGAAGAAGCAGCAACGCCGTCCCTTCTGCTGTGATGCCGTCTGGTTTTAGGCTTGCGAGTTTTCGATGCCGTCGCAAGCCCCTCCCTCTGCACTGATGCTGATGACTTTAAATTCCCAGCTGATGATGACACTGAAGCAGACGTAGGCGCACAGGCGATCCGTAATTGCTGCGAAGTCAATGTCTTCACAGGCGGAGGAAGGGCTAGAAAATCTTCCTCCGGAAAGAACGATTTGGATATTCCTGAAACGTCTGCATCATCTTCTGCAGAGCTCACCTCCTCAACCATCGAGATGTCGCTTGATGGCTCAGGGACGGGGGCGCCATCTTGGACCTTCAAAGGGGGAGGAGCAACGAGATTAATATAATTAGAGTGGCAGCGAATTGAAGCGATGTCCGCCATCGCTGTTGACGTAAAAATTTGAAATACTATGACGTGAAGTCATAATAAGAAGTATAAACATTTGGTTTATTACATTCCTATGTATCATGGTGTTGTATGCAGGAAATGAATATAAAATGAAAATAATAAATCTCTGTGAAATTTAATCCATTTATTATCTTATATAATAATATATACAGAAATAAGAGAAAATAATTATTGAATAACTCATAAATGGTCTGTGAGGGTTTTATCCTATGCCATACCTCAGCTGTTCAAATTATTGATGAAAAAAGAAAAATTATTTTCTTTCCTATATTTCATCAAATAATTATTACTTTAGATTCTAAAGGAAATATACGTACATTCTGCTCTCGGAATTATTTATTTTACATCATTACTAAGTAGCGGAAGAATGGGGCTACTTATTGGTTTCACAATATCCGTCTGTCCGTCCCCTTTATAATTTCCACATTTTTGAGGTAGAAGGTTGAAATTCGAAATGTAACTTGCTATGGGGATGTGCATCTTCACTATTTAGTTTGGCTTTGATTGGCCCACTGGAATAAAAGTTTTGGGGGTGGTAGTTGTTCTTTAGAACTATGGCAACATATCGCATGTTA
Organism: Rhysida immarginata; assembly: GCA_023313115.1. NCBI lineage: Eukaryota > Metazoa > Arthropoda > Chilopoda > Scolopendromorpha > Scolopendridae > Rhysida > Rhysida immarginata. The sequence continues at coordinate 290,233 of JAHWFO010025119.1, forward strand.
TATATCAGTCGATCGGAAATGATCAGAAACGAAAGAAGATAGAGCTCTTTTACACTTTCTAAATACTATGTTCGAGAAAATCAATTTTACTATTTAAAAATTTTACCACGGGGGGAGGCCGTGGTCTGGCGGGCTTCCACTGAACACACAACTTCAGGGAAGTTAAGCAACATCAGGCACCGCTGGATGGGCGACCATCAGTGAGATACGATCTTCACCCCCCTCCCTCCCCGGCTGCTGTAGTTAATCCAGGTCGATCCAGGGACCCAACTCGTCGGCCTCCGGCCATATAGGTCCTGAATGGACGTATTGGATTACAAAAAATTAAAATAAAAAATTGAGAGGGGGTTAAAACGTGAAATAAAACGGTAAATATATATATCAGGGCTTCCGCTACCTTCCTCGGGAGGATTAATTTCTTATTAAGATATAGTTAAGGTGGCAAAGTAAGTATTTACATTTTAAACAAAATGTACAATCGAAATTTTGCTCTCGGGGTGGGAAGAGTATAAATGCTATTGATATAAGTGTACTTTAGTATACCAAGGCTCATACTGATTGAGGATTCGTTAATACTTACGGAAAATAAAATTTAACGAAATGTTAACGCATTAGCTCCATATACCTTCAATATAATTTCTTATATTTATCCGTAGCTTAAACGTTCGTTAACCGGACATCTTAAGCCCGCTACACCAAAGAACTTGGCCTAAGATGTCAATTTACGTGTAGCGGTTCGGGTAACCAACTTTTTAGCGATGATGAATCGGAGTTTGCATAAGATATTATACTGATTGAAAGTATATGGTGCTAGTGCGTTAACATGTCGTTAAGTTTTTTCTTTATTTTCCGTAAGTATTAACGGCTGATCTAATCAGGAACTCAGAATACAGGCTATAATGAACAAGATAGGCTAACCTTAGCTTTTATCAAGAATATATGAAGGCCTACATTATCTGTTCTTGCTTTTATTAATCTGGGCTAGGCCTAATTACTTGTTAAAGGTGATATCCGATCGTTTTTCTCTCTTATTCGAACAATTGAATGCCGAGCAAGCATAAGGCATCCTCGTAAATGTCAATACATCGCTAAATAATTATAATAATAAGCTAGAATAAAATCCAAAGAAAGGAAATGCATCTTATTAGCTACAGCTTGCATACGTCTTATACCTCAACAGTAATGGCTGATGCTAGTTACCACGACTTCATAGTGGGGGCGCCATCGATGTATATACAAGGTGATTATAATTAAAGTCCCTTTGTAAAAATGCTATAAA